>OY744519.1:21757128-21867128 GCA_963556195.1 Sepiola atlantica | reverse complement strand
ACTTATTTGTACAATTACATATTTGAAAAATTATTTATTTGAACAATTATTTATTTTAAAAATTACTTATTTTAATAATTTCTTATTTTAAAAATTACTTATTTTAACAATTTACTTATATTAACAATATCTTATTTAAACAATTACTATTTTAAAAATTACTTATTTTAACAATTACTTATTTCCACAATTACCTGTTTTAACAATTTACTTATTTTAACAATTACTTATTTAAACAATTACTATTTTAACAATTTACTTATTTTAACAATTACTGATTTAAACAATTACTATTTTAACAATTACTTATTTTAACAATTACATGTATTACAGCAATTAGTAAACTCATTCTAAATACAATTAATCATGTATTATTATCTAGTTATAATAAGAAACACTAAATAATGTTAGGTCCAGCTTTAACTTTATTTATTCTTAAAATAATATTCAATTTAGGAGGTGGAGCCCATAATACTAATTGAGTAAAGTAAAGTAACAAGTAATATTTATTGAATATTGACATTTATGATGGATGATGCGTGGTCATGTACTCTTGATCGAAGCACCAAACAACTATGTAACCTATTCTTAGTCTTATTTGTAAATTACTATAATTCAAAGTCAAAAGTTGTATTTACTTTAATAAACATCCTGTGAGAACGCAGACTCTCACGATATTACTTTACCCTCAAAATGAAATATAATTATCTAAGTACTCTGGTGAATGCAGTCTTGATATATATATATATATATATATATATATATATATATATATATATATATATATATATATATATATATATATATATATATATATAAATCTGAAGAAACAGTTGTTATCTAGTTAATACAGATAAGTCGATTTTCCTGTCTGCATTAAAACATGATAGGATATTTAATAAAACCTTCATATGCTAATCTCTTCCGCCATCCGATAAGGCTAAACCCTCATGTATGTTTCCAGAAATTATGCATTCATTTTTAATGTGGAGTAAGCTGATACCCCTTCCTGAGATTGGAGAATGAGATGCTCCAAGGGCAATGAAAGGGAGGCAACTCTCACGACTACATGAGGAGGCAAGTCATTCAAGTCACCGTTTGGACCGTGTACGACTCTCGACATATTTCTATTATATGTTACCGACCTTTTCCTAAAGAGGTCTAATAAACATCATAATAATTTTGTTTTCTTTCAATATTCATTATATTTTTCGCCAGTTTACCGGACTCTCCAAAATTAACCTTCAGAAGAGAAGGTGGAATCAATTTTTACTCGCTACTATTTATCTACTCTAACCACAACCAGTAAAACCGGGTCCTTTTTTAATAGAAGATATTTTTTGTTAAATCACTTAAATTATTTCATGTTTCCTTTCTTAGTATTGTCTACATTTATATTAACCATGTAAACGACAAATAACCGAGGCAGAAATTTGTTATCAAGACACACATCTTCTTTCAGTTTTGACGTTTGCAGTATAATGCATTTTTCCAATGGTGAAACTAAATAAAACATTGTTTATTACTGCGCTGTTTCGTTTTTTGTATTGAATTTATCCTCACGAAAAACGTTCAGACTATTTATAAAATAAAGTATTTAAACACTATTATCAATATAAATTGTGGAAAATACCGTCCTCCAAACAATATTATACTTACCGCAGTATACAAGGATTTCTTTTTACGCGAAGTCAAATGCCATTTATTGTGGAAATATTCTGCATTGGATACGTTATTAGAACAATATTTTTTACATAAAATATTTAACATTTATTTCCAAATGCAAGAAAACATTGATTTCTTTTGTTTCATGTCTATTCATGAAAACAAGCTATTACACTATTTACAAAAATACAGTCGTTAAAACCTATTTACATTATTATTTGTTGAAAATCCTGTATTACAAACGATTTCTTCTCAAACAATTTCTTGGGAATATTCTGTATTGTCTTCGTTATTAAAACAATATTTTAATTATGAATTAGTTTACAAGTATTTACAAACAAACAATAAACCATTGATTATAAACACACAACGCTAAGACACGGGCTCATTTTAAATCCTACTTTAATTACCTACAATGAATTGGGTTCTTTTTTTATTCTTTTAGGATTCATAGTTTTTTATATATATTCAATTAAATCATTATTTTATATTTACCCAGGGCAACGCCGAGACACGTGTCCTGCTAGTTTTTTTTAATAAAGACGAACATTGCTTGATACGAACCTTGTCTTGTTAGAAAATATATACATTTATAACTGCTCTGTACTTTGAAGTACTAATATCACTGTAATGTTATTTATCATAATAAACCCAATGGGAATTGTTACAAGTCTGCTACCGTTTTGCCATTGTTTTGTTCCCAGTGCAGCAAATCAATTCATATATAATCGACGCTCTGCAGCAATATCATTGCGACAGGATACCTCACAAACGAATAGGAGATGTTATGTTCTCTATATAACGCCACGTGGCCATGGATACGTACCGGCATGACCCGAAAGATTCCCCGGCCATTAACGAGAAGTTATATCCAGCACACTCAATATTTCTCCCCCACCATATCCTTCTATAAAGTAGACCTATAGTAGCACCATCCATTAAACAAGTGGACCAAATCAAGAAATCACGCATGACTTCATCCATTCTTCAGGTTTAAGAACTAAGGAAAAGATCCTTTATGACGTCATGAATAGAAAAAAGGATAAGGTCATCCATATTCATCAAGCTACTTTTTTGGATTTATCTTACTCCCACAGGGGTAAGATGTGACACATGGTCGGGAAAGTGGGATTTGAAAAGCCAGAACCCGAGAAAATAAGCACTCTGGTCTACAAAAAATGCCTGGGCAGCCCCGTCGGCATTCCCCAGTAGGGGCGCTTCAGGCAGTAAGCGATAAACTTACTCCACCCAAGAGGGGAGGCAAAGCCTGGGAGGGTGGACCTCCTAGAACTGCACAGGACACACCCACAGACCGGCGTAATCAAGACCCGAAGGTCAAGACAATGCCGGTATATAGGGTGTAGTATCTATCGGAACAGATACTAGACTTTGATCCCTAGCCACAGAGCCAGCGTTATATATATATATATATATATATATATATATATATATATATATATATATATATATTCCATGAAAATGCCAGTATACTGAAATCATATGCCCTTAATAGGGTTAAGATGAACATTCATATACACTAAACATAAATTTACAAAAGCAAAGAAATTCCCAAATCTTTACACTTTTATTGTCATTAAGGGTATGCGAGCACAACAGGGCTATGTATTTTACTGGTAGGAATTTTTCTCATAAAAAAATATAAACATTGTTACTATTTTAGCACTGTTAATATAAGCATTGCCAATAAACATTTTAACTGGTATTTTACTTACCTTTATAGTATCCTTATCAATCACGCCCGAGTGGAACCATTATTCATACAACACAAGCAGCATTGTTATGTATTAAGGAAAATGAAGGTATTCTTGTTGTATATAAGTCAATTTTTAGTTTCACACTTTAATTCATTAGAATTAACAACTTTCATCATTTATTTTTATATATAAACGATTTTTACTGTATTTTTTAAACAATACAATACATTTTTTTACAATTCAGATTGAAGATCCGCAAACAAGAATTTTAAATCTTATAAATTAAAAAATGTAAACTGTAAACCTTGGTATTTTTCATTTCTCTGAAATTTTCGTTTTCTCTGAACTAAAAACAGTACTCTACGGCTCTAATATGACAAATATAGGCAATAGAATGGCACTTTATTTCGGTTCTTACTTTGTAACTTTGCCTAAGGGTTCAACACGTAGCCTACAGCCAAAGTCTAACTTCTTACTGGATCGACCTAGGCCCAGTCGATATTAGGTAGCTTCCCTAAGAACATCAGATCGATCAGAACGTTTGTCAATAAAAGAAGACGATGAGTTCCAGCCGAATTCCCTTCGGAAAAGCCTAAGAGATTTTGTATAAACGATTAATTCTTGTTCGATGTTTTGCGCTGAAGAAAAATTCCTACCAGTAAAATACATAGCCCTGTTGTGATCGCATACCCTTAATGACAATAAAAGTGTAAAAATTTGAGAATTTCTTTGCTTTTGTAAATTTAGTGTTTAGTGTATATGAATGTTCATCTTACCCCTATTAAGGGCATATGATTTCAGTATACTGGCATTTTCATGGAATGTCACTACTTTTGTAAAGGCTATGCCTCAATACAATGCCTTCTCATAACTGATATAGTTGATAGTTTGACTAATCAGTGTTTCTTCTAATATTCACAGGTAAATACGTTTTTTTAATTATAGTGAGTGTATATTTATTCATGATACAATTCAAACTAGAACACATTTTTTCACAGTTAATATATATACTTATATTAACTGTGAGTTAATCAACGTTGTTTTCTTTAATGCCTTCGTATTCCTATGCTAAAATGTAACATAGTTATGGGATTGAGTTATGTTTAAAAAAATGTTAGGTGTCGTTTAGAATTATGGTTTATTCTTGTAAAATCAGTACTTTTCTGGGCAAGAAACAAAAAAAAGAAATTGACAAGAAGTTGATGAATTACCTGTATAAAACTGTTCTATGTGGCGCCCTGTAGGAATGGTAAATCAAAATAGGATCCCTCCCTGGAAACCGCCATATCTATATATTAATACGTTAATGTGTACGTACGTGTGTCATGCTCCTAAAGAAATTCAAAATAAACAACAAAGAAGTTGGACGGAGAGACTTGGAATCGAAACCATAACATCTAGCTGAATAGCCGTGACTTTACCACTGAGCTAACTAAATGAAGTCGTTAAGTAGATCAAAATTAACTTAATTAAACCATTAACTGACCCCGTTCACTACTGTCGCTTCAGCGTGGAAGGAGGAGGAGATGACGTTCATGCACCTTTTCTTCGGTTAAACATTTGAACGACGAGATAGAGAGAGAGAGAGAAATGTGAACTATTTTCATTTTATAATGCAACATTATCAAAAATAAAGGTAACTTCTATAAATTTCTGTGCTTCAAATACTTCTACATATATAAAAAAATCCAATATCTGTTCTTGAAATATATTTAGAATATTTACGAATAAAACTAATGAAACTAATCAAACTCCTTATGAGCTGTGCCAACGCAAACACTGGCAGACGATAACTTTAAACGTTAAAACCATTTTTTCCTTTTATTTAGGTTCGAGAGACAGTCAGTATTATTTTTTTTTGTTTTTTTTAACTCACATTAAGCACTGTTTGTTTTTTTTTTTTTCAGTGAAACACAGAGAGCGCGTACGAAAGAAAGAGAGTGTGTATGTTCGTAAGAGAATGATAGAGAGAAAATATAGAGAGAGACTAAACGTAATTGAAAAGTGAAAATTCAAGAAAAACAAATAAATAAATCGCAAAAAGTTTTTAAAAATATGTAACAAAAACGAAAGGGACGAAAGTAACAAGTACAGTTTCGTTTTCTTTTGGTAAGCCTGCCAGTTTTTACGGTATATCAACCCATTTTAGTAGTGTCCATCGTACACACGTTATTTGAATGCAAATTATTATTTTTTTAAAGTATTATACTCTTATCCGGGGGGTTGCTCATGATAAAGCAAGCGTAACTTACTAACAAATAGAGGGTGCTTTGTTACATTGGGACCCGAGCTAACTTTGATCCCGTCGTTACGGTTAGGTTCAGTGGAGTATGCGTAAGACAGTGAAAGAGTGTATGCATTGTGTCTGTGTGTGCGTTGGCTCAATATAATGGTAATTTTTAAGGTTTTTTGAAATTTTCTGGAAAACTAAGGTATGTGATAAACTGAAATTTAAATGCCATCAACTAGACCCTAGAACTTCTATATCTGCCAAAAATCAGCTGAATCCATCAAATAGTTGATGAGATACAGGGTGGCACACACGTACATACGTACACACGGATAACACAAAATCACTCCTGACCTTTCTCGATCTCTGGGTTGCCTTGACTAATGATGCTGAAATTTTACACATTTATAGAACCTATCAAATGAAAATTTTGTGCAAAGTTTTAAATAATTTGGTTTATTGGTTTTTGAGTTATGACTGATCAAAGAAATGAGATTTCTAGCATAGGCCATTTTTGAAGTCTATTAAAGGATAGAGCGCTCTCGCGCCTCCTTTAATTCGCATATTCCGCTTCATTTCAAATGATACTTCGACCTACATTATAAATAATAATAATGCTTAATTTACTACTTCATTTCTGTTAATTATTACAACTAATATTTCATATAACATAGTACAATTAATATAATCTACTGAACACTTTTCATAGGAAGTGCCTGGATTTGCGTGTGTGCGCTATTAGTTGAACAAAAAAGAAAAAAATAGATAGGGAGATACATAGTGAAAGAGGGGGAGAGAGAGTGACGGGGGAATCGTTTCGCACATGGTTGGTTGCGTTTCGTTACAGAGCAAAATTAAACCTTTGCTTTTAAGTCTTTAAACTGCCGACTTTTATACTTTTCTTCACAGAACTGAAAGAAAATCTTTTTCAACTATTTCATGTCGGATAGGACTGCAGTTAGATATTAATGACCCAAACGATATCATCTACTTTATAACTAGCGGGGCTACCCGGCGTTGCTCAGGGTCATAAACACATATAATTGAAGAAAAATCGCGTGTGTAACATCTTTATATTCATACTTCTATTTCTCTCCCTCTCTCTATAGCCGTCTCTTTATATTTCTACCTTCCAGTTCCCTAGTCACCCCATTTTACCGCTACTTTCTCATTTTGCCTTTTGCAAAAGGTGTTTCTTCCCCACCATTCCTCCTACGTTGCCTAGGGCAATAGTATGATCTATTTCATAGAAAAAGTACCACCTCTGTCTGCGATTTCTATATAGGTACTTATCTCCGCCCCGGTGTTCATACTATATACGTATCTATCGCCACCCCGGTGCGAATGCTAAATACGTACCTATTGCCGCCCCGGTGTGCATACTACATAAGTACCTATCGCTGCCCCAGTGCGAATACTAAATATGTACATATCGCCGCCCCGGTGAGAATGCTAAATACGTACCTATCGCCGCTCCGGTGTGAATGCTAAATACGTACCTTTCGCCACCCGGTGCGCATGCTATATACGTACTTATTGCCGCTCGTGTGCACATGCTGTATACGTACTTATCGCCACCCCTGAATGCTAAATATGTACATATCGCCTCCCAGGTGCGAGTGCTAAATACGTACCTATTGCTGCACCGGTGTGCATACTATATAAGTACCTATGGCTGCCCCAGTGCGAATACTAAATATGTACATATTGCTGCCCTGGTGCGAATGCTAAATATGTACCTATTGCCGCCCCGGTGCAAATGCTAAATATGTACCTATCGCCGCCCCGGTGCGAATGCTAAATACGTACCTATCGCCGCCCCGGTGCGCGTACTATATACGTACCTGTCGCAACCCCGGTGCGAATGCTAAATACGTACCTATCACGTCCCCGGTGCGCGGGCTATATACGTACCGATCGCCACCCCAGAACGCGTGCTATATACGTACTTATTGCCACCCCTGTGCACATGCTATATATGTACCTATCGTCACCCCTATGCACTACTATATACGTACCTATTCCCACCCCCCTTGCACATACTATATATATACCTATCGCCGCCCCGGTGCGCATACTATATTCGTACCTATCGTGGCTCTGGTGCGCATACTACATACTTATCTATCTCTGCAAGGGTGCACATATTATATATGTACCTATCTTTAGCCCAGTTCGCATCCATAAAAACTCATAATGTGCACCTGTCGTGTCAGAAAAACAAAATAGTGTTCATTCATGTAGTGTCACTATCATAAAAGGAAATATTTTTAGGTTAAAAAAAGAAAAAAAAAAATTTTTGGCCCCCCCAAATTTGTTTTTTGTATCCTCCTCCATACATAGAAATATTTTTAATAAAAAAAATTTAAATAAAAAATTTTTTTCAACACCCCCAATTTTTTTTCTTACTCTCCACATACATAGAAATATTTTTAATTAAAAAGAAAAACAAAAATGTTGACCCCCCCCAAAAAAAAAATTTGTTACCTTTCCCCCTATACATAGAAATATTTTGAGTTTAAAAAAGAAAAAACATTTTTTACCCCCACCCACCCCAAATTGTTTTTTCATCTTCTCCCATACATATAAATATTTTTAATGCAAAATAAAAAAATAAAAATTTTGACCCTCACCCCCCCCCCAAAAAAAAATTTAACCTCCCCCATAGATAGAAATATTTTTAATTTAAAAAAGAACATTTTTTTTTACCCCCTTACCCCCCTAAAAAATTTGTTTCATCCTCCCCCATACATATAAATATTAGAAGCACCCCTGGTCCCTATACCGCAAAATCACCCATGGTCCCTATTCTGAAGAAGCCTCTGTGTACTATATTGCAGAAGTACCCCCGGTGCTGGGTCTTATACTGTAGAACCACCCCTGGTCCCTATACTGCAGAAGCACCCATTGTCCCTATTCTGCAGAAGCCTCCGGGTCCTATATTGTAGACACACCCCTGGTGCTGGGTCCTATACTGTAGAAGCACCCCTGCCCCTATATTGCATAAACACCCATGGTCCCTATTCTGCACAAGCCTCCGGGGTCTATATTGTAGAAGCACCAGAAGCACCCCCTTACTGATCACCCCTCCTTTTCATCTGCACAGTAGCTCTATCTAGGGCATTGATCACTTTTCTCCCGGACAACGCCGAGTACTTCGAAAATCAAGGAGGCATCCAGAGCACTACTAATATCACTCTTACTGATTCCTCCTTTTTTTCATCTGCACAATAGCTCGAAAAGAAGCGTATATGCTGTTAAAATATTATACAAATTTAACACTACAGTAGCTCTATCTAGGATATTGAGCACTATTCTCCCTGACAACGCTAGGTACTTCAAAAATTAAGGAGGCATCCAGAGCACTACTAAAATCACTCTTACTGATTGTTCATCTGCAAAATATTCCGAATAGAAGCGTAAATCGTATTAAAATATCATACAAATCTATGACTACAGCAGCTCTATCTAGGATATTAAGCACTTTTCTCCCAGACTACGCCGAGTACTTAAAAAATCAAAGAAGCATCCAGAGCACTACCAAAATCAATCTTACTAATTCCCCCTCATATATATGTGTACAATAGTCTGAAGAGAAACGTAGATAGCGTTAAAATATTATACAAACTTATCACTACAGTAGCTCTATCTAGGATATTGAGCACTTTTCTCCCGGACAACGCCGAGTACTTAGAAAATCAAGGAGGCACCCAGAGCACTACTAAAATCACTCTTACTGATTTCCCCTCATTTACATGTTCACAATAGTCCGAAGAGAAACGTAGATGGCGTTAAAATATTATCCAAACATATCACTACAATAGCTTTATCTAGGATATTTTCTCCTAGACAACGCCGAGTACTTAGAAAATAAAGGACGCATGCCGAGCACTACTAAAATAACTCTTACTATTTTCGTCTCATTTCCATGTACACAAAAGTCTGAAGAGAAACGTAGATTGGGTTAAAATATTATCCAAACATATCACTACAGTAGCTCTATCTAGGATATTGAGCACTTTTCTCCTGGACAACGCCGAGTACTTAGAAAATCAAGGAGGAATCCAGAGCACTACTAAAATCGTAGCCTTCCTATGATGTTATTGATACATCCGAACTGAAGTTATCGTATGACTGATGCAACCGGACAGAATTTAGGGCAAAACCGGGTACATCCGGCAAGGGATTATGGGACGTTTTCAATGACTCAGCATTTTTATCAGATTACTACATAAATACGTTAGTTAATTAGGTTTTTTTGACTTTTCTGGAAAACTACGATGTATGGTAAACTGAAATGGAAATGCCATCAACTAGACCCTAGAACCTCTATATCTGCCAAAAATCAGCTGAATCCATCAAATAGTTGATGAGATACAGGGTGGCACACACGTACATACGTACACACGGATAACACAAAATCACTCCTGACCTTTCTCGATCTCTGGGTTGCCTTGACTAATGATGCTGAAATTTTACACATTTATAGAACCTATCAAATGAAAATTTTGTGCAAAGTTTTAAATAATTTGGTTTATTGGTTTTTGAGTTATGACTGATCAAAGAAATGAGATTTCTAGCATAAGTCGTTTTTGAAGTCTATTAAGGGATAGAGCGCTATCGCGCTTCCCTTGATATATATAATAGTGAATGGTAGTTTGCTTGAAGCATTGCTTGAAATTGTGGTAAAAATATTAAGAAGGCCTGGGGCAATGCAGAGTGCCGAGTTGATAAGAAGTTGGAAAGAATTAACATAATAAATCGAACGGGGGGACTAACTATTATTTTTCCCCAATATTACATAACAGCAATTGTGGTGTTGTATGATGATTAAGAATCATTTAATATTTCGAGAAAATCCTCCCTTTGTCAAAAATAGAACCAAATCAGCCAAGAAAGTTTGAGCATTCCATGAAATTGCACTAAGCCATGTAAAGATAGTAATTATTTTGATGTCATCATCATCATTATCATCATCATCTTCATAATAATAATAATCATCATCATCATCGCAATCATCGTGAGCATCATCATCACCATCATCGTCGTCAATATCATCATCATCATCATGAGCATCATTATTACAATCTTCCTCAATGTCATCATCATCATCATCATCATCACCATCATCATCATCATTACTATCATTATCATCACCATCATCCTCATCAGAAGCAGCAGCAGCATCGTCGTCAACATCTTGACCATCATTATGACCATTATTATCACAATCATCACCATCATTATCATGATAATCATCATCATTATCATCATGAGCATCGTCATAAGAATATTGTTCAGAAAATTAACATGATAACATGTGCTGATGATACCATTCTATATTCTGGTGTTGCTTCTCGCCCACTTCCCTCGGATCAGTCGAAATATGTAGCTAATCTAGAAGTTTACCTAGGTTCAGTTGTGGATTGGGGTAAGAAATGGCTTGTTTCATTGAATCCAGTTAAGACTCAGCTCGTGTCTTTCAATCATAGGCGTGTCCGTTTTCTTCCTGAGATTCTCATGGGTGGCTCTGCTCTTGAGGAGAAATCGATTCTGAAACTTCTTGGTCTTTCTCTCTCATCAAATCTTACTTGGAGTTCATACATTAGATCCATTGCTCTTTCTGCTTCTTATAATATCGGTTCTCTCTATCGCTCCAAACACTTTCTCACACCTGAGCCTATTCTCTATCGATACAAATCCACAATCAGACCATGTATGGAGTACTGTTGACATATTTGGGCTGATGAATTACTGTCCTATTTGAGGGTTCTGGATAATGGGCAGAAACGTGTCTGTAATTTAATTAGCCTTACCCTTTCTTCTCCTCCTCACCCTCTCTCTCTCTCACAGACGTGATGTTGCTAGTCTCAGTCTTTTCTATAAATAATATCATGGCATGTGATCTTCAGAAGTATGGGATCTATTCCCCGCTTCTTTTGTTCAGGCTCGTTTGACTTGTTGGTCTAGTGGTGTCTATCAATTCGCTGTTTTGATACCTCATTTTAATACAGCTTCATATTCCAGTAGCTTCTTTTCAAGAACTGCAGGCTTGTGGAACTCTCTTTCTACTGACTGTTTTCCTCCTACAAAAAACTTTGGTCTTTTAAAGACTAAGCTCAATAGGAATCTTCTGTGTTTGCGATAATTATATTTGTTCAAGTTAGCTCTATACATCAAGTGACTTCATGCCTGGTCTGGAGCGATTTCCATTAAAAGACATATATATATATATATATATATATATATATATATATATATATATATATATATATATATATATATATATATATATGAGAGAGAGAGAGATGAGAAAAAAGAAATTATTAAAATAAAAATTTGATAAATTACAATATTTATTAATTCATCAGATATTCAAGCAGAGAATATAGAAATGCTTTTTTCCCTTAATCCCTGGATTTTCAAAATGTAGCTATTTTCATCAAAGACAAAAAATCAATAAAATGATGTATTACTGGTAGAATAAATTTGAAAACATAAAAGTTGTTAGCAAAAACATCATATATATATATATATATATATATATATATATATATATATATATATATATATATGAGAGAGAGAGAGAGAGATGAGAAAAAAGAAATTATTAAAATAAAAAGTTGATAAATTACAATATTTATTAATTCATCAGATATTCAAGCAGAGAATATAGAAAAGCTTTTTTCCCTTAATCCCTGGATTTTCAAAATGTAGCTATTTTCATCAGAGACAAAAAATCAATAAAATGATGTATTACTGGTAGAATAAATTTGAAAACATAAAAGTTGTTAGCAAAAACATTATATATATATATATATATATATATATATATATATATATGGGAAATGAAAAAGAGAAAAACAAAAAGGATGTTTTTTATATATTCATCATCGTTTCGTCTTTATTTGTAAGAAATCCTCAGGATGATAATTTTAAGAAAAAATGTCATGCAAGTACGTGAAAATATTGGGTGACATGATAGGTGTACGAGAAAAAGTAGTAGCCGCTATTGGATGCTCAGGCCCGAGGTCCGAGCTTAGTGAAGTCAGTAGTATGGAAGGAAATTAATGAGGATGGTTCTGAATTAAAAAGCGGAAGGGTGGGGTGAACGGAAATAACGTGGATGGCTGTTAGCGAAGAAGTGGATGAGTGGGGGGAAAAGGAGGGGAAGGGGTGATTTTGGTGTGTGGGTAATGTCATGGTGTTAGAAATGATTTGAGAAAATGAAGGTGGTTTGAAAGTAGGAGGGGTAGGTGGGTAAGAGTGTGAGAGAAGTAGTCGAAAGGGTGAGGAGGGAAGCAGTGAAATTTTGTTGTGAGTAGGTGTGATATTTTCGGAGAGCAGTAGGTTTTGACCAGCTGGCTATGTCAAGAATGTGTGGAATGAAGTAAGTTAGAAGGTGTGGATTCGTGGTAAGTGAAAATGTGTGTGGGGGAGGGGTGTGTGGGTGTGTATGCGGAGACTGGTATGTGAGTATAACTGAGAGCGGAGGTTAAAATATAAAAATAAAAAAAATAGATGTTAGGCATGATCTAGGTTGAGTTTTTGTTCAGTGAGGATAATTTTGCTTATTAAGGGGGGGAGATATATTATAAAAGCTATTTCGTTGTCTGATGGTGTTGGAGGCTGTGATTAGTGCGGTTTCTAGTAGTCTTCGCCGAGATTTGTTGTGGATGTATTTGGTGATTTTGGCTTGTTCGAATTTGAAAGCATGACCGTGCATGGAAGAAAAGTGCACTGAGAGAGTTATTGTTTTTTTATGTCCCTTTTGTGTTCACTCAATCTTTTCTTCAATTCACGTTGTGTTTCTCCGACGTAAATGTGATGGCAGTTGTTGCATGGGACAGTGTATAAGCCGGTATGGGATGTGGGTTTTTTTTTGGAAATGTCTTGATGTGTTTAATGTTTGTTTTATGGATTGTGATGTGGTTTGTACTGTTGGAATGCCTAGTTTGTTAAGTGTGCTGCATATAGATGTGTTATTGAAATATATATATATATATATATATATATATATATATATATATATATATATATATATATATATATATTTAAATAAATTTTTCGTGGTACAAAATTTGATAACGGCGAGGAATACGGACGTTTGGGACATTTTTTGGAGGGTCGAATGAGATTAAACAAAAAAAAAAAAAAAACGAGAGAAAACGATTAAAAAGAAATTAATTAATGTACTGAACCGGTTTTCGTCCACACTCATCAGAGTAAAACGTGGAAGTGATTGAATACGACTAAAACCTAAAAACAATTTGTAATGAACACTAGTGACAAGTTTAGGAGAAAAAAAAAAAAAAATATGGGGAGGAGAGTCATAAGTTGATCACATTAAGTCCTAAAAGCCATTCCTTTTGCTTACAAAGGGAAGGTTTGATTGACTTTATATATATGGCTTCCAGGACCTTGAGGTGGAATAGGGAATGCGATCTACTTATGACAGAAAACCAGTCACTAGTGTACGTCGACGCACATTCGGCGCTATTTATGAGATGGGCAGCAATAGCAGACCCGGATGTATTAACTAAATTATTTAAATTATTTAGTCGGCCCTGGCGTATGGCAGGGGGGATGTGTTGTTTGATTCTGGATTCAAACCTTTGCACTGTTCGTCCCACGTATACTGCATCGCACCGACATTTAAATAGATAAATAATATTACTAATATGTTGGGGTGGGAGAACATCCTTATGAATAGATTTGAGCAAAGGTCGAGCAGAAAAAACAATTCTAGGATTAGATGCCTGGTAACACCGACGCACAGCTACAGAAATTTGATTGGCAAATTTTATGCTAATATTACCCAACCAAGGTAATCTGAGGTACGCCGGGCATTTTGGAGGACCAAAAAGTTTAGGCTTGTTAAAATGAGCGATCTTAGTAACGATATTGGAATTAACAATATCGAGAGGGTACCCATTTTCAACGAGCACCTCTTTGATATATATATATTTCATGTATCCACATACAATTTTATAAAGAGATATACTTTTTTATGTATCAGTTTTCAGTATTTACTTCAACAGTGCTCGATACCTAAGTAGCGCTAGGTAGTTATGAACATATATTTATGGCAATTAAGATACACAGAGGCTCCTGCGTTTAATCCCCGTATTTTAGACTGAAGATTCTTCTGGGGATGAAACGCAGGAGCCTCTGTGTAGCTTAATTGCCATAAATATATTTTCATAACTTACTATATATATATATATATATATATATATATATATATATATATATATATATATATATATATATATATATATATATGGTTAAATAGTACAGATTCCGAGTGTCTGCATATTTTCTCATTCATCTTTTATAGATACCTGATTTATGTTTATACTTTCAAGGTGGAACTGGCAGATGAATTGCTATATGTGTTGGGTGTATTTGTACTTCCGGTTCATTCTGGAACTATCTTCCAAGTAAAGAACATAAGCAGTTACATTTTTAATCATCGTTTTGGCGGGAACCGTTAAGTATTAAATAGAGCTTACGAATTTAAGCCATTTGAAGTCGCTTTTACTTTTACCGAAATTATTTTTTATAATTGTTGGCCTTTTTAGTTTTTATATGTAGGACTTCAAATATCTGTTGTGTTAGTTTACTCTGTTCATATTATAATAAAGTTGTATTATCCCGCCAAAAACATCACTAAAACTTTGTTCATATTATAATAAAGTTGTATTATCCCGCCAAAAACGTCACTAAAACTTTGTTCATATTATAATAAAGTTGTATTATCCCGCCAAAAACGTCACTAAAACTTTGTTCATATTATAATAAAGTTGTATTATCCCGCCAAAAACGTCACTAAAACTTTGTTCATATTATAATAAAGTTGTATTATCCCGCCAAAAACGTCACTAAAACTTTGTTCATATTATAATAAAGTTGTATTATCCCGCCAAAAACGTCACTAAAACTTTGTTCATATTATAATAAAGTTGTATTATCCCGCCAAAAACGTCACTAAAACTTTGTTCATATTATAATAAAGTTGTATTATCCCGCCAAAAACGTCACTAAAACTTTGTTCATATTATAATAAAGTTGTATTATCCCGCCAAAAACGTCACTAAAACTTTGTTCATATTATAATAAAGTTGTATTATCCCGCCAAAAACGTCACTAAAACTTTGTTCATATTATAATAAAGTTGTATTATCCCGCCAAAAACGTCACTAAAACTTTGTTCATATTATAATAAAGTTGTATTATCCCGCCAAAAACGTCACTAAAACTTTGTTCATATTATAATAAAGTTGTATTATCCCGCCAAAAACGTCACTAAAACTTTGTTCATATTATAATAAAGTTGTATTATCCCGCCAAAAACGTCACTAAAACTTTATGTTTTAAATATTCATAGTTAACTTCATAACGGTAACATAGTTAACTTCTGATTATCTCCCTTTTCTATTTAACAATTTAGGAGTACGTCATTTGCTTATGTTCAACAAAAAATATTGTTAGGTACCCTTTTATATCATGTGAATTTCCCAACTGTAAAATCGACTAATACAAATTTGAAGTGTACAATATTCGGATTTAGTTAGTATCGTTATCAAAACCCTTGAATACCGTATATTAGTGTTCAGATAATACCGCTGTCAAGAGGGAAGAGGGAATGATTCTGTATTATTAGGAGTTGCGACTCTTTCTGTGAAATCCGTTTCTTGTGTACGGCCTATAAAAATAGATTTGGGGCTTGCATTGTATGATTATTACAATTGTATTATTATTTAATATATGTATACACACACACACACACACACACATATATATATATATATATATATATATATATATATATATATATATATATATATATATATATAAGATAATTTTTTTATATATAGTAATTGTTTTTTCTTTTAATAGTAGTGTTGGTCTATATACCTACATAAATTAGAAAGCTTTTCATTGTTTTTTTTTGGGAAAACAGATAATCAGTAAAATGGAATGAACACTTTCGATGCTATCGGTTTAGTTTTTTTAGGGTAGGAGGTGAATCTAATTATCAAGAAAAAAATATGTGTTTTGAAAATGGGCAAATACTAATTGTACGAATAAAGATGTTTTTTAAATCAAATTCGGAACATGTATCAAATTATTATATATTGAGTTCTAGTTATATATACACTATTGAGCTATTAACCAAATTCTTATATGAATTGAAATAAATATTAATAATATATTTCTTTTTTTTCGTGTATAAATGACTGTGCCGTCCTAGTCGCGGTTGGTAGGCTGGCGAGCCAGTAACGGCAAAGTCCAGACTTTGCCGTTACTGGCTCGCAAGCCTACCAACCGCGACTAGGACGACACTGCACAAATCTGCTGGGCAGACGTCAAGCAGGCGGGACTAGGACCACTACGTACAGCGAAACAACTTCATTGCCTACGACAGCTTGCGCATGACAAGGCAAGATGGTCTGGGACTAGCATGGAGGACTGGTTGCAACTACGGGATGTTATTTGACTACCGTAGCCGCAGAACACAGTTTTAATAATAATAATGATGATGATGATGATGATGATGATGATGATGATGATGATGATGATGATGATGATGATGATGATGATGATGATGATGATGATGATTAATAATTATAATAATAATTAATAATAATAATGATGATGATGATGATGATGATGATGATGATGATGATGATGATGATGATGATGATGATGATGATGATTAATAATAATAATAATAATGATGATGATGATGGTGATGATGATGATGATGATTAATAATAATAATAATTAATAATAATAATAATAATAATAATAATAATGATGATGATGATGATGATGATGATTAATAATAATTAATAATAATAATAATGATGATGATGATGATGATGATGATGATGATGATGATGATGATGATTAATAATAATAATGATGATGCTGATGATGATGATGATGATGATGATGATGATGATGATGATGATGAGGATGATGATGATGATAATAATTAATAATAATAAAAATGATGATGATGATGATGATGATGATGATGATGATGATGATGATGATGATGATGATGATGATGATGATTAATAATAATAATAATAATTAATAATAATAATAATAATAATAATAATGATGATGATGATGATTAATAATAATTAATAATAATAATAATAATAATAATAAAATGATGATGATGATGATGATGATGATGATGATGATGATGATGATGATGATGATGATGATGATGATGATCTTCTTCTTATTTGTCTCATGCGTTAATCCCTAGCTACGGCGAGGTCCGCAATGACCGATTTCTGTCTCCACTTAACACGATCACAAACTTGGTCTGGGTGAAGGCCGATTTTACTAAAAATCTTTGTGCAGGGTCTCTTCCGATCTGAACACTAGCTTTCGTCGCGATCGCTTCCCAACGACTTCTAATTCAAAAGCAAGTTTCACAGAAGTTCCGGTTTCATGTGCAAAGTAGCATTCACGCCATTTCCTCATCTTTCTATCAATAGGTGCGATGCTATAGCGCCTTCGAATATCCTCGTTGCAGACGTAGCAATTCCAGAAATCCAGCGGGGCATTTTAGTTCCCATATCTGCTAAACTTCGCTCTGCTTTCCTCGTTGCGCAAGCACTCGAAGCTGTAAAAAGTGGCGGGTCTCACAACAGTCTGGTAGGTCTTCGACATTATATATATATATATATATATATATATATATATATATATATATATATATATATATATATTATTTCATGTATCCACATAAAATTACATAAGGAGATATAATATATTAACTATTAATTTTCAGTATTTACTTAAACAGTGCTCACTACCTGAGTAAAGCTAGGTAGTAAGTTATGAAAATATATTTATGGCAATTAAGCTACACTAGTTCCCTTTTTCTATTTAATGATTTTATTTTATTTTTTTCTATGTGTTGTTATCCTGAAGTGAAGTTGATTATTTGTATACAGTTATTTGCTATTTAACTTCTGCAGTTTCATAAGTTTGGAGGGTCTTTAAAGTGTAAAATTAAAATTGTTTTATTCAGACATAATCTACACGGATCGTTTAAATATCTACGTGTACTGGTTTGTCGTACTATTTTCCACTAGATTATTGGGGCGAGCGTCCGCTATCTTTGAGCTTTCAGTAATGGATCGTTAGTGCTGTTTTTATTCGGCGTTTTTTTCTTATTAAATGTGCTTTTGTGGCCGTAATATCCTGTTTTAAAATTTAAGACGGTCATACCCACGTAGTACTTCTTGTTATTCGGTCTTTCTGTGGCTTGGTAAGCAATGCTTTCGGTTAGTCATTTATTTTGTAGTGAACAAAGTGTACGATTTATGCAGTTACAGTTTTCTCTTCATTACTAATTTTTCCACTTCTATTTAGGTGATTGCTATTAGGGTTATAACTATTTATAGTGCTTATATTTGTGTTTTTCTTAGTGTTGTCATTGCTATATTTGTCACTATTTTACGCAATTTGTTATTATTTTTCTCTACTGATCTCCTTTAGTATTTTCTTCTTGTGTGCCTTAATTATCATTTCTAAGTTTTCGCAGCAGCTGTAGGACAGTTTTAGGGTATTTTTATTGAATCTTTATGCACGGATTGGTTACGGAGAAGTGATTTTAGATTAGATTTAGGAATGTCTTGCCCAGCTCCGTTCTTAGCATCTGATTATAGGCCGGTGTATACCAAATTATATTTCTTTTCCTTTAACTTAAATTTTATTATAATTATTAGTGTCCTGTTTCATTATATTTCATTTCGATAGTATGGTATCCACTAATTTTAGAGCTGTATTGTAAATATAGCTTGACTTCTTAAATACATTTTCGTTGCTAGAGTTATTGCTAAGCCTACGTTCGATAGAATTATAAATATGTTTTATGATTGATGGTGGTGATTTATGTGCTTTCTTGACCGTAATATCCGTTTTTTTCATTTATGTAGGTAATACCCACGTAGTAATTCTTGTTATTTGGATTTTCTGTGAGCTGGTAAACATTAATCCGACAGATAAAAGCCAGCAAAAATGGACATGATTGTGTAAAACGTATTCTGGACTAGTATTTACGTTATACAATAATCAGTCAACTTTCGCAGACGAAATGATTTTGAAATCCGCTTTACTTACTTCCTTTCTGTTTTCTTGAGTTCGATAGAATTCTGATATCTTCTAAAACCGGTCGAATGTCTCAGAAAAATTCCTTAAACGTTCTATGTCAATATACAATGAATTATAAGGTGAATGTTTTCAAAAAGTGAAAGCTTCAAAATATATCAGAACCTTGCTTAAGGGTTGAGAAAACTTTGGAGTGAAGTTTTAGAATTTTAACTGCATGAATTTTGCGATTTTTTTTTGGACTTTGAAAACAAAACTTCTCATTTTTTTCCTTTAGTGATTTGTGAAAGGTTTGGTTTGTCTCTTTTACGGCATATCGACCCTTTGTAGGTTATTTAATCTTGAAATACACTACCTACTATAAACGGTCTATTGTATTTTTTTCCTAATTAGTCATCACTTATCAAGAATAAAAGTCACTCGAGGATGAGATGTAATGAAATAAATAGATTGTCAGTAGAGTGATAATAAATATTATGAGAGGATTGGAAATAATAAATGGATTGTATAAAATTTGATAATTCATGATAGATTCAGGATGTGTAGAGAACAAAAACAGCGTCCCAGCAAATAAGTCAGACTAACCTCTAAAAATAGCCAGACCACCTCTGTCAATATTCCACAGTAAGGGCGCCCTAGGTAATTGACATTAAACAAAGAAGGAAGGCAACGCCTGAGAGAGTTAACCTTCAAGGATTACCAAAGACATAATAGCTCAATCAAACAGATAAAGGCCAGCAGAATAGCCAGTCTAAGTGGGACTGATTGTAGGGAACGTATTATTTTGTAGTGGACAAAATAGCCGACTACTATAGCTACAGCTTTTCTCTTCAATTATTAGCTTTCTTATTTCAATTTGGGTGATAGATATTAGGGTTTGGGTTAATACTATAGTTTTGTTCTTCTTAGCGTTATTTTTATTTTTGCTATATTGGCGACTTTTTATTATTTTTCTCTACCTCATATTGTAAGCCTATCTGATTGTAAACTATTTTTTTAAGTTTACACAGTGTATTAACGTTACAAGGTACCATTCTCCCACCATTTAACTTCCCCTAAACATATCATTAGACTTGAATGGCTTTTAGCCTTGATGAGTTGTGGTGCATTAGTAAAAAGATGCTTTTAATAGCATTTTAATTGGGGGAGATTCTGTCACATCAATCTGTTCTAATTACATTATAAGAACATTATAAGTACAAGAATATTATAAGAACATTATAAGAACATTTTTAGAATAAGAACATTATAAGTACAAGAATAATATAAGAATATTATAAGAACATTATAAGAACAAGAACATTATAAGTGCAACAATATTATAAGAACATTATAAGAACATTATAAGTACAAGAAAATTATAAGTACAAGAATATTATAAGAACATTATAAGAACATTATAAGAACAAGAAAATTATAAGTACAAGAATATTATAAGAACATTATAAGAACATTATAAAAACATTATAAGTACAAGAAAATTATAAGTACAAGAATATTATAAGAACATTATAAGAACATTATAAGTACAAGAAAATTATAAGTACAAGAATATTATAAGAACAGTATACGAACATTATAAGAACAAGAACATTACAAGTACAAGAATATTATAAGAACATTATAAGAACATTATAAGAATATTATAAGTACAAGAAAATTATAAGTACAAGAATATTATAAGAACATTATAAGAACATTATAAGAACAAGAAAATTATAAGTACAAGAATATTATAAGAACATTATAAGAACATTATAAGAACAAGAATATTATAAGTGCAAGAATATTATAACAACATTATAAGAACATTATAAGTACAAGAAAATCATAAGAACATTATAAAAACATCATAAGAACAATTTAAATCTCTTTGTTTATATTATTTCTATCAGTCCGAAGCCATCCTGGAGTTAACAATTTTGTTATAATTTAAATTTATATCCGAGGAATCTTTTACAGATAGAAAGTGTCTTTTTTATCGCTGCTATCTGTATTTGATCTGTATTTTGCAACACCTTGGTCTTACAGGGATTGGATTCTAAATAAAAGATTTCTTTTTCATTTTGCCAGTTGCTCCTAGCACAATCTTTTTTTTATTCTTTCAGAGACCATATTTTTCAGTCATTCTTGAAGTCTTCATATTTTGGTATCTTTTCGCGTTCTGCTCTATTTGCATTCGAGACAGTTACATCAATAATGAGAGCAGTCTTTTAAGGTTTGCTCAATATGACAATGCCTGTCATGATGTCTTTTATGTATCTGTCCGCCTTTACGTTTTATACACTAGTTTTTCGCTTGTTTTCATTTTACTTAAGTAAGTGTTCAGAAATCAAAGAACACATTTCTGGAGTTAACACTTGATGTCTGTATGAGATACATAGATATCCGAGTGTTCAGTCAACATTCTATTCTACCTCTTCTCAAACGTTGAGTAAGTAAATAAGTGAAGAACATTAATTTCCCATTGACCAGTTGAATATGTGATCATTTATATTTTTCTTTTGGTCTCTTCGTCTTACCGGATTCTAAGAAAATAATTCATCGGGTCTGGTGGAGTAGCCAGGTAAATCCTGCTACTTAAGATTATATCACTAGTAGATGTTGCACAATTCTTTGTATGAGCAAGTGTATAACCTTGTTAAGGTGATCATTTTGGGGCTTCGAATTCTATGTTATTTTGATGATTTGGTCAGGGTTTACTTGTGTTGCATTACCTGTTCTTTCCGGGTACTCAGTAAGATCCAACAAGAATAACAAAGAACAAAACGTATATGGAAAAACTTTGGTTTTCTTTTTTCCCCATCACCAGATGGTTTACGCCGGCTACGCACACACATATAAAAAATCTTTTGACATACTTTTGTCTCATCAAAGTCTTTTTCTTGCTGAAGTCACAGACTTGGTTTCCGCTAAAAACTCGTTCATATATACATCCGATTGGAAAGCAATTTGTTGTGCATTGTCTATCCGAGCATGAACTGAGGCAATTGTTCCACAAGCTCTTCCAATTGTCTGTGTGTTTGAATACAAGTCAGGGGATTCCTTTACAGTGCCAACTTGCTTATCAGTCGCATTTTTAGTCAGCGGACACGAGAACCTAACAGCAAGACGGGCTTGGGTACCATAGCCAATAAAGTTTCATCGCTGCTATAAACATCGGTAAACTCCCATTCTTCCGGTACTTCGATACTCTGATCCTTAAGCGCTCCGGCTCTTCGCGTGTCTGAAACCGTCGCCTTTCAAGTCTCGCTTGCACTGCGGAACCTTCTCCTTTTTAACAGTTATCAAGTCGATTTCTTTCTTTCTCGACGTCCCACCCACAATGGACTCGTCCACGATTCATTTTTGCCACTTTTCATTATCTTACACTTCTAGCATCAAATATCCTCATATCAGGTTGTCCTTACATACCCTTCTACGGAGAGACCGAATACACTCGAGGATTGTATCTAGTAGGTAATTCAAACTCTCCGTGTGTGGGTGGGTGGTTGGATGTATGTGTGTGTGCTATGATAAGTCAATAGACGTTAATGTAAGCAGAATAAATAGCGTTGAAAATAAGTAGAGGCTGTAAACTAGATGACAAATTTTCGATTGGTTTACCAATAATTTCTGGTGCTTCTGTTCGCCGAAAATATTCCAACTCGCGACAACAGCTGTTACATCAATTGTCCGGTAATCAATGCATAATGTCGACTGCGGCCTTTCAATTTGCATAGATTGTCGTCATATATGAATCCCATTACAGTCATACTCGCGCGAAACCTTAAACGGTTATGTTAATGGCGTCGTTGATAAATGTAATTTGCATCACTTAGAGAAAACATCAAACAACTATGAACTTAAAACAAAGAAGGATAATCATTATTGCTTACCAAATTATATGATTGACCAACTTTTATATATGGAGACAATGGACAGGCTCAGAAAAGGATGCGTACGAGAGTAGTATTTTTAGTGAAGTGTGGCATGATCTAAATTCCGCCTACACAGAGGCCACCGAGGTAACCATCCTATCTTATCATTCTCGTACTGGATCAATCGTTGGTCACCAATGTCACTGGCAATCAAATCTTAGTCGGTCCAAGTTGGTCCATCACTGCATTTTCGGGTCTGAAAACTCCCTCTGTCCACCCAGCAGTACATGGGTACCTGACTAAAACTCAGGGAAGGTTCAAGGCAGCGGAAGGAGAGGGATGGGCTCCGCCTTCCATATGCTGTGCCCTAGACACGGTGATTCTTAACAAATCAGCGCTGCTACGGCCATGAGCAGTGTGCGATGTCGGCAACGACACTCGTGCGCGTCCAGGCTATGCGACCTTTACCTTTTTTTAGGCATCTCCAACTCAATCAAACAAATCTCTATTTTTCTTATTTGCATATTTATTTATTTTAAAGTTTTTAATAAATTAATATTCTGTAATATACCTTTCTACTTTGTATTGCCAAATTTTCTTCTACTTACGCAATCGTTTGATCGATGGTACTATTGTTATAATTATGAATAAAATAAGATAGAGAGATTTTATTTTTTTAAATGTTAGCGTTTAAAAACTTATTTAGAATTTCATTTTTAAGGGAGATAATTAACTTTCGGCTTTAGTAAAGTGTCAAATATCGCTGTGATGTCGAAAACATATACTACACTTTGATATTAGCCAAAAAGCCACAGAATCATAAAAAAATATTTTTTGTGACTAGGCATTTTTAAATTAAAAAAAAAAAAAAAAAATGATTAAATTGTTATATTTTTTAATGGGCGGTGTAGTGTAGTATCGGTTGTGTTGTCATAAGACTGTCCTCCCAGGAATTACCTCCTCTGTTTAAATCTTCCCAGAATTAAAAAAAAAACAAGACTCGATTTAGTAAGTATATCTTTTACGGGGAAGGAGAGTTTAGTACCGGTTTTATTCTCATAAGACTGTCCACGCAAGAATGACTTCCTCCTTTTTGGGTGAAGGGATGTAGTATTCGTTCATCATGATATTATCATCTGTCAGGGGGGGGGGGAGGTCAGTGTAGTATATGTTCGTTCACCATAATACTAGCTAAGGAAAAACGATAACTCAAGTTTATAATAAATATGTCTTAATTAACTAGAAAATTATGAAAGTTAGCCTTCTTCCTAAGCCAGCATATTCATCTTTGTTTATAAAGATGGCGACTATATTTTTCCAACCAATTTTCATTTAGGCGTTTCACGTGGACAATGAAATTTGTCATGGTTTTTAATGGTATCTAAATAAATAAATGCAAAAGTCTTTTACACCGATTCTAATTATATTGACATTAGAACGGTGTATGCTTATTTAATTATCTGTAGCATATTTTCATTCATCATGATACATTCCTCCAAGGCATTGCCTCCTCTTCGGGAGAAAAGCCGTACAGTGTATACTCGTTCTACACGATACCATTTCCTAACGATTACCAGTTTGTGTGTGGGGGGAGTTAGTGCCCTATCTATTCTGTTGTCATGATATCATCCTCCCAGGCATTAACCCCTCCTGTAGAGGGTGTCAGTGTATGTAGTTCATTCATCTGATATCATTCTCTCAGCCTCTCATTTGCATATTTATTGATTTTTAAGTTTCAAATGGATTTATATTTTCTAATCTGTTAATAATTAAATACATGCGTTTATTATTTTTAATGCTGTTTTTGTTGTTGCTGTTCCTATTTACTTCCTCGAGAGAGAGCAGAGTAAGGCACAATGTCAATATTTCACTTCTCCTCGTTGTCACCGTCTCCATGTTGTCTTCGAGGAAACCTATCTCTTCCCGAGGCAACTCCTCTCCCCAACCTTTCCTCTTCCGCTGTTCAGGGCCAAAGTATGACATATTTCTATTAAAAGTACCACCACTGTCTACGCCTTCTATATACATATAGATCTCTACCCCGGTGTGCATCCTATATATGTACGTATCTCTGTCCTGGTGCTTATCCTATATACGTACGTATAGCCACCCCGGTGCACATACTATACACGTACGTATCTCTACCCAGTGGCGTAGCTAGACCTTTTGCCGCCCGGGGCGGTAGTAAAATTTGCCCCCCCCCCCCGGCATTTGGGTGCCCGGAAAATTCGTCCATGGATAATTCGCCCATGGATAATTCGTCCATGGAAAATTTTTTGCTAGGTAGGAAAACTGGTCCATTATTATTAAGTTAACATTATTCTTAATTTTCATACCTTGCGAAAATTAGTTCTACGGTATCTAATTTTCCTAAATTCAATTAAATTAAAATTAAAATATGAAAACTGATTTTTAATATTTTTTATTCATTTGAGATTTTATCTGTTTTCCTTTTGTTTTAAGTAGATGGTGGGGGTTGCCCGGGGTGATTTTGTCCGATCCCCCAGCTAGCAATTGTAAAGTTTGATACATCCATGTTATTTGGCGAAAATTCGGACTTTAACAACAACGACAAAAAAGTAAATAAAAATGATTTTATCATTTCATAACATTTTCAGGTTTTCAAATGTTCTCATTTAAATTTATTATTATATAAAATTATAGTATAAAATTTCATATTTTTTGTTAACTTTTGTTTTTTTTAATTTTTTTCTCTACTTTCTATTTTTACCCTCTCAAAATGCCGCCCCCTCAGGTGTGCCGCCCGGGGCGGCCCGCCCCCCTCGCCCCCCCCCCTAGCTACGCCAGTGTCTCTACCCCAGTGCGCATACTATATATACGTACATATCTCCGCCCCGGTGCACATACTATATATGTGAGTATCTCTACCCTGGTGTGCATACTATATACGTGTATCTCTACTCCGGCGTGCATACTATATACGTGTATCTCTACTCCGGCGTGCATACTATATACGTGTATCTCTACTCCGGCGTGCATACTATATACGTGTATCTCTACTCCGGTGTGCATACTATATACGTGTATCTCTACTCCGGTGTGCATACTATATACGTGTATCTCTACTCCGGTGTGCATACTATATACGTGTATCTCTACTCTGGTGTGCATACTATATACGTGTATCTCTACTCCGGCGTGCATACTATATACGTGTATCTCTACTCCGGCGTGCATACTATATACGTGTATCTCTACTCCGGTGTGCATACTATATACGTGTATCTCTACTCCGGTGTGCATACTATATACGTGTATCTCTACTCCGGTGTGCATACTATATACGTGTATCTCTACTCTGGTGTGCATACTATATACGTGTATCTCTACTCCGGCGTGCATACTATATACGTGTATCTCTACTCCGGCGTGCATACTATATACGTGTATCTCTACTCCG
The DNA here is from genome assembly GCA_963556195.1 of Sepiola atlantica. NCBI lineage: Eukaryota > Metazoa > Mollusca > Cephalopoda > Sepiida > Sepiolidae > Sepiola > Sepiola atlantica. The sequence continues at coordinate 21,840,092 of OY744519.1, read as the reverse complement.
GTGTGCATACTATATACGTGTATCTCTACTCCGGTGTGCATACTATATACGTGTATCTCTACTCCGGTGTGCATACTATATACGTGTATCTCTACTCCAGTGTGCATACTATATACGTGTATCTCTACCCCAGTGCGCATAATATGTACATGTATCTGTACCCCGGTGCGCATAATATATATATGTGTATCTCTACTCCAGTGCGTATACTATGTACATGTTTTCAATAGGGGCGCTATACTGCACAAGCCCACAGAAAGCGTTTACCATAGGGGTGCTAAACTGCACAAGCCCCCTAAAAACGTATTCTATAGATACGCTATACTGTACAAGCCCCAAATAAGCGTTTTCCATAGTGGCGCTAAACTGCAAAAGCCCCCTAAAACGTATTCCATAGGGGCGCCGAACTGCACAAGCCTCAAATAAGCGTTTTCCATACTGGCGCTAAACTGCACAAACCTCCGAAAACCGTTTTCCATATGGGCGCTATACTATACAAGCCGCCGAAAATCGTTTTCCATAAGGGCGCTATACTGCACAAGCCCCCAGAAAACTTTTACACTAGGGGCGCTAAGCTGCACAAGCTCCCTAAAAACGTATTCCATAGGTGCGCTATAATGCACATGCCCAGTAAAAAAGTATTTCATAGGGGCGCTAAACTGCACAAGCCCCAAAAAAGCGTTTTCCATGAAAACTCATATTAATGCGCCTGTGTCGTGTCAAAGAATCCACATCAACTTCATTCATGTAGCGTCACTCTGTAATCTAAAATCAGAATATCATTCAGTATCTTTTATTTCCTTTTTCCTTAGACGAAAGTGTAGTACTTGTTCCTTTTACTTTGATTTGTAATCAAAAATCATAATTACATTGCCAACTATCTCATCTTTCGAGAATGTGTACACTTTACCTGTGGCTTTATCTCATTCGCCTGAGTCATCCTACTGCCGATTCCCTGCCTCACAAACAGACGGCCGGACGGACGGAATCAAAGAATGAAAAAAAGGAAAGGAAGGAAGGAAGGAAGGAAAGAAGGAAGGGGGAAAGGAAGAAAAGAAAGAAGGAAGGGAGAGACGGATTGAGGGAAGGGGTGTCCGATTGAGCTGGCCATTGAGCAACCCTTGATTCACTGCACACACTTATGTGCGGCTGGAGATTGATTAAATCTTGCCTCACTGCACACTCTGGTTGAGAAGAGGGGCGGCTCGAGATTGAGCAACTCTTGCCTCACTACACACTATTGTTGAGAAGAGGCGTGGCTGTTGATTGAGCAACTCTTGTCTCACTACACACAGAATATTAAAATATTAGCGTCTATTAATGTTGAATTCTCTCCTCTGATATCATTTCCGGTTGAATTTTAAGAACGAGTCAGCAAAATTACTACATACTACATTGATTTTTAAATTACTACATAATAACGTTGAATTCACGAAAACCGGCTCAGTTGACCCTCAGAGAATAAATTTTGTTTTCTCCATTTTCGATATCATACATCCGAGTTGACGTTGTTTCAGAAAATATCAACTTAATTGCTGCTGTCGCGTGTGACAGAAGAATTTTACGGACATGCAAACACACACACAAACGTTTGTGCTTTATAAAATAGAAGATATACATATACATGGTGTTCCAGGAGTCTTTGGCACAGTGTCATGCAACTGTTGTTCCCTACTGGCTCTTCTGATCGATCGGGATGAAATGCGGACGCCTCTGTGTAGCTTAATTACCATAAATATATTTTCATAACTTACTATATATACATATATATATATATATATATATATATATATATATATATATATATATATATATATATATATATATATATAATAATACTAATAGAATCAACGATAAGTGAAGTATCGTTAAAGTGATCTATCGGGATAAAGTAAAGCTCAATACGTTGAGTAGAGCAATCAATTTAAAGAAGGAAAGATGAAGATAAAAATTGCATAAAATTACATAAAATTACATAAAATTGATACAAATTGTATACATCGAAAGTTCAGATGCAAGGGGTTACAGGGTTTCACATAAAAGGGAGAGGGTTCAAAAATATCTCACTTGGTCCGTAGGGATTCGTGTCTCCGTTTTGTGTATAGTTCCGTAGAATTACAAGTAAATGGTTTTTAACTCCTTGCATCTGAACTTTCGATGTAATAAAATTTGTATCAATTTTATGTAATTCTATGAAATTTTTTACCTCTATCTTTCCTTCTTTATATATATATATATATATATATATATATATATATATATATATATATATATATATATATATATATATATTTCATTTTACATAATTGTAAGTACTCAGAAATCAAGGAGCCTCTTTCCTGGGGCTAACACCCTATCTCTATATATTATACATAGATATTCACGTGTTCCATTTAAGTACTCCTTTATCTCTCAAGCATTGAGTTAGTAAAGAAGTAAAGAACATAAATCTCCCTCTCCCCAATTGACCAGTTGATTATGTAATAATATATATTTCTTTTGGTCTCTTGGTCTTACCGGATTCCAGGACAAAAATTCGTCTAGTCTGGTGGAGTATCCAGCTTAGTGCTGTTACTTGAGGTAACATCACTTGGAGAAGGTGCACCATATCTCGTATAAAGAGAAAGTAGAAAGTGGAACTTGGGTTTACTTTCGGCAGGCTTGTAACTCTCGATTACATTATTTTGTCCTTTAGTCCTCACATTCCATCAAGATGTTTTTGACAAAGAAGGAAGAATTGCTGTTTTGGGGGTCGGAATCTATCCACGTAACACATATTTTTGGAGATTTTTTTTATCTTGAAGTAGTATTTTTTTAGTTCCTTACATCAAGTGGCTTCATGCCTTGTCTGGAGCGATTTCCATAAAAAATCTGGTGTATAACAAAACCGAAGAGATCTTATTTGTACTGTGAATACTATGTTATTTTGAATGTATGATCAGGATTTACTTGTATGGTAAAGTATCCTCATGTCAGGTTTTCCTGACAAACTCTTTTACAGAATGAGCGAAGACACTCGAGGATGGTGTCTAGTAGGTAATTCAAACTTTCCCTATATATATATATATATATATATATATATATATATATATATATATATTATGAAAAGTCACACATGGAAGCGTTGATTAAATAGCAATAATAACGAGAATATTTTGAAATATTTTTTTTGAAAACCGCGACAACGCAATTCATTTATGTTTATAAAATAAATTATTTATTTACTTTAAAAACTTGAGTACTTTCGCTGTTATACACCCTTGTCAAAAGTATGAGCATATTTTTTCCTGTTCTTTTTTCGTTTAATCCTCATTGACTGAGACATATTTATCGCAACCAAGTTGGAATTCGTCTTGATGTTATCGACGATTAATGTTGATATGCCGCTGTGTGTCGCACGCGGTTACGTGAAGAAGAGAAACAAATATATGCTTACACTTTTTACAAGAGTGTATATCACCGAAAGTACTCAAGTTTTTAAAGTAAATAAATAATTTACTTTAAAAAAACATAATTAATGCGTTGTCCAGGTTTTCAAAATATTTTTCAAAATATTCTCCTTATATATATATATATATATATATATATATATATATATATATATATATATATATATATATATATATATATATATATATATATATAAAAACATGGGTGCATGTATGTAATACATGTTAAGAGTATTTTAACACAGACTGGTTTTCTATCCATGTCGCTTGGATCTGAGATCTTTAAACAAAAGAAAACTCTTCTCGCATTTCCGATACATTTTGCAGCTTCCTGTAGCAATTTAAGATAGATTTCCTTCGTTCCGAGCAAAGTCTAGCAGCCATCATGATTTCAACTTATTTAAGTTAGAAATGAACCGAAAATGAATTGGATTTTCAGATGTTAAAGTGTGCATACATTTGATTGTAGCGCCCTCTATTTGACTACCGAAGCGGACGATTCTATTAATTATCAACAAACAAGATGGACACTTTCTTCCATTAGTCAAAAGTTCCAATTAATTTCTCTTTCATATTCTCTGTTTTTGTTCCAGTGCACAGAAATAGAATTAATGTAATTTTGTTCTACTCGTCTTTTTATGGCCGCAAAGTAGGAAAAAAATCAATTAATGTTATTAATATTAATTAGACAAGAAAAGCGGTTCTTGAAATACGTCCAATCAATTTGCGTGTTAAGCGATGAAGATGCGAATGCAAGCATAAGCGTGACATAACAAAGTAAATATATTTTTAACTTAAGCTTTACTGACCAAAGAAAATGCTATTTTCAACTTCAGCTTAATTGACCAAAAATAATGCTATTTTGAACTTCAGCTTAATTTACCAAAGAAAATGCTATTTTGAACTTCAGCTTGATTGACCAAAGAAAATGATATTTGAACTGCAGCTTGATTGACCAAAGATGATGCTATTTTGAACTTCAGCTTGATTGACCAAAGAAAATGATATTTTGAACTGCAGCTTGATTGATCAAAGAAAATGATATTTTGAACTGCAGCTTGATTGACCAAAGAAAATGCTATTTTTAACTTCAGCTTGATTGGCAAAAGAAAATGCTATTTTGAACTGCAGCTTGATTGACCAAAGAAAATGATATTTTGAACTTCAGCTTGATTGACCAAAGAAAATGATATTTTGAACTGCAGCTTGATTGACCAAAGAAAATGCTATTTTGAACTGCAGCTTGATTGACCAAAGAAAATGCTATTTTGAACTTCAGCTTGATTGGCAAAAGAAAATGCTATTTTGAACTTCAGCTTGATTGACCAAAGAAAATGATATTTTGAACTGCAGCTTGATTGACCAAAGAAAATGCTATTTTGAACTTCAGCTTGATTGGCAAAAGAAAATGCTATTTTGAACTGCAGCTTGATTGACCAAAGAAAATGATATTTTTAACTTCAGTTTGATTGACCAAAGAAAATGATATTTTTAACTTCAGCTTGATTGACCAAAGAAAATGCTATTTTGAACTGCAGCTTGATTGACCAAAGAAAATGCTATTTTGAACTTCAGCTTGATTGACCAAAGAAAATGCTATTTTGAACTTCAGCTTGATTGACCAAAGAAAATGCTATTTTTAACTTCAGCTTGATTGGCAAAAGAAAATGCTATTTTGAACTGCAGCTTGATTGACCAAAGAAAATGATATTTTGAACTTCAGCTTGATTGACCAAAGAAAATGATATTTTGAACTGCAGCTTGATTGACCAAAGAAAATGCTATTTTGAACTGCAGCTTGATTGACCAAAGAAAATGCTATTTTGAACTTCAGCTTGATTGGCAAAAGAAAATGCTATTTTGAACTTCAGCTTGATTGACCAAAGAAAATGCTATTTTGAACTTCAGCTTGATTGGCAAAAGAAAATGCTATTTTGAACTGCAGCTTGATTGACCAAAGAAAATGGTATTTTGAACTGCAGCTTGATTGACCAAAGAAAATGCTATTTTGAACTGCAGCTTGATTGACCAAAGAAAATGCTATTTTGAACTTCAGCTTGATTGGCAAAAGAAAATGCTATTTTGAACTTCAGCTTGATTGACCAAAGAAAATGATATTTTTAACTGCAGCTTGATTGACCAAAGAAAATGCTATTTTGAACTTCAGCTTGATTGGCAAAAGAAAATGCTATTTTGAACTGCAGCTTGATTGACCAAAGAAAATGATATTTTGAACTTCAGTTTGATTGACCAAAGAAAATGATATTTTTAACTTCAGCTTGATTGACCAAAGAAAATGCTATTTTGAACTTCAGCTTGATTGACCAAAGAAAATGCTATTTTGAACTTCAGCTTGATTGACCAAAGAAAATGCTATTTTGAACTTCAGCTTGATTGACCAAAGAAAATGCTATTTTGAACTTCAGCTTGATAGACCAAAGAAAATGCTATTTTGAACTTCAGCTTGATTGACCAAAGAAAATGCTATTTTGAACTTCAGCTTGATTGACCAAAGAAAATGCTATTTTGAACTGCAGCTTGATTGATCAAAGAAAATGATATTTTGAACTTCAGCTTGATTGATCAAAGAAAATGATATTTTGAACTGCAGCTTGATTGACCAAAGAAAATGCTATTTTTAACTTCAGCTTGATTGGCAAAAGAAAATGCTATTTTGAACTGCAGCTTGATTGACCAAAGAAAATGATATTTTGAACTTCAGCTTGATTGACCAAAGAAAATGATATTTTGAACTGCAGCTTGATTGACCAAAGAAAATGCTATTTTGAACTGCAGCTTGATTGACCAAAGAAAATGCTATTTTGAACTTCAGCTTGATTGGCAAAAGAAAATGCTATTTTGAACTTCAGCTTGATTGACCAAAGAAAATGATATTTTGAACTGCAGCTTGATTGACCAAAGAAAATGCTATTTTGAACTTCAGCTTGATTGGCAAAAGAAAATGCTATTTTGAACTGCAGCTTGATTGACCAAAGAAAATGATATTTTGAACTTCAGTTTGATTGACCAAAGAAAATGCTATTTTTAACTTCAGCTTGATTGACCAAAGAAAATGCTATTTTGAACTTCAGCTTGATTGACCAAAGAAAATGCTATTTTGAACTTCAGCTTGATTGACCAAAGAAAATGCTATTTTTAACTTCAGCTTGATTGGCAAAAGAAAATGCTATTTTGAACTGCAGCTTGATTGACCAAAGAAAATGATATTTTGAACTTCAGCTTGATTGACCAAAGAAAATGATATTTTGAACTGCAGCTTGATTGACCAAAGAAAATGCTATTTTGAACTGCAGCTTGATTGACCAAAGAAAATGCTATTTTGAACTTCAGCTTGATTGGCAAAAGAAAATGCTATTTTGAACTTCAGCTTGATTGACCAAAGAAAATGCTATTTTTAACTTCAGCTTGATTGGCAAAAGAAAATGCTATTTTGAACTGCAGCTTGATTGACCAAAGAAAATGGTATTTTGAACTGCATCTTGATTGACCAAAGAAAATGCTATTTTGAACTGCAGCTTGATTGACCAAAGAAAATGCTATTTTGAACTTCAGCTTGATTGACCAAAGAAAATGCTATTTTGAACTTCAGCTTGATTGACCAAAGAAAATGCTATTTTGAACTTCAGCTTGATTGACCAAAGAAAATGCTATTTTTAACTTCAGCTTGATTGGCAAAAGAAAATGCTATTTTGAACTGCAGCTTGATTGACCAAAGAAAATGATATTTTGAACTGCAGCTTGATTGACCAAAGAAAATGCTATTTTGAACTGCAGCTTGATTGACCAAAGAAAATGCTATTTTCAACTTCAGCTTGATTGGCAAAAGAAAATGCTATTTTGAACTTCAGCTTGATTGACCAAAGAAAATGCTATTTTGAACTTCAGCTTGATTGGCAAAAGAAAATGCTATTTTGAACTGCAGCTTGATTGACCAAAGAAAATGGTATTTTGAACTGCAGCTTGATTGACCAAAGAAAATGCTATTTTGAACTGCAGCTTGATTGACCAAAGAAAATGCTATTTTGAACTTCAGCTTGATTGGCAAAAGAAAATGCTATTTTGAACTTCAGCTTGATTGACCAAAGAAAATGATATTTTGAACTGCAGCTTGATTGACCAAAGAAAATGCTATTTTGAACTTCAGCTTGATTGACCAAAGAAAATGCTATTTTGAACTTCAGCTTGATTGACCAAAGAAAATGCTATTTTGAACTTCAGCTTGATTGACCAAAGAAAATGCTATTTTGAACTTCAGCTTGATTGACCAAAGAAAATGCTATTTTGAACTTCAGCTTGATTGACCAAAGAAAATGCTATATTGAACTGCAGCTTGATTGACCAAAGAAAATGCTATTTTGAACTTCAGCTTGATTGACCAAAGAAAATGCTATTTTGAACTTCAGCTTGATTGACCAAAGAAAATGCTATTTTGAACTTCAGCTTGATTGACCAAAGAAAATGATATTTTGAACTTCAGCTTGATAGACCAAAGAAAATGCTATTTTGAACTTCAGCTTGATTGACCAAAGAAAATGATATTTTGAACTTCAGCTTGATCAACCAAAGAAAATGCTATTTTGAACTTCAGCTTGATTGACCAAAGAAAATGCTAGTTTGAACTGCAGCTTGATTGACCAAAAATAATGCTATTTTGAACTTCAGCTTGATTGACCAAAGAAAATGCTATTTTGAACTGCAGCTTGATTGACCAAAAAAATGCTATTTTGAACTTCAGCTTGATTGACCAAAGAAAATGATATTTTGAACTTCAGCTTGAGTGACCAAAGAAAATGTATTTTAAACTTAAGCGTTGCAGACCAAAGAAAATGATATTTTGAACTGAACATTTCAAATGCTTCTTTAAACCTAGACTTAACAAACCAAAAAACAAGTTATATTATCTTCATCTTGACAGACTAAAGAATTTTTTTTAACCTAAGCATGACAGATGTAAGAAAATGATATTTTAAACATAAGCCTGACTGAATAAAAATGCTATTATGAAACTAAGTTATGTTACATGACAACGGTTGTGTTTAGAATGGAAAAGTTATAGTGACAATTAAGGGTCAGAGGTGACCCCAGACCAAAGTCGATGAAACCATGTGACTTCTGGATGGAGATTTTCTCTCTCTTGTCTGGCAATACTTCAAGTCGGAAAGACGTGTCGAGGACACCGTTCCAAATATGGGGTGGCGGGCTAGGTGTAGCGAGACAAGCTATCCATCTCTCTCTCTCTCTTTCTCTCTCTCTTTCTCTCCTTCTTACTCTTTCTATCTCTTATTTTTTGTGACTATTCCTTTTGCAATAAACCTTCATTAAAAATTCAACATCGGCGTCCGAATGATTTTATCCACAAACAAACAAGAACTTGGTTTCGCGACTACGACGACAACGACGCGTGTATAATGGTTTATACCACTCGGTAAGCGAAAGTTCAACATTAAAATTTAAATCTCATAAATACTTGCGAATTGTTTTCTTGTAGTTTAACGTCGAAATAGATACGGTATGAAATTATAACAATCTTTTAAAACAAAGAGTGTTTTAAACTTAAGCTTGACATATTACATAACGAGGTCCGTGCTTAAATGTAAAAATTGGAGTGACACGTTTAAGGGTAAGAGGTGACACGTTTAAAGGTCAGAGGTGACCCCAGACGGAAATCGCGAAGCCAAGCGATTTCCGAGCGAATAGTTTTTGTATCTCTTGGTTAGAGAGATTTCATGCAGGAAAGACGTGTGTGGGACGCTGTCCTCAATAGGGGATAGGGGAAACATGTGGTTTGGTGCAGCAAGGCGAGCAATTCGTCTATATATCTGTATGTCTTTCTCTCACACGCGTATGAAAGTAACCTGTCTGTCTGATGTTTCCTGAGACTGTTCTTCTCTTTTTGAATAAACCTTCTTATAAGTCAACATCGGCGTATGAGTAGTTTTCACAGATAAACAAGAATCTTGATCCGACGACGATGAAAAGGGTGTATAATTATTTATACACGCATCGGTAAGGGAAAATATAACAGACAGACAAAAGAAAGTTATAGCTTAAACGTCAGCGTGAAAGACTAAAGAAAATCTTAAATTACACTTAAGCGTGACGGATCAAAAATTGTTATTTTAAACTTAAGCGTGACAGACAAATAAAAATGATGTCGTAACCTTAAACGTGACAATAAAAATAATATTTCAAACTAAAGCCTGCCTGGCCGACCAACTGACAGAGCATATTATAGAAATGCGTGGACGGATTTAAAATAAGATGCGTCCTTTTAATACGCACGTGTAGGGATGAAAATACTATTTCCCTGAAAAACTTGACAGACTGACAAACCTATCGTTCGATTGACGGACCGACCCACCGACAGAGCCTCTCTAAGCTACGAGGGGGTCGCACCTAAAAACAAAACTGAACGAAAATCAATTCTGAAAATCTGAGCGCAGTTCAAACATGGTCGATTTTCTGAAGGAACACGTTACCCGCCATGTTGCATCCAATATGACGGCCAACGTGTTTATAGCGGGACGAACACTTTTATTGAATATCGATCTATTTATCTATTTATACACATCGGAATCTATATCTGCGCATCAATCAATAACAACTTCAATGATTAAGCCAAATTTAAATTTACCCAGTTCACATTTGCACTCAAAATATAGATATCTATACGAATATTAATATTCATATAGCATTCTCTCTCTCTCTCTCTCTCTCTCTATATATATATATATATATATATATATATATATATATATATATATATATATATATATATATATATATATATATACATTGTTGAATATAAGAAACTATATTTGGAGCTATAAACATTGTACGTAGTACATAATTCCCGCCAAAAACATTCTATAAATACTAACATATGGTCTATACCTGATTAACCTCATTCCCAAGAAGATGAACTCAGATGGGGATGAAAGTACTTGGGAGACAAATCCAAACTATGGCAAACTCATCAGTCAATTCCCCTCCGAAACTAAGATTCTGATTTGGACTATTGAAAGGATCTACCAAAAGATATCTAGACACGAGTTGTCTCTTATATTCAACAATACCTGCCCGCAAGAGAAGATGCTGCCTATATATATATAGATATATATATATATATATATATATATATATATATATATATTATAATATAAAATGAAGTAATAAAATAAGGTGTCAATCAAATTTTATTAGAATTCAAAGTTCAAGCAAAGTATCCTTAAGGACTTAAGGATACTTTGCTTGAACTTTGAATTCTAATAAAATTTGATTGACACCTTATTTTATTACTTCATTTTATATTATAATTTTAATGCTCTATCCAGTATATTAAGCTACAGTGTTTATCCGGATGTTTCACTAATTATAAGATATTAGTTGACGCTTATATCTTTTGTTGGATTGCTTCATATATATATATATATATATATATATATATATATATATATATATATATATATATATATATATATAAAAATTGTTTTGGCATCGAGAAATTTCGCGTGTCTTAAATACAACGATCTGACGGATGACATTTTGGTAAACCATTCCGTTCGCGAATCGCACTCTGAAAGATAAAAGTACGAATGAAACTCGACTGAATATGGCGGGTGATGATTTCCGAAGCGTTTTCACCGAGTCGACAATGGCGACAAGAAACAATTTCCGTGATTGCAAATTTCGCTTTGCTTAATCAAGATTTCCGAACAAAATGATTGAGAATTGATTAACGGGCGCACTGCTTTCTATTTTAGACCAACGACAATAGGGTTATAATTACTTGAAGCGGATTATTATCTGCCGATTCTCCTTCCGATATATATATAAATATATATATATATATATATATATATATATATATATATATATATATATATATCAGACTACTGCTACAAGGTTTTGCTCACGCACGGAGCACCGTTGAAGGTAAATACTGAAAATATGTACACAACATATCATATCACCTTATAATATTATATGTGTATATACATAAAATAGTAAAATTATATAAGTTTTAAAAATGTTATTTCTTATTTGCTGACGTACAGGAATACAAAATGTATTTTGCAACCACACGTAATAGATGATAGCATCAGAGAAATAAAGTTAAGCCAATAGGATAGGTTAGTGTTTGGGTTCAGGTGAGGGTTTGGGTAAGGGTTAGGGTTACGGTGACCAATTAAAAAAAAGTAAAGCTACTACACTGAGGTGAAGGATTACTCCAGTGACTCTTGATACTCTCCCGATACTGATTGGTGTTTAACAAATGGGTATCAAATAGTTGTTAGGGCGATTAATCGGGCTCGGGGGCCGTAATAATCAGAGGTTTTAAAACTTAATTATCCATTGCTGGTACTAATGTTGTATCGAAGATTGTGTTTACACTTGAATTAAGTAAAAATAATTAGAATGAAATGCAGTACAATGAAAATGATGATAAATGTCAATGAAAAGAATTGTAAAATATAATATATACTATATATAAGAAAAGAGAGGCAATATGAAGCAATTGAAAATATGAAAAACTTGGAAAAAATGTATAATGAGAAAAGGGTATGTCATTTTCCAACTACACACACACACTATTTCCCCTGTAGAAAAAATGTTGTTGCGCAGTTTGTATATCTGTGGAATAAATATTCATTGAATGAGAGTTGACTCTCAGAATAAGTTTTGTTTCGTATTTGCGTTTGTGTTGTGTTTTGAAATTGGAGGCTATGGGGACAATTTGATGTTGTCTATGGTGTGATTTGGAGATTATAACGGATTAATATTTTTGACTTGTACACGCAGATATTTAGACAACCGTGTAGATTATGTTCTAATGAGAAGCTAGAAATTAAATATTTTAATATTCCCGAAAACTAAAATTCACTTTAGGATAACTAAGAAAATGAATAACTGGTTGAAATGGATGAGCAGACGACATCTAAACTTTATAATTGATTTTTTGACGTCTGCAAACGAGATTGCCCAAACACTAGCCCCTAACCATGCCCAATACCTTAAACCCAAACCCCGCCCTTAGTCTGCCCAAATCCTAACCCTAACCGAACCCTAATTCCTGACCCTGCCCAAAACCATAATCCCAAACCTCGGCCTCATCCTGCCCAAACCCTAACTCTAACTTAACCCTAATTCCTAATCCTGCCCAAACCCTAACCCCAACCACCAACGGAATCAACAATAATAATCAGTAAAAAAAAATAATGATAATAATTTTCTTAAATTAAAAAAAAAATACTTACTTAATAAACTTAAATTTAAACATCTGTTTGAATCACTTATTTCCTCGTTTAAAAAAATAAAATTTATTTAATACCAAATTTTTGGCCGTTATTTTTGCTTGTTTTTTCCCCGTATGTAAATCCTGCCTCGTTTGTGCTTTTTTAGACGCAAGTAAGTCAATAGATTTTTAATTCGGCACTGTCCCGCATTTTACGTAAACATCCGGAAAGTACCGATACCGAAGGACTTTTACCACGGATCATAATGTAAAAAAACACCGAAATCACAAACAATAAATCCGAACATTAAGTCTGATAAGTTCTGGCAGGAATTAAACATGGACACTTTTCATAATACTACTAAGTGCTTCCCACGTATTTAGCACTGTTGAAGTAAATACTGAATATATATATATATATATATATATATATATATATATATATATATATATATATATCTTTATACAAAATATATTATATAACGTTATGATATTATAAGTGTGTATACATGAAATAGTAAATTATATATATATATATATATATATATATATATATATATATATATATATATATATATATATATATATATATATATATAAGCCCGGTAAAACATCCACAGGGTAGTAATCAAAAGAATTTCAACCGGGTTTATAAAAAGTGCTCAATATCAAATAGAGCTTTTATATATGATTATTTTTATTTACACAGACATGTACAAAATCTGCGACACTGGCATGTCGATGTTATCGATCAACAGTTATTATAAACTGAGATCTCATCAGGCAGAGTTAGAATCCGATCTTAACCTTAGATCATATTTGGAAAAAATGAAATTGAGAAAAAAGAAGAAGAAAGAGAAAAGAAATTTAAAATTTCAAAATTTAGGAAGTCACGTGGTTTGGGACCGTTAAGAATCAGAAAGTTAAAATCAAAATAGAAAATAGAAAATAGAAAACATAAAATATAATACATAAAATAAAATAAAGTAAAAAGAGAGAGACATAATAAAAAGGGTAGAATAAAGATAGACAGATAGATAAATAGAAAGATAGATAGGTAGATAGATAAAAAAAAATGAAATCGTCTGTTGATTCAGACAGAAAGTGGAAATACATGCAACAGAATGTGTCAAAAAAATCTTTGAACAGTTTCTTGTTTTTTTCTGAAAATCCATTTGATCTGTCAAATTAAAACTTTGTAAAACTCTAACTTGGTTTGATTGTATAGCTGCTGTAAATAAACGAAATAAATAATTTGATATTATACCATCTTTTAGTCTTGTTGGAAACGAACGAAATCATATATATATATATATATATATATATATATATATATATATATATATATATATATATATATATATATATATCATAGCTCTCTTTAATAAGGCTGGGAACTCTGAGTAAATTTGACAACAAGCAGTATATATATATATATATATATATATATATATATATATATATATATATATATATATATATGTGTGTGTGTGTGTGTGTGTGTGTGTGTGTGTGCGTGAAGAGAAAGAGAGAAAAAGGAAAGAGTGAGATAGAGAGGGAGAAAATCCCTGCCGGGTGAGGCATGCTGATAAACGCTTATAGAAACGCGCGTCGACGTCTTAACTTTTGTGCACGCAAAAAATTAATTTGTAAATTAATCATTAAAATCTGTATACAATAAATTGGTTTATAAATTAATTAATTAATTTTAAAAAAATCTATATATATGATTATTTAATGGTAGTCTAATCTATTATTTAGAATCAATGGTTATTGTTAGGGTTAAGGTTAGAATTAATGTTACGATATTGTATTAAATTCTATTAATGGTTCACATATCGTAGTAAATGATATACTAGGTCTATTTAGGAGGTCATTGTAGCCCAACATAGGCGCTACTTCTTTCATCGTCATATGCTCAACCGTTTTTATCTGTCTGTAGTATAATAAGACTCTGACTGTGGTACGGTATAAGTTGACTTCAGATACTTCACTGGAGGAACGCACTTGCATCCCAATTGATAATCTGATGGAGATGTTGACTTTCCGTGTATAAACTACATACTTCGTGATGAAGCCTGACATATATTAGCAATAAAATGTCATACTATGGGATCCCCATTGCCCTCAGTAATTGCCTATGTATAGATAGAATGGCTGCGATATGTGGATGAAACATTAATACTCTGGTCTCATCAGGAGGATGCCAGAGCATTGCAGGACCATGTGAACTCCATCAGTCCATCTATACATTTCAACATGGAGAAAGAACATCATGACAAATTGTCCTTCCTACATGTGTTGATAACTCGCACTGATCGAGAGTTCGGGTACTCTGTATATTGACAGCCAACTTTCAGGGGAATGTATCAAGATTCTAACTCCAACCATCTATATAATGTACAGAAAGGAATTGTCGAGCAAAGGAAATATGTAGTAATAGAAATACATATAAAGAAACGCACAGCTTGAAACACCCTTTCCATCGATTAAACTATCTAGCGAACATGATATCAGCTCCAAGAATATTGGAGCAAACATCAAAGGACACCACCCGAACCCTAACCCTAACGTTAACACTAATCACAGTTTGTCTACAATATATGAAGGCCTTGTTGAAAAAAATCAAAAACGTGTGTAATCCATACGACATGAGGACAGTAGTCAAGAGCGACTCAACTCTCCGAGT
Source organism: Sepiola atlantica (assembly GCA_963556195.1). NCBI lineage: Eukaryota > Metazoa > Mollusca > Cephalopoda > Sepiida > Sepiolidae > Sepiola > Sepiola atlantica. The sequence goes on along the minus strand of OY744519.1, from coordinate 21,824,698 downwards.
CTATGCCCCTACAAGAAAATGTCATAAGAAAGAACTGTGTGTATGCAATGGTATGTAAGTGAAGGAAAATATACAGATGGGAGACAAAAAGTAAGGCTAGAAGAACATCGAAGAGATATTCAAAAGTCGAATATGGCTGACCAAATATTGATGGAATAAGGAGACCATCTTCCCTCATGGGACGAAGTACAAATTATAGACAGTGAAGAACGGTGGAAAGTAAGACGACAAAGAAGCAGCGCATATGATGGGCGGCAATGACCTTCTAAGTACAGCTAGTTGACGTAGTTTGGAAGACCATACAATGTGGGAACCATAAATTATAAAATAATAAAATTATAATACCATTAATATATATATATATATATATATATATATATATATATATATATATATATATATATATATATATATATATATATAAAACGAGTTAACTCCTCGAAACCATCACGTGAGAGTTAAGGCCCCCACCGAAAAAGTCATAAAAGTCATAAGTAAGAACTTTGTGCATGGAATTCAATATAAGCGAGAGCAGTATACAAAGGTGAGACACATCGCTCACTAGAAGATCACCGGGGAGATTGAATAGTCAATTGTTGTTGTCAATAACACAGGTTTTTGAAATCCCCGAAAGGTCGAAATTCAAAACACCTGCCGATGGTGAAAGGGGGTCAATACCACGAGTTATTCTTATTCTTGTTCTTCTCTCTTTCGTTTTGTTGAACTTTTATTTCTCTTTTATTTTCCTGACAGTCGTTAGATTTCGTCATAAAGACGAGAGATTTCTGCCCAGCGTCGACAGTTCAAGTTTGTATTTTATCGAAATGCAGAAATAAATACTATTTTTTAAAATAAAATACCCGTTTTCACTTTCTTAACAGGTGTTCAATTTACTCCGAAGTCACGATTATTAATTTCCTGTGGAGAATTTGTGACAGACGCCTGATGCGACTGTTTATTATCCGTTCGGACAACGTGGGCTAAAAATAATGATCAACCGTTGTCATAAACAGGGATGTGACGACCGTACACCAGTATTCTGTGGCACCGTGCCAGGGAGATAAGACTCAACCGAGAGATCCCCACGGCGCAGACACACCAAGAGACACGCGACCACCATAACATCACACGTCCACGAGAGTTTTATACGTTTACTTTTATTATATAGATTATATTGCTAGTGTTTTATTTCCCGACGTGTGCCTGGAAAAATGCGGATACCTCCACTAGTGGTGCGTATTTTCTAATTTGTATTTCTCTCATGGAATTATGAAACGCTTATTTCGGAAGAATCAAATAAATACGAACACATCTCTTTACTTTGTTTTCCTGTCTCTCCACCACCCCACTCTACACACACTTACACCCGGATTGACGTCATAAGGCAATAATTTGCAGATGTAACTGTAACGGATCTCTGTTCGACGTCGTTATAATTGTTGAGATGCACGAACGCAGATATGTTATTAAGCTGTTCTACGATTTCATCTGTGTTTCTATGCGATATCTTATCTAATTTAGTCTATTTGCATATACAATTATTGCTGTTATAGAAAGATAAGATATCAATCCATTACATTATTTATTGAAGTTTGCATGCACTATAAAGCAGAAACTGGGGGTGGGATCTCTACTTATATAAAGTAATATATATATATATATATATATATATATATATATATATATATATATATATATATGAGTACTTACAAAAAATATATATATATTTAAGTATATACTCTTTATAATATGCGAAAATGTTCCAAAGGAAGTTGTATTACAAGCTTCAGGGCATATATATATATATATATATATATATATATATATATATATATATATATATATATATATATATATATATATATATATATATATATATATATATTATAGTGCATTCCAACGACCAAAGAAACAATCAATCCATAACCATACATTTCATCTGTGCTTTAAATTTCTTAATCTTCATATATCGTAGAACGATCACAACAAAACTTTTCTTTCTGGACTTTCAATCTCTGCATGTTCATATCTGTAATTCCTCTTCGTCTCACAGACAAAGATTTTTAATATGTTTATATTGTATTTTTTAAATCCATTTGGGGTTTTATTTTTCACAGATTTAATGCACTTTCCACATCTTACGCGCGTTTCGCAGCAGAATTAAGAGAAATATATATACGTCAACTGAACTGTGTTGCTCATCAGAGAAATTGTTCTCGATCCAAACACATGGGAAAAGAGGATAAAAAGTACAAAATGAGCTTTTGACAAAGGAAACAGCAAGTCAAAATACATGAGAAAAACTCACATGAGGAATGGTGACAAAATCCAGAAACTCACCCTAAAACAAAAAACTTATTTCCAGAACTTTAAACAATAGGTCTAACCGTTTCTTACAGTCAAATTCAAATGAGCTAGCATCGACCCACCCTACTGTAAAGCAACCCCCCCCCCGATGGGAAAGACCTCCACCCCACACACACAAATAAACCGGAAAAAAAACGATTGATAAATTATTAATACTGAACATAAAAATAACCTCTTTCAAAAAAACCCATATTTAATGCACATTCCACATCTTACGTGCGTTTCGCAGCAGAATCAAGAGAAATATACAGTCTTCATTTGAACTTGTTCTCGATCAAAACACATAGGAAAAAAGGATAAAAAAGTACAAAATGAACTTTTGACAAAGATAACGGCAAGTCAAAATACATGAAAAAGTACATGTCTTTGGATTTAGGTTGTTTTCTTATTTCTACTGAATATATATAAAGGGAAAAATCAAAGTTGTCTGTATTTGTGCATGTGTGTCGCGGCATCAGATTTAAACGGTTGAGCGAAACTAACCGCAGATTCAAAATGAGAACCTTCGATAAGAAAAGAAGACAAAACTTATCGATACGACAAAATAATGTAGAAGAAGAAGATAAAACTAATCGATAAGTAAAAGAAGACAAAACTAATCGATACGAAAAAGAAGAAAAAATTCTATCTGTGCCTTTATTCTTTTTAAATAATCATAATAATGTAATATTTTTGTGTTGATATTAAAAGTGAATTAAGTTATTTTCTATTTTATTATTATTATCAGATATTATCTAGAGTAAGCTTCTCCCTCTTTGTTCATAAAAATAAATCTGCATACGTGATTATTGAAGTGTGCCGGACATACATACGTTAACTTTTATTATATAGATTAAACTAAGCCACGGGCCAACTACAGATTGTTACTGTCCATATGCGTGACGCTCTTGTTAAGATAGCAACTCTTTGTTACACACGTCATTCTTTAAAATTACTTACTAGACACTAGCTCAGATGTCTTCAGTCTCTCTGTACAATGGTTTGTCAGGACAACCTAACATGAAGATACTTCACCCTACAAGTAAACCCTGACCAAATATTCAAAACAACATAGTATTCTAAACCCAAATAAGATCCCCTCGACACGGCTATATACTGGCTCATACGAGGAATGTTGCATCTTCTCCTCCAGTAACAACACTTATACTCTTCTATAACATAGTTAACTGGTACATTTGGAGAGACGAAATTTAATGTATTATTAGGCTTATTCGGACTACTGTTCTCATCTTGGGTGTTATTCTCACAACGTTTCGGCCGATGTAACCTCCAACTATCTTCAGATATATCTTGACAATTGTTTTTATTGATGAATAGTAGAAAGAATGTTTTTATGTTTTCCCTCAACAAACCATAGTCGTTAAAATTCAAAATGTGCGATGTTTTTATGAAACGGAAAGCACGTTGAGTCGTTTCAATTTTCGTATTAATTCGGGTCCGTACCGATTTGATACAATAGTTCTGAATTTTTTAGATGTGGATTGATAATATGTACTATTTGGAATGATTGGACTACTGTTCTCATTTTGTGTGTTATTCTCGCAACGTTTTGGCCGATGTAAGAATAACACCCCAGATGAGAGCAGTAGTCCGATCAATCCAAACAATACATCTAAACAAAATGAGAAAAAGTATATGAAAATGAATGTTCTTAACTTCTTTACGTTTGCAGGTAAAGGAGAACTTTAATGAAATATTCGAATATCTATGTTTCTCATATAGAGACCAGATGTAAGCCCCAGGAAGGTCACCTTGATTTCTGAGAACTTCGACTAGAATAAAATGAAACAAAATGTAAAAGTAATCCTATTTTTACAAAATCATTCACGCGCCATGAATTTTCTGATTTCTGTCAATATTTGTTCGCAAAAGATAGACTCGAACAATTCGCCTGGTTCTATATTGCAATCATCCAACGGAACTCCATCGTAAAGAAAACAAAGGATTTTTCTTTTTTCTATATTTTTCGCCGTTCGCTTGATCTGTAACCCTTACATTTGAAATAACAGTTTCATCGCAAAGCGCGCACATTCTATCGACTCAGTAAGGATAATGTGAAAAAAAGTATTTCTTCTATTTCTTCTTGAACCTCAACCATTGCCACTTTAGCTAGGAACAAAGTGTAGTATCTGTTCTGATACTACACTTAATCTTTTCTGTCCTCGGTCAGTGAAGGAGAAATCTTCCTCAACTGAGGAAATTTATTTTTCAAAACCAGAGTGCCTTTTTGGGGGGAGATTAATTTTTCCTATATTAAAAACCAACATTGTGTCTAAGTCTGCTCTCGTGGGGATAGGCAAGTTAATAGCTGTTGGGTTGCTAGATTTTACCCATATTACAAACCGACCTTGTGTCAAACTCCTCCCTCATAGGGAGGAAATTAATAAGAACTGTAACTGGTAGGGAGCTAGATTTTTCCTATATTAAAAACCGACCTGGTGTCTAACTTTTCTCTCGTGGGGAGGAAAGTAAATATGGACTATAACCGTTTGGGAGATAAAGTTTACCCATATAAAAAACTGATCTTGTGTCTAATTCGGTTCTCGTGGGGGTTGGCAAGTAAATACGGACTATAGCCGTATGGGAGCTAGATTTTACCCCCATTAAAAACCGACCTTGTGTCTAACTTTTCCCTCGTGCGGAAGCAAGTAAATATGGACTAGAGCCGTAGGGGAGCTAGATATCACCCATATTAAAAACTGTCCTTGTGTCTAACTCTACGCTATTTATTCTACTTTGATTTCATTGGAAAATTCATAAACGGTGACATATCTGTACAGAAAAGAGCAAGCAAAGTCAACGCCTTATATGCTCATGCTATGGAATATGATCAACCCTATTTAAAACTATACATAACAAATCCACGCGTCGATTAATCGTATACGTTCTTATAGACCACTCTAAAAATACAATAAAACAAAGAATGGGCTTCTATTATGTCTCCCCCAACCTTTCCAAAGTCATTATTAATGAAAATAAGATATATTTAAACACCGGATAATCCACTGCTTTTAAATTAATTTCATTCAGATCCCCATTTGTGCTCTTTATTTTCTCCTTTCTTTTTGACAATACTACATCTATGTACATTTATATATATAAATATATATATATATATATATATATATATATATATATATATATATATAAATCGAACACATATATATGCATATGTATATTTTACATGTATACATATATATATGTGTGTGTGTGTGTCTTTATGTACATATTTGCATATCTTCTCTCTCCAAATAATTTAAGTTTAATTAACACTATAAATATATATATCTTGTAAGTTAGAGATCTTCTTGTTTTTTTCCACTTTTAGCATTTTTTGCTCATGAAAAGGTCCACGCACTATTTGGGCGAAACGTTGAGTTTTAAGTTTTCTGCTATTTTTGTTATTCATACCATTAGATTATTTTATCCTTTCATTTACCACGCTCTCGTGTAACATCTCAATATTATAGACGCTCATTTTAACTTGTAGATTACTGGCCGTTATAATAATTTTTTAAAAATCAACAGTAAAAACATAACCAAAATTAACACCGCCTAAAGATGAGTTGACGAATCAAATTGAAAGTACTCGCAAAAAAGGAAAGAAAATGGAACAAGAAATACATGGAACTTACATACAGCAATTTGAACGAAACACTAAATGGACCATTCTAGAAATTTGCAAAAATAAAAAAAAATCTTATCAAGCAAAAACACTCCGTGTTATTTAATAATGTTTGCCTAATTATATATATATATATATATATATATATATATATATATATATATATATATATATATATATATATATATATATATATAAGTGAATATGATTATGCTGAAATTTGAGAGATTATTTATTGTTTGCTGTATAAATCCTATTGTTAAAATTTCAGAAAAATTCGGAGATATTTCCATTTGCACTAAGATTAAATAAAACTTAATAAAACTAAATATTGCCCACATTCCCCACCCTTACATCTAGTAGTTGTGTTCCAAAATTCATAATGATCGGTTATTTAGTTTAGGAATTAATCCAGTACATACACATATATATTGCTCGAAGACTTTCCAGGACCTTCTTCGCCGTACTCCTGAAGAACGCCATCTGCGTGCCAAATCAGACGGCAGGCTTTTCAACGTTGATCGTTTCAGAGCCAGGACAAGGGAGCACGAAGTTCCCATTAGAGACACGCTGTTTGATTACCACCAAGAAGAAACTGCAGGATCTCATGGACCGCAAATATTTCGTGCTTACCTTTAGTCTGAATAAGACAAACGTCGTGGGTCTGTTACGCTGAAGTTTGAAAATAATGTTCGTTGGTCTGTCACACTAAAGTTTAAAAAATAATTTTAGTGGGTCTGTTATACTTAAGTTTGAAATATAATTTTCGTCGGTCGGTCACTCTTAAGTTTGACAATTAATTTTCGTCGGTCTGTCAGGCTTAAGTTTGTAAAGTCATTTCCGTCCGGCTGGCACACTTAAGTTTTAAAAATAATTTTAGTTAGCTGTCACGCAAAAGTTAGAAAAAACATTTTCGTTTGCTTGTCACGCTTTAGTTTGAAAATAATTTTCGTTCGTCTGTTACACTGAAGTTAAAAAATATTTTTGTGGGTCTGTTATACGTTTGAAATATAATTTTCGTCGGTCTGCTATGCTAAAGTTTTCAGAAATAATTTGTGTTTGTCCGTCACACTGAAGTTTGCAAAAATCATTTTCGTCAGTCTGTCACGCTAAAGTTTACACAAATCAATTTGATTTGTCTGTCAAACTGAAGTTTAAAAACTCGTTTTAATTTGTTTGTTAGAAAAATCATTTTCGTCTGCTTGTCATGCTTAAGTTTGAAAACATTTTTAATAGTCTGTCAAACTCAAGATTGAAAAAGCATTTCCAACGTTAAACGCACAGATTGAATGGCGGTCTGTTACGAATATCAATCCTTGCTTTTTTGTTCGTTTGTTTTATTCTTTTCATTATACACAATAATCGTATAAATTGGTTATTCTATTCATCCCGATCGACAAACACTCAGAGGCGGGAAAAATCGCATTTCGCGGGGCAGTTCAAACATTCCGGCGTCGCCAGTTCAAGTGTTAAGCGAGGCGTACCACTGGTCATATTTTGACAGGAGAACCGGTGAATTAAATCTGTCTGTCAATCTCAGAATGTTCTTCAAGACAGTGTTTTTTAATGTTATTCATGTTCAGTGTTTTTTAATGTTATTCATGTTCAGTGTTTTTTAATGTTATTCATGTTCAGTGTTTTTTAATGTTATTCATGTGTTTAAATTCGACTTCCATGAGGGGCGCTCTTCATCGGTCGGCACTTCACGTTTTAGGTTCAAATATCATTTTATCGTTAAAAGCCAAGATTTTGGATACGTCCGTGTATATGTATAAGAGATTGTATCCGTCGAACGGTATCTCACGCTAAAGTTTTAAACATCATGTCCGTTTGTCAACAACACTTATATTTTTTAAAAACATTTTAATTGATGTGTCACGCTTAAGTTTGAAATCGCATTTTCACTGGTCAACCATGCTTAAATCTTAAAAAGAATTTAATTAGTCTGCCATGCTTAATCATATTCGTCGGTCAACCAAGCTTACATTTTTAAAAGCAAGCTTCTCTTTTAAGTTATAAAATTTAAAAATTGTATCTCAATTTTAAGTCGAAATAGTATTTTTGTTGTCAACCAAGCTTATATTTTAAAAAGAATATTCGTTACTCTGGTACATTAAAGAATAGCATTTTTCTTGGTCTGCCACGCTCAGGTTTGAAATAGTATTTTAATTGGTCTGTCACGTTTTAAAATCGTATTTTCGTTTGTCTGTCACGCTTAGTAGGTTTGAAATAGTTTTTTTAGTTGGTGTTTCACGCTCAGGTTTTAAATAGCATTTTCGTTGGTCTGTCACGCTCAGGTTTTAAATAGCATTTTCGTTGGTTAGTCACGCTCAGGTTTTAAATAGCATTTTCGTTGATCTGTAACACTCAAGTTTGAAATAGCATTTTTATTGGTTTGTCACATCTAAGTTTGAAATAGCATTTCGTTGGTCTGTCACACCTAGCTTTGAAATAACATTTTCAACGCTAAGTACGTAGATCTTAAATCTGATCTTGTTTTTGTGTATATCTGCAATTATGTGTAAAAATAAGAAAAACTGAATAGTCCACATGCATTTTTATTATAAAACTAGTTGTCCGACCCGGCGTAGCCCGGGAATGTATTTAATCGTGTGAAAACAATACACACGGAATAGCACCAGAATATGAAGCTAGGAAAATTAGAAATTCTACGAAGTTTTTATTATAATGGCTGACTTGTTTTCTAAACAAAGCAAAATGCATCCTAGAAAATATAAATTAAGAATTAAATTAAATTTGGTAAATGAATTATTTAGTCTAAATAGGATTTGTCTGTTATCAAGTAAGACCCGAAAATGCAGATGTATATAAGTAGTTTTTGAAAAGAAGGCTACACCAGTTAAGGAAATAGGATAAAAATCTCACTTTACTTTATATATAAAATGAAACTATTATAAAAAATTCTGACCTTCTATTTTAACTTTTCGAACAATGAATATAAATGAAAAAAGTAAGTGTGATCTTTACATTGCGCCCCGCTAGTGAATGTCAATTATTATAATTAAACTGCCCTTACTATAGAAACTCGACTGAGCTCTATTCTTGTGTTACTCCTTGTAAGACATTCACGGCACGAAATCGTCTTCCTACAAAAACGGAAAAAATCACTTCCCTTTATCGTTCGATGTGCCTAGTATTAAGCATAAGTATTAATCATAAGTATTAATCATAAGTATTAATCATAAGTATTAATCATAAGTATTAATCATAAGTATTAAGCATAAGTATTAAGCATAAGTATTAATCATAAGTATTAATCATAAGTATTAAGCATAAGTATTAATCATAAGTATTAATCATAAGTATTAAGCATAAGTATTAAGCATGAGTATTAATCATAAGTATTAAGCATAAGTATTAAGCATAAGTATTAATCATAAGTATTAATCATAAGTATTAATCATAAGTATTAAGCATAAGTATTAAGCATAAGTATTAATCATAAGTATTAATCATAAGTATTAAGCATAAGTATTAATCATAAGTATTAATCATAAGTATTAAGCATAAGTATTAAGCATGAGTATTAATCATAAGTATTAAGCATAAGTATTAAGCATAAGTATTAATCATAAGTATTAAGCATAAGTATTAATCATAAGTATTAATCATAAGTATTAAGCATAAGTATTAATCATAAGTATTAATCATAAGTATTAAGCATAAGTATTAATCATAAGTATTAAGCATAATTATCATGGACAAAGCTTATTTGCAATAGCTTGCCGCCTGTGGAACACGTTACCGCGAGGCTGCTTTCCTGTTGATTACAACTTAATCGTTTTAAAATCCGATGTCAACAAGTTCGTGTCATAAACCCCCTCATAAGTAATCAAAGGCAGTTCATAACATTCATTAATCTTAGTACTCCTATAGTATTCCTCATCTCTCGGCTAACATTCATTATTCTGTCTCATTAACTCATATCCTCGAGTGGATTTTAGCCTTAATAAGGAGTGACCCAATAATAATTTTTAAAAATGAAACCCTAGTTTTATTTAATTTCTGGCCTCTGCAGGTGCGAGTCCGGCCTTGTTTGCGGGGGAGACTAAGAGCATGGCTGTGTAAAGGTTGTAAACACAGCTTCTACTTGGCATCTGGACATTTTCCAGGCTGTTTCTGGCGTTCATGTTAGAAGAGGCGGGTCGAGGCCGATATGGGAACGGGGAAAAAGAAGCAAAATCGCGTCGAAGGTGACTTGTTTTCGCGGGGGGGGGGGCGTCATTACTTTCTGTAACTTCACACTTTTCAATTGTAAATGATTGATCTACAAAGTAAAGATGGGAACGAGGTAGGCCACCGATAAAAGAGATCAGATAAAACAAAAGTGAAGGGCGGGGGTAACGGGTGGTTGTATTTGTTGTCGAAAGGTGATGCAGCTGGTCAATGAGTTTGGCTGCATTGCTAACATGTGAGAAAAGCAATGAATACAAATTATCGATGTCTACTAACCTACGCAATGTATTTCATTGCTCACAGGTTACCAAATGCATGCATTATTTTTAGTTATAATCGTAGTACTATGTGTAACCATGTGCAAGGCTGCACATATATTGTGATGCATAGAGATTTGCTACGGACAGCAGACCTGCACTGGGAGAAATATTTAGTTAAGAGAGACTACAAAATAAATCAGTTGGCTCTTTTAAATAATATTGTCTTCTTGGATACGAAGTTCCATGTTGTGATTGTGACCCACTTGAGATGTTTCAAAAGTACTATTCATCCCAGACTGTAGGCTTCATGGTCAGTCAGTTTTTATGTCCATAGATTAACAGCTGATAATCTCGAGTGGTCTCACGATGTGTTCCAACTAATATATATATATATATATATATATATATATATATATATATATATATATATGTGTGTCTGTGTGTGTGTGTGTGTGTTGGAAAAAAGAGACAAACGGAAAACAGGTTAGAAAGCAGGAGAATAACAAAAACGAGAGATTTGACCGGTTTCGTTCGTATTATTGAACGTCTTCAGAAAAAATGAAGATTTGGAAACAATTTTATTTTGAAGGAACACACATGGGAGAAGGAAAAGATGATCCGATTGGACCATATGAGAAGACTTTTATATACATTGAAATATGATTTGACAAGTTGGTGACATATTCTTCTTTATTTCTTATTCTTTTTTATATTTTATTTATTTTCTTTTTCTTTTCCATTTTAGCACCTACCGAGCTAGTATAGAGGAGGTGTTAGGCGGAGGGGGTAAAGGCGATAAGAGGGAAGAAGACAGAGAAACTAGCCAGGATAAACACACATAAAGTGGAATATATATATATAAGCATGCATACAATTATGTATGTAAATATATATAAGTATAAATAAACACAAACTAAACCATCACAACATAGGAATGGGCATGAAATTGATACACCGAACGTGAGCCTCCAAAAATTAATGGGAAAATATCAAAGATAGATCTGCTTATTCGTCTCATTTTAAGTTTATAATGCAATCAAAATCTTAAATTGACAGTCTAGAAAAATGTACTTCACAGTCAAACCAATGTGAATGATGTCTTATTACAAGAAAATTGGGTAAGGCCGGCCTATATTTCTCTATGGCTTTTTTTAAGTAAATGATGATATGTAAGAAATGTAAGAAAAATCTTTAGTTTATGGATAGGGTTAAGTTTGAAATAAATGTATTTAAACTGACCTAATTAGCTATACAACTTGCTATCATCTCAACAGTTTTTTTAAATTTATTTATTTATTTTTATATTTTATTTTTTATTTTATTTATTTATTTTTTATTATATAAATATTTAATCAGGGTCGCAGTGGTGTAATATACTGCATTGTTTTAGTGCGATTTATTGCTAGGTGCCTGCTTAGGGTATAAGATCCGAGTCTGAGGTTGATGTTCGATGGTGATGAAAGGAATATAGTCACGCTTTAAATGCATTTGCTGCGTGAGAGAGAGTGTTCGTTTTTGAGGAGAGTGCAGTCTGAAAATTCAAAATTGTGGGTGAAAGTGTTCTTGTGTATCACTAGAGCGTTAGTGGGATTATCGTGTTTGAGGTCCCGCTTGTGTTCGTATATGCGAGATTTTAAGTTCTTGGACGTTTCCCCAATGTTAAACATCGGACATGCGGCACATTTGATTTTGTAAATATCGGCAGAGGGAGAGGTGTCTTGGGGGGCGTAGTCGAGAGCGGGGTTTGGTATTGAGTAGATCTTTAATTGTTTTAGAGGTTGGTGTTACTATATTTATGTCGGGTTTAAGTTGTTTCTGTAAGGAGATAGATATGGGGTTATTGGGGATAACTATGTAAGATTTATTTTCTTCCGTTGTGTCAGTGTTATTCGTGTTGGTTATTTTGCGAGGAAGATATTTTTGTGGAGTCAGGCTTTTTTGGCTGTGGATGTTGAAGGCTTTTCGTTTAGCGTTTAGGATGAAGGATTAAAGATATAGCCTTTAGCGTGTTAGTGTCACGATAACCAGTTTAGCGGTAGACTTTTCTGTCAGTGAGCCTAGATGCCCCTTCCCTCCCCCTATTGGGCTCTTGAGGGACTTTTTTCTAACCTGTTTGGAGTCTAGAGGATTGAATGCTGGTGGTTGGGTCTCTCTCAGGCTTGGTTTATCTTGAAGTGATTGTACCTTTCTCTCCCTTTTTATTATTATACCTTCTACAAATCCACACAATAAACACCTTACTATTTCCTATAGTAACATCAGAGGATTCATGTCAAACTTTCCTGATGTTCAGTCCTTTCTCTTGTGCAAATCTAGTCACATCCTTGCTCTTTGTGAGACTAATCTGGATGCTTCTATTTATACTAACAATCTACATGTGGATGGTTACTTGCCTCTTAGCCACTTAGACTCTTTTTGCACATTTGCATGGTGTTTCTCTTTTTTCGCAAGGATCTCCCCATTGCGCGTGTCCCCAACCTTGAATCTCATGGGTGTCCTTTTATTTGTATGAGGCTGTCTTGGCTGCACTTCACTTTATATTTGTTATTTTTGTATCATTCCCCTTCTCACAATGACTGTTCTGTTATTAATCCAGCAATATTGATGAGGAATTGCAAATCTATCCGTAAAGCTTCATTTTTGGTTTGGAGACTTCAATGCTCACCATTCTGACTGGATCGCTCACTCTAACCGCACAGATTTAGTTGGTGAAATCTGTTTTAACTTTACTCTGTCCCATGACTTGTCTCAAATTGGCACCTTTCTCACACGCTTTCCTGATAATTATATTCATTAAAGCATTGCTGATATTTGTAGTTTGAATTATTAAAAAATATAGCAAAAACCGAAAGAAAACACGTAGTAGTCGTGAGAATAGACTACAACAGTCCTATTTTTTTTTGCCATTAGCGAGTAGTTTAGGTGGAATATAAGTAAGCAATATACAGAAATACAGTAAAATATACTCAATCATTACAGAGTTTATCGAAAAACAAAACGGAAACAAATATTAGTAGTAGTAGTAGTAGTAGTAGTAGTAGTACCATCTGTTGTAGCAGCATCTTTAACACTCCACCCCCATGATATAACCGGCGTCTCAAAGTTGCCTTCTTACACATTTAAAGCAATTTTGTCGAGTCGTTTTGGAGCCTATAAATTACTAACATCCATAGAAATAGACACGAAGCCTTCGAGCTAGGATCAACATGCACAATATGATCTGTAATCCTTCTATTTAGAGTTGAACAATTTTTTTTTAATTTTCCATAGTGTCTAAATTGGCCCCCCTTGCGGTGGAAAAAGCTTGTTTGGTTATATGACATGGACAATGACGTAATGAAAGGCGAAGACAGAAAGAAGAAGAAAAAGAGAAACGCCTCACATTAATGAATGATGAGACAATGGCGACCAGCTCATTTTCCTTTGTTTTCCGAACCCGTAATTGGTGTCGCTACGATGGCGTCTCTTTTCGATTTCAACACACGACCAGTGCGCGCGAGTCTGCGTGTCTGGAAACCACGAGGCGCGGCTCACGTTGATATGATTGAAAATCAACCGTTTGTTTATCTACCTTAGAGTGTATGTATAAGAACGCACAACTGCTGCCATCTATGTATTAATGGTAATACTACCGTCTTCCGCATTCGTACGTATCACGCACGGTTGTCCAATAGCAGCTCTAAGCAGTAGTACATTCAGACAGAAAGAAGTGTTGCGTATGCTTAGGAAGATTTGGCACGGGGAAGCGTACATAGGCGGAAGAGACGAGAGAGTGATTCAAACGTGTTGATATACACCTAGGCTGAGAAAGAGGGAGATATATCAGTTGATAGAGAGACGGACACAGTAAGAGACACATTTAAAAAAATGTTGCTTATAATTGGAAAATTCACATATACAGAAATATAAAAAATGAGTATAAAAATTAAAATATGGCGTTCAGGGATAGGAGTGTATGTGCCTGCTAGTATACGATAAGATGATAAAATGATAATTGTTGTTGGCATCCGTCTATCTTAGGAGATAATGTAGTTCTGAACCTCAGATTAGTCTGTTGCCGAATTGCAGCTTCCGTTGTGACTGTGCAAGCCTATCCTGGATCGGCATGCTCTGTTGCCGTTGCCACACATGTAGATAACATGTATAATGATAATATTGAAACATATTTTCCTAATTAACAGTAAAATATCAACGGGCTAAGCTAGTGCATATCAATCTCTAACTATAAGCCGAAAACTGGCTCAGCTGAACTGCATCTTAATTGTTTCGAGTTCGAATCCCCGTATCTTCGAAACCCTTAATCTATCTATATTCCTGCAAAGTTCAGTATGTTTGTGTACAACTGTATGTACAGGATTAACTCATAAACTAATAAACTAATCCTTCTACACTTTGGAACTCAACTGATAAGCGCTTGTTTTATAAATACTTCAATGGATTATGCTCCGATAAATTGGCTACTCTGGTGCCCCCTCGACGTAAATTCCCTAGATCAACTCGACAATCAACTAAATTCCATCCCTTCACTGTAGACGTCCCCAGATGCCGGAGAGCTTTCTACTCCAATAGCTTTTTTCCTCGTGCTGCTGACCTCTGGAAGTCCCTCTCTGCCCCCTGTTTCCCCGACGGTACTGACATGCAGAAATTTAAAACTAATGTAAACAGACATCTCGTTGCGCAGATCCCAATTTAGGTTGATCCCCCCCCCCCCAAAAAAAAGCTCCCTTTTTTTCTCAGTAGCCCCTTACGTCTACAGTGGCGGCCTGCCTTGTTTGAGGTGAACTATGTTTAAAAAAAGAAAAAAAGGGTCGTAATGTAGGCTATTTTTAGTTTTATTTAGTTTAATGTAGCGGGTAAAAAGGGGTGAAAGGTATTTGTCAAAATACAGATACTTTTGAAATTTAAACAATAGCGTAACGATTCAGGACCAGTGTAGTATCTGTTCTGTTATTATGAGACCATCCTTCCATGAATTACCTTTTCCTTTGAGAAGTAATGTAGTATTGGCTATGTTGTCATCATTCCATTCTCCCAGGCATTACCTCCTCGTTTTAGACGGAAATGTAAAATCAGTTATGTTGTTATTATACCATCCTCCCAGGTATTACCTACTCCTACCAGTGAGGTATATAGTGACATCAATTGATAAATAGTCAGTAAAATTGCAGTTGATTACACCTATTTTAAAGATTTTTAAGCGGCATAATATCGAAACAAACTCGTACTTGAATATACAAATATTTCAGATTTGCATTAATTTGTATCCATATTCATTAGACACCAATTCAGCGAGATTCCTTGAATTGTAATTACTTTTATACACCCCTTAAACGTATGCCTTTAATTTTAAACATTTTCTAGCGTCAATCTGATGTAATGAGTCAGCTCAAAACTCATGATGCAGTGAAAACTCATCCCCTCTCATCAGAAAATCACATTCAATCAGTCTGTCAGAGAAATACACGGAGTAACATCAAAATAATTTAAATTTTATAGTTAGTAATCAGCGCGATAGATGGGTCAATATATATTGATTGACCTCCAAACATTGCAACATTTTGTTTTTTGTTGGTGTTGTGCCAGGTTGGGTCTAGTCTACAACATGCTAACAGTTGAGAATGGGAAAGTGAATTCTTCCCTGATCTACACCACGTTCCGAACTATGGCAGCTCACGCATGGCGGTTCTGTGTGAGGTTGCAAGTGATGATTAGACGAATTGACTATCCACTTATAACCAATGCTCAAGCTGTATGACATCACGATTATTCATGCATACTGATTCCTGGTGCATTAAGTAAATCTATGCACACATCAATTGCACAATGCAAATGGTTGCTTGTGTGTGCCAACATCGTTCTTATTTTGCTTCAGGTGAGTGAATTAATAATCTGTCATAAGTATTTTAAATATAATTATCATTAATTAATATTATTGTTTTAAAGTGAAAAGTTACGCATTTGATAATGGGAAAATGTTTAATTTCTAATATGACGTTTTGGGGTGTTCAAGTCATTTTCCATTTACATGTGAAGCACTAACTCACTCAGTTTTCATGATAAATCAATACATTTTGGATTTTTATCCAGCTTTCCAAGGCCAATCTTACACATGAAAAGGTTACTAGTGATGCCAAATAAACCCTTATGCAGTATCAATGGGTGCACCTACGCCCATTACCCGTGTTGCATTCACACTGATTCACTTACGTTACAATACTTTTTCAAAACTTTTCATTTCTCATCATCATCTTCCACTGGATCATTTTTCATATTGTCATAATTTCCGTCTTGGCAATGCCTACATTCTAGTCCATACATCCTACAGGTGCACTTTAGGGTATTGCATCCTTCCGAACAGTTGCAATGAATTATCTGAATCGGTGCATCTGAAGCAGGGCGTTTGTCCGTCATCACTGGAACAAGTGTGTCCTCTTTCAACCCCACTCAGATGGCACCATTTCATGACTATTTCCAGTTTATTCCATAACCTGGTCCCCAAAGAATGAAATTTACAGGCAGTTTACTCGCATTCACTAATATCCGGGGACTAAACCAGACACCCAACAAAAAACACTTTCGCCTCCGCCCTTGAGGCTCGCATTCACAAATATCCGGCGACGTAGAAACTTTTCTTCTGACAAATTACTCGGATATGCTGGCACTAAGTGAAACGAACTTTTAATCCTCAACCTCTACTCACCACTTTGACATAACTGATTACCCCTACTCTACCGTAGAGACTCTTACAAACATGCACGGGCTAGGAGTTTATGTTCGGAACACCCTGACCCTGACTAGGGAACATAGGTTAGAATCAGATGACAAAGCCTATATGTGATTTAGATTGACCTTACATTACAGCGTTAGTTACTTATATTTCTTATACCGCTCCCCGTCGACCCAGGACTGTAGCCTGCTAAACTCTGTATCTGATAGCATAGATAGAGCACTATCAGTCGACTCGAATGCCCAAATAAATGAATTTGAGGAGTTTCATGCACACCACCAAGACTGACTGGGGTTCTCCACCTTTACTGACGCAGCTGGTAACTCTACCTATAATTTCTCAGTAGTTCACTCCTTCTAACAGACTGTCGTTTTCCTGACCCGCATACCTGATCGAGTAGATCAGCAAGCCTCACTTCTCGACCTGTTCTTGATCTCACTGTTCGAGGCTTGTGTGACGAAAGTCCATAGCCCGCTCGGGAATGTTGATCACATTGTAGTAATGATTTATTTCACTCTAAATACTTGTCCAAAGGCTGATGAACCGTTGCTCAAAACGACGAGATACTACGAGCAGGCTGATTTTTAGTCCATCAGAGATCACATCAGTGACGCTCCATGGAGGAAAACCTGCTGATCAGTGTGCAAATGAATTAAGCGAATGGGTCACAGCAGGCATTGAAGCTTATGTCCCCCATGCGAAAATTTTTCAACAAACCCTACTCTCCTCAATGGTTCACCTCGGAATGTACAGTTGCCATTGCTAAGAGCAGCAAGCATTCCGACAATTCGGCCGCTATAAGTCAGCTGCTGATAGACAGAAATTTATAAAGTCAAGAAATAATGTTAAGACAGTGATAGGTAAAGCACAGGAAAATTATACAGAGGTGATGAGAAAACGCATGCAGTCACATAAACAAGTTAAACGCGATTTCTGGAAAATCTACAATGGTGTGGTGAACAATGGACAATCAACAATTCTCCCATTATAAAACAACAATAATGTCGTTTAAACGGCAACTGATAAATCTGAACTTCTTGCCCAGAGTTTTGCTTGAAACTCTACTTCGGACTCGGCAAACCACCCTCTCCGAAATTCCCATTGCGGACTAAAGCCACACTTGAAGACCTGGTCATCACCCCATCTCAGGTCAGAGACATCATAAAAAACCCTAGACACCTACAAAGCCTATGTACCCGATCTTATACCTGTAATAGTAATAAAGAAATGCTCTGCTGAGCTGGCGCCTGTCATTTTCAAACTATACAACAAATACCTGGCCGAATTATGCTTCCCTGATAGCTCGAAAAATTGCCTCTGTGGTACAAGAATTCTGGGGATAGAACTGATCCTCTAAACTACCGCCCAATCAGTCTACTCCCGATCTTTGCTAAAATCTTTGAATCATTAATCAATCTAGCGATAGTCCGGAACCTAGTTAATGCTAAACTTCTGTCTGACCACCAGGATGGATTTAGACAAGCACGATCTACTGCAGATATCCTAACGGTCATCCTTGAACGCAATAAGATAGGGCGGTAGCGCTTGATATATCAAAAGACTTTGACAAGGTTTGACACAAAGGTTTTACCCTAAAGATTTACTCATATGGTATTACTGGACAAATATGTAATATAATTAGATCGTTCATAACCAAGAAAAGATCCAAGTTGTCCTCGATTGCCGTTCATTTAAGTAATATGATATAAATGCTGGTGTACGCCAGGGATCCATCCGTTGACCTTTTTTATTCCTGATTTTTATAAACGATCTCCCCGATGACATTGAGGCTGCGATAGGTATATTTGCTGACTGCACCACCCTTTACCTTCGCCATGTTGCCAAAACCGACGCGATCATATCCGAGGCAATGGCTGAATCTTTAGAAAATGACCTCCAGGCTGTAGTGGATTGGGGTCATAAATAGTTGGTAACTTTTATTGCCGAGTCTGAGATAGGTATATTTGGTGACGACACCACGCTTTACTCTCATCATATGGGCAAAACAAACGCGATAATATCCGAGGCAATGGCCTAATCCTTAGAAGATGATCTGCAGGTTGTAGTGGATTGGGGTTATAAATGGTTGGTAACTTTTAATTCCGCAAAGACAAAGGTTCTTTTCCTCTAATAACTACGAAACATCTCTTCTACCACCGATTGTCATGGCAAATAACACCCTACCTGAGAGTTCAACATTTAAACTCCTCGGCCTAACATTCAAAGACAATATGAATTGGAACAAATACATAGAACACATTGCCAAGGCTGCTGCAAAGAAGGTGACCGTGCTAGTAAACTTCTCACACCTGACATTATCCTGTATCTCTACAAAGCCACCCATGCATGGAGTCTGGGCTGGTGCATCATCTACTAGTCTCTCCTTCTTAGACAAATTTCTTAGACAAATTTCCAAAAATAGTCGCCAACCTAATATGTCCCTCACTGTAAACCAAACTCCAGCCCCTGTCCGATAGCCGCAATGTTGCATCTTTGTGCTTGTTTTACAAATACTTCAATTGATTGTGCTCCGATGAACTGGCTGCTCTAGTGCCTCCTCGACGTAAATACACTAGACCCACCAGACAATCAGCTAAATTCCATCTATTCCCTGTGGAGGTCCCCAGATGCCGGATAGCCTTTAAATTCTAATAGCTTCTTTCCGCGTGCTGCAGGTCTCTGGAACTCCCTCTCCGCTTCATGTTTCCTCAAACTGTACCGACATGCAGAAGTTAAAATATAATGTAAACAGACAGCTCTGACACTTAGGATGTCACCGACAAACTTCCACTCAAATTCACAGTAGCCCCTTACGTCTACAGTGACGGTCCGTCTTGTTTATGGTGAACTATTTTTTTAAAACAAGCAGAAGACGTTGGTGGGAGTTGTTCTGATGTGTTTACCGTCTTAGATCTCGCAACCTTTTTGCAGAGAATATTGTATCGAATACATGCCAGGGAATGCTTTATATCCGCATTAAACAAAGCTCCTATTACCGTGAAAACAATTTGTTTCTACAACATTCCGGCTTTGCTTTGATAGAGAGAATGTTTTCGAACAGTTTGTTATTGTCTTTTGACGATTCATTGGAACCCAACATCTTTTCTCTTCCAAATACCATGGACAACGTGTCGCATCCCGTAAAGGCATGCAGGAACAACAAATCATAAAAATTGCTTCGCCAAGCACCTGCTTGAGAACCTTGATATTGTAGACGTGGGATTTCGCCTTGTCATAACGGAAATAAAATGCAGTACATTTAGAAACATATGCACTGAACAGCAAGAGAAGATCCGTGTCTTCTCCAATGCGGGTGGTCAGTTTGAAAGCAGACATATTGATGGCTGCCTTTAAAATCTCAACATCGGCATCTCCTTCCGGTTAAATAACTTTACAGCCTTTCTGTCGCATTCGTTCCATGATCGTCTCGATCAGCGCTCGCTTGTTGGCCGCATTTGCTAAGAAGTCCTCCATCGACCATCGTTTCCTGAGATCTGTATTAACCGGACTTCCGAAAATAGATATCCGACGGTAGTGATGCAGGTAATATATATACATATATATATATATATATATATATATATATATATATATATATATATATATATATATATATATATATGTGTATGTGTGTCTGTGTGTCTCTGTGTGTCTCTGTGTGTCTGTGTGTGTCTGTCTGTGTGTGTCAGTGTGTCTGTGTGTGTCTGTGTGTGTCTGTGGGTGTTTCTGTGGGTGTACAGGTATATAGGACAATATAACATAAAATATAAAACAATAGAAAACAAAAAAGAAATAAATAATAAACAACTAAATATAGAAAAACGCGAAAAACTCCTAAAGTAAACATAATACTAAGAATAAATTAGAACAAAAGTAAAGGAAAATAAGTAACAGCTTATAAAAAAATCACTTACGAAAGTCACTTACTTATTTTACTGGATAAAAAACTGTAATGTAAGATAAGAAATTCAGAAGAAAATAGCAATATAAAAAAACTATATGTCTCACTATGCTAAACTAATGTGCAACCATAAGCTGTGTTGTGGTGGAGATGTTGTGTTATAAATTACAAATAAAAACATATACATTATAATATTGTAATATAATTTAAAATTAGATCAGATATATAGGACAATAATCTGCATACCACATTATCTTAAATTATAATTAAATACTATTACGACATTGACAGAGACGGTTGTTTACATAGAAACTAAACAGCGAGACTATTAGAATAGATAAACAATCGCAATAAATGGAAAATGACGCGCAAAATGTTCTATTTTTATTTAAAAAAGATTGTGAATCATATAATGTAAAATTAAAATTTAATAAAAGATACAATTAAAAAAGCATCAAACTGGCAGATGTTTTAATTACCGACGGCGAAAATAAAAAATATGCAATGAAAGGAGTCAGTGGTAAATATGGTGGCTAATTTTATTAATTATACGAAAAGTGTTTATGATTAAATATGAAAATATTTTCTAAAAATAGTTTAAATACTACCGATAATCTTGTAAACACTATTATAATAGTTAGTTATTGATGGACTAGAAATAGATAAGTTTACGTACTTCCGGTGACTCGGGCAAACCGGAAGACACCTAAATGTAATGATATAAAAAATATAATGTAAGAAAGGAAATATAAAATTAAGAAAAATAGATGGCTGAAAACCCGAAGAAAAAGAAATAATTGAGAGATACAGCAAAAGAATGAACATATATGTTTTAATGCAGGGATTTTAGGTCAATACTTATACTGATGATATCTGATTATACATACAAACAGCGAAAAGCATAGTATATGTATATGTTACCACTAGGATATAATGAGATCATAGTTCCATGTGAAAAAAAGGATATAATGTTGATAATCAGTACTGATTGCAATTTACACTTTGCTCGCCTAGTTGTTCATTGTTTTTTTCAATTTTGCTTTTTTTTTTGTATAATAAGCACTGAAGATTACCACACCAAGTGATAAATATACAGGAGCATTTTTAAAAATATAGTGGTGTAAGTCGAAACAATTGTATGCAGAACAAAAACAAGTTTTATGAAATTACGTGAATCTGTCCTTTATAACATTAATATGGTATAAAATTAAATGAAAAAATATTGAATATAACATAGCTCTCGCCTTGCACAATTGAGCTATTATAAGTACTTTATGTTATAAAATTAATATTCGAATATATATAAAAGATTCTAAATATAAATAAACAATACACACACATATATATATATATATATATATATATAGTGTGTAGATTTTAATTTTGTGTAGAGAATCTGAATAACAGAGCTCAATGTAATTTAAACAGAGCAAAACAGAATTATAAAAAGAAAAACTATACACACATTAAGGTTGTACACATAATAACTTATTTCGACCCCTTTAATTAGGTCTCCTCAGATGTATAGACAACCACGTCAAAAAAACCAAATAATGAGAGAAATTGATCGTCTTAAAAAGATAAATTCACTTTTGTGATTGGTCTATGTAAAAAGGAGGTAAATGTTAAAATAATCGAGGAGGGGTGACAGAAGTAAGATTAATTTTTTAATATATGCAGAAATATAAAAATATAAAAATATATATAAAAGAATTCTTTTTTGCTATTTAAACAAATAAATCATCTCATTTAAAATTTCGAATGTGAGCTTTATGGGTAAAAATATATGATGAAATATTCGAGCGTTCACGATTAAAAACTACGTTTAATTATTTACGATTAAAAATTTAGGACGAAGATTTCGGTTTAGATTAGAACATATTAAAAATTTAAGTTGTATAGCGTCAAGATTCGAGATGATTTACACTATGGAATTAAAGTTTAGCGACAATTTAAAAACGGTTTATTTACAAAATTGGTAAAGATTCGGGCGTTCACGATTAATTATTTATGATTAGAAATAAAAAGGCGAAAATTCAGGACGAAGATTTCGATTTATATAGGAAATTATAAGAAAACTTAATTGGTTATAACGTCAATACGGAATTAAAGTTTGGCGACATTTAAGCACGATTAATTTACAAACTAGAGTTTTACTAAAAAAAAATTTTTTTTTAAATTTAAAAAAAAATTACTAATTTGTTAACATTTACCTTTACAGTTATAACTCTTATTGTAACTATACTTTAAAAGAATTGTTATTTTCAAAGAACTTTAAAACGTGCTGTTGATTTTAAACCTGTGCCTGTGTCTACATTTAGCCATCAGTTCGTCTCGTCTATTTAAAATGTTCTTGTCTTCATATTTTAGTATTCTAATTTTTTCCTCCAGGCACAAATTGCACTTATGTCTAAATCCTTTAGGAGTGTTCGAATGACATAGTATGGACCACGAAATAGTTGGTGTTAAGTTGTTATTTTTTAAAAACTACCAGTGTTTGGCTAATTCCGTCTTATTAGTGACGTTCGGGTTTAAAAATGAGTGTTTGTGTACGTAGAATCGTTGTTTCCAACTCCCGGCGGATATTCCTATGTATACTTTCTTATTGTTAGTATTTTCTTTAGGATAAATCGTAGCCTTATATACAACGCTTTCGACGTTACAGTTACCTTTAAGGGGGCAGTTATTTTTAATTTGACAATTACATTTTTTTCCCCCTTTTTAGTTTTCTTACTCGGTGTGCTCAATATTTTTTTGTTATGTGTATTAATAATGTTCTCCATATTTTTGGTGCAAGAATAACTAATTTTCACCGTTTTCCTATTGAAAATTTTACTTAAAGGATTAGTCGTTTTAAAATGTTTATCTATTAGGTTTAAAAATATTCTCCCGATATTAAGACTAGAAAGCTGGCAATATGGTGGGTTGAACCAAATAATTTTGCGTCCCCTGTTTTTGGGTTTATTTTTCTTTATATTTTCCGTATATATTAGTTTTTCGTTGTACCCACTATTACTTAATGCGTTATCGTATATGTGTTTGCTAGTCTCAAAGATATTTTTATTTGATGAGAGTTTGTTAATTCTGGTGTTAATAGTTGTAGGAATTTGTTTTATAATACATTTGGGGTGATTGGATTTAGTGTTAATGTATAATGGGGTATGATTATCTTTATGGAAAGGTTGAAAAGTTCCCTCGTTTAAGTTTAGCGTAATGTCTAGAAAATTTACCTCGTTGCAATTGGGGGTCACTTCAATCCTCAAACCTAAATATTTAAACGCCTTATTTAGTTTTTTATGCATCCTAGATATTAGAGGGCCGTTGCTATTAGGTACGATGATCAGTCCGTCATCTCTATATAGGCCAATTTGGTTGGGGGTTACAATTCGACTGATTATATATATTATATATATTCCCACCAAATCTGCTATTGGTTGTCTATACATCTGAGGAGACCTAATTAAAGGGGTCGAAATAAGTTATTATGTGTACAACCTTAATGTGTGTATAGTTTTTCTTTTTATAATTATATATATATATATATATATATATATATATATATATATATATATATATATATATATATATATTATCATAGTTGTCACTAACGTTAGGAAAGAAGGATGCAGAGAGGGAGTTGCAGAGTCAGCAGCACGAGGAAAGAAGCTTTTGGAGTAGAAAGCTCTTCGACATCTGAGGACCTCTACAGTGAATGGATGATATTTGGCAGATTGTCGGGTTAGTCTAGTGAATTTACGTCGTAGGGGGCACCAGAGCAGTAAGCTCATCGGAACAAAATCCATTGAAGTACTTTTAAAACAGGCACAAAGATGCAAAATTGCGGCGATGGGACAGGGGCTGAAGGTTGATTGATAGTGAAGGACTTATCAAGTTAGCAACTCTTTTTGGGGACCTTGTCTAAGAGGGAGAGACTAGCGAATGATGCGCCAGCCCAGATTGGCAACAATACTCCATGCATGGGCGGATGGTGGCTTTGTAGAGATATAGGATAATGTCAAGTGTGAGAAGTTTACTGGCACGGTAGAGTCCACCTTCTTTGCAGCAGCCCTGGCAATGTTTTCGATGTATTTATTCCAATTCAAGTTATTTGTGAAAGTAAGGCCGAGGAGTTTGAAAGATGAACTTTCAGGCAGGGTACTATTTACCATGACAATCGATGGTTAAAGAGGTGTCTTGTAGTTATTGAAGGAAAGTAGCTTTGATTTTGCGGCATTAAAAGTTATCATCCATTTTTTACCCCATTCCACTACAGACTGGGGGTCATTTTCTAAGGATTTAGCCATTGCTTTAGATATGTACGCGTCGGTTTTTTCCACATGACGAGAGTAGAGCTTGGTGTCGTCAGCAAATATTCCTATCTCAGTCGCAATCGCATCAGGGAGGTCATTTATGAAAATCAGGAACAGTAGAGGTCCAGGAATAGATCCCTGGGGTACACCAGCATTTATGCCATATTGCTTAGAAGAACGGCCATCGAGTACACCCTGGATCTTTCGTTTTGTTAGGAAGGATTTAATTATATTAAATAATCTTTTGGTAATACCATATGAGTGCAGTTTTATGAGAAGTCGTTCATTCCAGACCTTGTCAAAGTCTTTGGATATATCAAGCGCTACCGCCCTAGCTTCACCTGCCTTGTCCAGTGTATGGTATATGCGTTCAGAGATGACCGTTAGGATATCTGCGGTAGATTGTGCTTGTCTGAATCCGTATTTATGATCAGAAAGAAGTTCAGCATTAACTAGATGCCTGACTATCGTTAGATTGATTAATGATTCAAAGATTTTAGCAAAGATCGGGAGTAGACTGATTGGGCGATAGTTTAGAGGATCAGTTCTATCTCCAGAATTCTTGAAGACTGGTACCACTGAGACAATTCTCCAACTATCAGGGAAACAAGATTCAGTAAGGCATGTGTTGTATAGTTTGGAAAGGGCATTACTATTATTGGTATAAGATCATGCCCACAGGCTTTGGAGGTGTCAAGGTTTTTTATGATGTCTCTCACTTGAGACGGGGTGATGACCAGGTTTTGCAGTGTGGCTTCAGTCCGCAATGTGAATTTAGGGAGAGGGTGGTTTGCCGAGTCCACAGTGGAGTTTAAGGCGAAACGCTGGGCAAGTAGTTCAGCCTTATCAGTTGGCGTGCATACAACATGGTTGTGATTAGATAGCGGGAGAATTGTTTATTGTCCATTGTTCATCACACTATTATGAATTTTCTAGAAATCATGTATACCTAGTTTCTGTGACTGAATGCGTTTTTTGGTTATCTCTGTATATCTTCCCTTTGCTTTATCTATCACTACTTTGCAATCATTTCTTCTCTCTCTCTCTCTCTCCCTCTCTCTCTCTCTCTCTCTCTCTCTCTCTCTCTCTATATATATATATATATATATATATATATATATATATATATATATATATATATATATATATATGAAGAAGAATGGTTATGCTCTATCCTGGATATTGAGCTGTATACTCTTCACAATAGGTTTTACTTTTCCTAAAAGTTCGCTTTTAGTACACCACTTTATATATATATATATATATATATATATATATATATATATATATATATATATATATATATATATATATATATATATATTCATATATAGTCTCGGAAGTTCTTTTAACCTTCAAAACCGGGAAGAAAAAAAAAAAAAAAAAAAAAATTTTGTTGAAAGATTTTAGTCTAGTAAGTCAATCAATTTACTGCAATCACTATTTTAGTTTACTTCCAAGAATATACTCTAATATAAATATATTTTTATATATGTTTTTATATATAAGGGATCGTCAGTTGTTTACCATGAAAACTGTTTCGGGATTTTAAAAACAAAACAGTATTTCTTTATCATGGCATCCCAGCAGTGTTGATCAGACACCACCTCCCTATTTAATAATTATTTTTTAATTTAAAAAGTTTACAAATATTTAATTTAGTTTTGCCTCCAGATTTGTTTTTCTAAAGTATTAAAATATAGTTTCCTTACCTGTGTTGTTCCTTTCAAAGTGGGTATTTACTATTTTACAGAACATCTATTTTATAGAGTTAGATGATTCCATTATAATAACCCCCCCTTTTTTTTTCCCTTGGTTATTTTCTTTGTCTACAAATGTTTTAAAATTAAAAATATATATTTATAAAAATATTTCATATATACATATATATATATATATACATTTATTTATTTATTTTATCATGGACTATTTACATATGTTATACATTTTTATAGTAGAGTTTTGGATTTCTTTTATCAATTTCTTTTGATTTATTTCATATAATTTAAAAGCGTCAGGATAGCGTGTTATTGCCTTATTTAACTGTCTAAATATTTTATTTTTATCTCCACCTTGTTTAAGCATTCTTATTACTAATGAAGTGACTGGAGGTATAAAATCCATTAACCTTAAAGTAACGCGGGCTATTCTTAGAAATTCGGACATTATACTCCCATAAAATATATACATAGGACAGGTACTACTTTTATGCGGCATACGAACGATATGAAAGGGAAAAGAATTTCTTTTATCAAACATTTTATAAATAAATCTACCATCCTCAATTTTTATATCTAAATCTAGAAAGGTAGCATGTATTCCTGTATGTTCACAATTTAATTTTAATTCCCTAGGATATATTAAATGTTTAGTATTTTCAAACTCCTCTCTATCATTTATACAGACCAGGTCATCAATAAACCTCCTGCAGCCGTGGTAACTATACGTTCTAGATATATCATTTTTTATTTTTTATTAATGCTGACATATATATGTATTCATATCTATGTAAATAGAGATTTGCCCAAAAGGGGGCAGGGTCCAAACCCATAGGAATACCTATTGTTTGTATTAGTGTATTATTTCCTATTTTAAAATAACTTTCTTTAATCAGGTGACTTATAAGTATTTTAAGGCCATTTTTTGAAGTACTAGTTTTACTGTTTTTAGTCTTACACCAAAAGGCTTTAGATTTTGAAAATTCTATGTATTTACCTTTACCTCCGGCAAAAGCTAAATCTAATATGTTACCTAATTCTTTAATTAGTTCATTATGTGGTATTTTAGTATATAAGGTACTAAAATCATATGTAGAAATTGACTTAGCCTTTTTACGGGAATTTATATGATCTAGTTTTTCTTTTATTGGATATGAATTATTTACTACCCAAAATAGGTTTATATTACTATAGAACTTTCTTTTATTATGAAAATTATTTATCTGATTAATTATTAATTTAAACACATTTGATGTAGCCTTACTCAAGGGTTTAGTAATACACATTTTGGAGGCAACAATAAAACGGGCCCCAACTGTTTTTTTATGCATTTTCGGTATCCAATACATACATGAAAGTTTATTATTTTTCTCATCTAATTTTAGTCCTAATTTTTCACAAATAATGGTGTTATTTAGAATAATACTTTCTTTTTCACAATTACTTACTTTATAAGTATCTGATTCTATACCTATAATTCCTACTTCTGACAATAATCGTTGTATGTAATATTTTTTACATATAAAAGCTATATTATTTGCTGCCTTATCAATAGGAACTATTACAAATTTATTTTGAAGTATTTGAAGGTCCATAATTATTTGTGAATTTCTAAGGAGAGGATTCGTCTTTTTAGGATGTTTAAACATTTTTAAACGTTCGACCTTTTTATTTACGAATCTGAGTATATTATTTTTCCATGCGTCAAATGTGGAATCTAATATTTTGTGTTTTTTTGCCATGGATATACTAAAGGTTTCTAATGCTTTATTTATTTCTTTTATACATTTTGTATAATTTAAACATTTAGGTTCTCTTGAAGAGAGCCGGATGGCTAAGCCTTTAGTATATATATATATATATATATATATATATATATATATATATATATAGTAAGTTATAAAAATTTATTGATGGCAATTAAGCTACACAGAGGATTTCGCGTTTCATCCCGGTAGGGAACCGTCAGGCTAAAATTTTAGCCTGGCGATTCTCTACGGGAATGAAACACGGAAACCTCTGTGTGGCTTAATTGCCATAAATATATTTGCATAACTTACTACTTAGCTCTCCTCACATATTGAGCATTGTTTAAGTAGATACTGAAAATTGATGCACAAAAGATTATATCCCCTT
Organism: Sepiola atlantica; assembly: GCA_963556195.1. Classification (NCBI taxonomy): domain Eukaryota; kingdom Metazoa; phylum Mollusca; class Cephalopoda; order Sepiida; family Sepiolidae; genus Sepiola; species Sepiola atlantica. The sequence continues at coordinate 21,795,457 of OY744519.1, read as the reverse complement.
ATAAAATTTTATGCGGATACATTAAATAATATATCTATCTATCTATCCATATATATATATATATATGTGTGTGGATGTGTGTGTGTGTTAAGTAAGCTATACAGACACGTTTATGTTTCATTCCCGAAGGAAATCATCAGGCTAAAAGTTAATATATATATATATATATATATATATATATATATATATATATATATATATTTCTGGTACAGAAAAATTAGTACCACATCAGTACCGTCAGTGTCAAGCCCAGAAAGGCTTAGCCATCCGGCTCTCTTCAACTTATGTTGCCACCTGTTTCATAAATGTGAAGTTACGTGTCACTCTCGTTTGTATGCGTTATTTGCTTAGTGTGTTATGTATATGTGTTGAAAATTAGTGTAAGAGATGTTTAATAAGGTTTGAAAAAGGAGGGGGTGAAATGTAACAGCTGAGATTTAAAAATAGAAAAGGTTTTAAAAATATAAATATAAAAAATATAAAAATAAAAAATATTTCAATACAAATTGCTTAGGTCAATGTTTATAAGTAGCGTATATTCGGCCGTTATTGTTTTGAGGGTTAATTATGTGTCTTCTAGAAAAAGTAAGGAGAGAAAATGGGTTCAAGGATTATACTTATGCAAAAATAAAAAGGTTAAAAAACACACATTAAATTCAAATTAAAAGTCTGGATTTAAGGACTTTAAATCATTTCAAAAGGAATTTAAATAAAGATTTAACCCGGGTCCGGTCCTGTCAGCTTGTCATTCAGTCTAAGAGCAGAACTCTGCAGGGTTCATGAATGATTCTGTATTCGGGATTTAACATTATTAACTTAGATATAGTGAAGGCTTATGGGAGTAATATTATACTGATCAAGTCTGGTTTAGCAAGGATTAAGTCGACAAGATTTTATCTGTTTAGGTTAACATTTAGAGACTAATGGGAGTAATAATAATGTGAAATGGGTGTGTCACCTTCTTAATAACTGGAAGAATTATGATTGGAAATGTTGTCATTATATATTTACGTAGTGTAAATTATTGGTCTTAACTAGTGGTGTGGATATGGCCCGATTAAAATATTTATACCTATTTTTTATTAATATTTATAAGGGTGATAGTTGGGAGATTTTCCGGAGTTGAAGTCGGTATTTTTGTGGGGCAATTATGGGGTTATGTATTGGGCAGACGGTCGGGGGTGTTGCTATATATATATATATATATATATATATATATATATATATATATATATATATATATATATATATATATATATGTAAAGGAGTAAGGCTACCAACATTTGTAGAATGTTTTTTTCAACATTTATTTATTATTTTGTTGTTTTACCATTTTATAATTTTATATAACGCGTTTCAAGCGGTGTTCCGCTTTCATCAGATATGAAAATCCATTTGAAGAGATGTCTTTCGATTTGAGCAAATGTTTCATTTGAGGAATTTGTTATTGTTTTTGCGCATGCGTGGGGTTGCGGGTGTGTGTGTATCTTTTATTTTTTATTTTTTATTTTTTATTTGCCATTTTTCCTGCTTCTCTTGGTCAAGTACGTGTTACCCATCCATGACCCATCGGTCATCCCAGCCTCCTAGGGTGCGCCGGATTTCTTTTGAAATTTAATACTTTTTATTGCTTTTTGTCGTCTCCAAGAACAGAGTCGCGTCTGTGTGTGTGTGTGTGTGCGTCCGTATGCGTGTGGTCTAATCTTGAGTCTTGTGAATAGGTGAGCGATACATACACACATACCCATAAACACGCACACACACACCCACGCGCGCACACACATATATATATATGTATGTATATATATATATATATATATATATATATATATATATATATATATATATATATATATATAAAATGAAGTATAATAATACGAAATTACATAATCATCGATGCAATAATTTATTTCAACCTTGTGGTTTTTTCAAGCATCTGATCCAGACGATTACATTTTTGAAAATAAATTATTGCATCGATAATTATGTAATTTCGTGTTACTATATTTTATTTTATTCTTGCTCTGTTTATCACATTGAGCTCTCATACCCGGATTTTCTCCTGGGATTATTTCATTATAACACAAATATATATATATATATATATATATATATATATATATATACATATATATATATATGTATGTATATATATATATGTATGTATATATATATATATATATATATATATATATATATATATATATTAAATGGATTAAAAAAGAAACAAACAGGAATTGTCACTGTTGTTCAATCAAACATGCATAAACGAACAAATGATGCCTAAGTATACCATTATATATATATATATATATATATATATATATATATATATATATATATATATATAACATAATGTCGTAAAAAAAGTAATGCGTAATGGTGTAAGTAGTTATGGAGTAAGACGTCGAAATTGCATCTCCTTATTTTATACAAACTTTTGTATATAATACTTTGTGAATACAAAAATTGGTAACAGGTCAAAGTTCATTATGTCAAAGATCATTATGTACAAATCACGAACGAATCATAAGTACATAATTTAACGTAGCAATAATTATGTTACGGTATTGGCGCGATGCAAATGCAGAATAGTTATGGCATCTTATTGTCAAAATGGCGTGAACGTAGAAAGAAAGGAAGAAGGGACGAGAATAAAGCATAAAGATGGGCAGGAATTAATAAAGAAAATAAAAATAGAAAAGCATAATGGAAAGTAAAGGACTAAAGAATATATGGGAATTGGAAAAACAGATCTCTTGGTTTGAATATGTGAGACGCCGTGCAGCGTGGAAAATTCTGCATCCTCGGTTCTTTTAGGCGTAAGCCTATATGATATACTTAATTTCTTAAAAGATGCTTTAAAAGAATATGAAAATACCAATCTTTAACATTTCTACTTACAAAACAAAATCAAGTTATCTCCCTTGGACCAAAGAAAAGAGTTATCGTCCTTGAAGAAAAAACGAAACTCGTCTCCCTGGACAGGAAAACGAAAACAGAACGGCTCTCATGAAAACAAGCATCTCGCGTTCAGCGGTTTTCTACATTTCAATTTAATCAGTGTGTTTGTTACATAAATCTGTTTACTGTTCTACTTCGTACTTCCGTCGTTTTTTTTTGTAAAGAGAAAAAGAAAGACGTCTAACTCTGTACCATTCCTCTCCGTCTATAATGCTTATTCGTAAAGGTAGATGTCTTCCATTATCCCTCTATATGTGATTAGCCATACCTGACTTTTCAATATTTTCACTTATTACGGCTTTTCCGATGTTCTTCTGGCCTTATTTTTAGTCGGCAAAATGTCGGCCCTTGTATATATTTTTCACACTTACATGGAAATGCATACATAGTTTTGGGGTCACGGTTTTGTCTTTACTGTAAGAGACTTGCCACGGACGAGATATTCTCTGAGATCCAATAAAATATCCATTCGAAATTCCGTACAGATTCCCGATTCCGACAAGACGCATCTGTTCGGAGGTTACATCGACCGCCACGTTGTGAGAATAACATCCAAGATGAGAACAGTAGTCAGAATAATCCAAATAATCAAAATTATCAATCCTCATCTAAAAAATTTCGAAACAAAATTATTATTAGGATAAATTGGACGCAAGTTTCAATTTGACCCACCGCATAGAAAACTATGGGTTAATACCTTTCGCAATCTTATTAGCTTCTAATTGTACACAATGAATAGGATTCGAACTCGGCTTAGGCGATTTCATGATCCATGGAGATATTAATTTGGGCAATCAGGAACCCTTTTTTAAAATGACACGTCTATCCTCCACTCTATAAACAAAAATATATATATAATCTGCCACGTCATACAAAGATAAGCAAATAAATAAAATGCTGGACGAATCCATTTTAAATTTTCAGAGTAATTGAGAAAGTAGCAAAAAATAAGTCAGACAACTTCCCTATTTTTAATCTATTTTCATCATGAGACGTTTTCTTCTTTTTTAAATTCTGCTTTCTGTACCGATGTATACGTTTTCTTTATTTTTACAATTCTGTTTTCTCTACCGATGTATACGTTTTTTTTCTTTTTAAAATTCTGTTTTCTATACTGATGTATACGTTTTTTTTTTCTTTTTAAAATTCTGCTTTCTATACTGATGTATATGTTTTCTATCTTTTTTAAAATTCTGCTTTCTGTACCGATGTATACGTTTTCTATCTTTTTGAAATTCTGCTTTCTATACCGATGTATACGTTTTTTTTTCTTTTTAAAATTCTGTTTTCTATACCCATGTATACGTTCTTTTATTTTAAAATTCTGTTTTCTATACCGATGTATACGTTCTTTTCATTTTAAAATTCTGTTTTCTATACCGATGTATACGTTCTTTTCATTTTAAAATTCTGTTTTCTATACAGATGTATACGTTTTCTTTATTTTTACAATTCTGTTTTCTATACCGATGTATACGTTCTTTTCATTTTAAAATTCTGTTTTCTATACCGATGTATACGTTCTTTTCATTTTAAAATTCTGTTTTCTATACCGATGTATACGTTCTTTTCATTTTAAAATTCTGTTTTCTATACCGATGTATACGTTCTTTTCATTTTAAAATTCTGTTTTCTATACCGATGTATACGTTCTTTTCTTTTTAACATTCTGTTTTCTATACCGATGTATACGTTCTTTTCATTTTAAAATTCTGTTTTCTATACCGATGTATACGTTCTTTTCATTTTAAAATTCTGTTTTCTATACCGATGTATACGTTCTTTTCATTTTAAAATTCTGTTTTCTATACCGATGTATACGTTCTTTTCATTTTAAAATTCTGTTTTCTATACCGATGTATACGTTCTTTTCATTTTAAAATTCTGTTTTCTATACCGATGTATACGTTCTTTTCATTTTAAAATTCTGTTTTCTATACCGATGTATACGTTCTTTTCATTTTAAAATTCTGTTTTCTATACCGATGTATACGTTCTTTTCATTTTAAAATTCTGTTTTCTATACCGATGTATACGTTCTTTTCATTTTAAAATTCTGTTTTCTATACCGATGTATACGTTCTTTTCATTTTAAAATTCTGTTTTCTATACCGATGTATACGTTCTTTTCATTTTAAAATTCTGTTTTCTATACCGATGTATACGTTCTTTTCATTTTAAAATTCTGTTTTCTATACCGATGTATACGTTCTTTTCATTTTAAAATTCTGTTTTCTATACCGATGTATACGTTCTTTTCATTTTAAAATTCTGTTTTCTATACCGATGTATACGTTCTTTTCATTTTAAAATTCTGTTTTCTATACCGATGTATACGTTCTTTTCATTTTAAAATTCTGTTTTCTATACCGATGTATACGTTCTTTTCTTTTTAACATTCTGTTTTCTATACCGATGTATACGTTCTTTTCATTTTAACATTCTGTTTTCTATACCGATGTATACGTTTTTTTAATTTTAAAATTCTGTTTTCTATACCGATGTATACGTTCTTTTCATTTTAAAATTCTGTTTTCTATACCGATGTATACGTTTTTTTTTTAAAATTCTGCTTTCTATACCGATGTATACGTTTTCTATCATTTTTAAAATTCTGCTTTCTGTACCGATGTATACGTTTTCTTTATTTTTACAATTCTGTTTTCTATACCGATGTATACGTGTTTTTTTCTTTTTAAAATTCTGTTTTCTATACCGATGTATACGTCCTTTTCATTTTAAAATTCTGTTTTCTATACAGATGACTACGTTCTTTTCTTTTTAACATTCTGTTTTCTATACCGATGTATACGTTCTTTTCATTTTAAAATTCTGCTTTCTGTACCGATGTATACGTTTTCTATCTTTTTGAAATTCTGCTTTCTATACCGATGTATACGTTTTTTTTTCTTTTTAAAATTCTGTTTTCTATACCGATGTATACGTTCTTTTCTTTTTAAAATTCTGTTTTCTTTACCGATGTATACGTTTTCTATCTTTTTTAAATTCTGCTTTCTATACTGATGTATACGTTTTCTTTCTTTTTAAAATTCTGCCATGTTTTTTTCTTTTTTAAATTTTGCCATCTATACCGATTTATACGTTTTTTCTTTTTGCCATCTTTTCAAGTTAAAGACGTTTTTCCCCCTCTTATCTTTTTTTACTTACCGATGTAGACGTTGTTTTGATATGAATATGAGTATTATGCGGAGCATCATTTTTTACGTCATTTTTGACGGAGCGTATACACCCTTGTACTATTCTGTTGATCTTGCTTTCTTACTTCCTTGTTTGTATCAGTGCACACTGGATGATGTCACAAAACCCGAATGCAGTGAATAAATTGTTATTGGTATAAATAGTAGGGGAATCTAATAATATAAATAATTAAGAGACAGGGAGAGAGAGTGGGGCAGATAGAAGTGATAGAGAAATGGAGACAAAGAATCAGGATGATTTTGTGCGATTTATCTATTGTTTTAATAAGATAAAAATTAAAGATAACATCTTTCGGCTTGGATCAAAGTGTAGTATCTGTACTGATGCTACACTTTGTATTCTATGTCATCGGTAAGTGAAAAAGTCCTTCCAGACTGAGGCAATTCGAATTTTTGTTCGAATCCAGATTGTCCCTTTTTAGTGAGTTGGATTTACCCCACATTACATAACCGACCTTGTGTCTAACTTTATCCTCGTAGGGAGGCAAGTAAATAGGGAAAGCTGCTTAAGGTTTTCCTGGGCACAACGGGTCCAGCTGCGAGCATGTCAGCCTAAAGTAGTTGGATGTCCGGCTTGATGGTTGTCATTCAATGGTTGCAAATTTAGTGGGCACGTAGCCTCCACGAGACATTTGCGAACTACTCTCGTGCTGGGTCTGGTAGTTTTCTTAAAATAAAGGTCGATTGCTGTCCTTGTGATCGACTTCTTCAACGTCGGATAGAGAATTCGCATTATTGACCTGACAATCCGCCACAAATAGCCAAGAACCGGAACCGAGTGGACTATTACCATAGAGACCAGTTACTAGAATAAGGGAAGCAGCAAAAAACACGTCACTCCATCCCGAGTGACCATGTTACAGACAAAAAATTCGTTAGCGCGCAAAATTGCGATTGAGTTCAAGTAAAAAACGGTGACAACACAGATGGCAAAAAAGAACACGTGCTTTTTTTATCCTCCGGACAAACCCACTTTCAAGTGATAAAAAAAGCGAGAAAATGTATATCGAGTCAAATCCCTACATCAGGCCATCCCGCCACCTAAAATGAATTCGGTAAGAAATAAACTAATTCTTAAACTATCGATGGCTCATTTTTAAATGAGCGTATAAATATGTCTTTCTTACTATTGCATCGGAAAATGATCATTCCTAGAAAATGTTATGTTACTTTGTCTTATAACTTAAAAATGACTTAATCATTATTGAAGAAAACAGATGACGTTTAATTCTTACATTTATATCAATTTTATTGGCCGGTATCGTTAAACCGTAACAATAAAGAAGATGTTATTAATAGAATATCTCAGGAGCCTAGACGAGCAAAACGGTTTGAGAGTCAATAATACGAAGGATAAATGTCCTGTTTGTAGGGAACAGCGAAGAGTTCATAACAGGTATGTTAAAGGCAGTGCAATTCCATATGTGGATCATAAGTAAGTGTGTGTTGCAATGGTATAATTCAACGCGTGGTAGGTCAGTTAACGTGCGGCAGGTCCGTCATGTTGCATATTTAAGCCTCCTTGTCGACACCAGAGACCGTGGATCGGCGTTAGGGTTTTGTTTACGTCCCAAGAGAAAGGCAAGCACTCTCTTAAATAAACTCCGGGGCCAGTGCTTTGCTCGTCCGAGAGATTGTTTCTGACTGGTCAAGTCAATCAGCGCCCTGCCGGGAAGTCAAGCAGATATTTCAAACATCGTTAATGGTGTTTCGTTTGTAGTAACTGCTGCTACACTCTAATCTATCTGGAGAGAGCTCAACGACTAGTTACTCGAATAGTGGATGACTATGAGTTCAGCCCTATGAGTTCTGCTGTACGAAAGCCGACTCAAAAAGTAAAACTTGTTCTCCCTTGAGCGCTGCTTCTTTTTGGGGTCTACAATCTCCTCAATGGCCATTTCGATATCCCTTGTGACATAGTATTCATTCCTGCATCAGAAAGAAATCTATGCGGGCATTTCTGGTTCCGATGGAACCGGAAGGCAATTTTCTCGATCGAAATCCCTTGATCTTCCAGGAGATGTGGTAAATTCGCCAAGGGCACAGGTGCTGGGGTACTATATCATCTTTTATGCACATGTGTATACATCTTCCCCAATATGGTAACTGAAGCAGGCTTGTTTTATTTTTGCCAAATGCATTGACTATCTCACTATTGGTGACGAGTGCCGTGGTGTAGGGAAGTGATCCGCCGAATCACGAAATTTATTATACAAGTCTCTATAATATCGTTCCGCGAGGTTTCTAGAACCAGTGTAGTCCATTATCCTGGCCGGTGCATATGAAGGGAACGATGCAAGACGGACACACGAAATAAAAATTAAATCTACGCGTCAAGCAGGGAGAAAATCGAGTCTGTTAGAATGAATGTGGATTTTCAAACAAAAAGTTCTAACTAGCAGGGCTAACCGGTGTTGTTCCGGGATGTAGTAAGTAATTTATTTTTATTAATAACAATTAGTTTCTCACTGTTGTAACACGCGAGGTAAAAATACTATAAAAACAGAAGTAACTCATCGAGGGATAAAGCACCACAGGAAAAACAACAAATTGGCAAGTTTAATCTTACTTAAAGAACATATACGAGAGTAAAGTCTTACAAAAACGTATATATAAATAAATACGAGACATGCGATTTACTTATAAATGTGTAAATAAAGCATCGTAGATTAATTCCTATTACAAAAATGTTCAGAACGAGGGAATATTTTTTGTGTCTGTTAAAAGTGAAAGAATTTTATTTGCATTATTTTTAACTAGCAGGGCGATCTGGTGTTGCTCGGGTCAAAAGAGAAACATATTTATATTAAAACTTCTATCTCTCTTTCCCTCCCTTTATTACTTCTCTAGCCAGCTCATTCCTCTCTCTGGATAGACACTTCTTATAGATTATTCGAGTCAACGTAAGGCAAGAGAACTTCAATTTAGTTAGTTCATAAAATTTACAAAAATTTAACACCCCCTGACAAAATCAGCGGCAGTGTAGGGTCCATGAATAGATATTCTTTTCTTAATTTTAGGTATTAGTCATTCCCGGCAACGCTGATCAACAATATACACACTTTGTGGGTGTTTTTTGATAGTTTTATATTTATTTTACTTTGAAACACAGACCCACTTCCCTTTATATAATAGATGTCATTTATTAAGATTAAGCCTACTTTGCTCATAAAATTAAATTTGCGTACTTTATTATTTTTTCCTTCCTTTATTATTATCAGTTATTATTAAGAATAAGCTCAAGCCTCTATTTTCTTTTCTCATACCAAGATTTGCATAAGTGATTATTGAGCCAGCCACATGTACATTCACTTTGATATATTCTCCGAACTTAAATAGCATGAAAAGGTTATAGCCCTTATTTCCTAGAGTTATTTTGATATTGACCTTTAAAAAATTCCACATTAATTATAACATACTGAATTAACTCGCCTCTTTCACACGCGACCTTTGTTTTATCTCACGAAACCATCTTGTAAGATATTTGTTTCTTTCTATTCATATTCTTTTAAATATGATGAGAGTTTACTAATTCGAGAATCTCTCTGTAGACATATATGTATATGCATGTACGTATGTATGCATGCATAATGTATAGATTTAATGTATGTATGTATGTACGTATGTATGTATACATGTATGTGTGATATATTTTATTAATAAATCTAGTTCTTCAATTTACAATTGAGCTATTTATATTCCTGTTTCCTTTGGTTATTCCACTGCGGAAATCTTTAATAGTAATATATATATATATATATATATATATATATATATATATATATATATATATATATATATATATATATATATATATATATATATATATATACCGTGAAATATTAATAAATTGATTTGAGATTCCATTCATATTTTCTCTTCTCAATTATTCTTGTTCATCTGTTCCACCTTCTGATACCTATATCCCATTGCTCATGCCTCGGATTACTAAAATACATTTATATATATATATATATATATATATATATATATATATATTATATACTAGCAAATATATGCTCCCTCCGGTCGCATATTTTTGCTAGGCTGCCGCGTCAGAAATGAACGCTCACTCGTAAACCGATAGAGACCCAGTCATATTTCTTGGGTGGTTAGATATTGTTTGTTTTTTTGTTTCCGACCAAGAATATTTTTAGTTACAAACAACAACAAAAAATGTTGCCACTCCACAAATCTTTGTTTACATAGAAATATTAATGTTAAAAAAAGAAAAAAAATTTTTTTTTTACCTCCACCCAAATTTTTTTATCCTCCCGCATACATATAAATATTTTAAATTAAAAACAAAAACAAAAATAATTTTTGACCTCCCCCCATTCCTTTTTTTAGCCTCCACCATACATAGTAATATTTTCAGTTAAAAACAATTATCCGCCTCAAAATTTTTTTTTACCCTCCCCCATACATAGTAGTATTTTCAGTTAAAAAAGAAATTAAAAAAAAATACCCCACAAAAAAAACATTAGAATATTTTTAATTAAAAAAAAAAATTTTTACTCCCCCCTAAAAGAAAAAAAATTAACCCTCCCCCATACATAGTTTTTAAAAAAAATTAAGAGCCGCCTCGGTCATATCAAAGAACCAGTTTTGTTATTCTTTCAAAATGGTTACCCATTTATTAATGGCCTAGATATTGGTTGCTTAACTTCAATTTACAACAAAACACCTTGTCTTAACAACGTAATGAAAATAAAGTATGATAATGTGAACAAATCCTCTCACAATGACGTCACTTCTGGAAGGATGAGTCAGCAAGTCACCCATTTAGTAATGGCCGGGATATGTATTGTTTAACTTTAATTTACAACAAATCACCTTGTCATAACAACTTGGAATATTCCGCAATGTACGGAAATTGATGCTACATGACTGGTGGTAAACACAATCTGCTGCGTGAAGACCATCACCAAAATATTCGATCCGGCTTTGAACAGCAGTGGCTCACTCATCCCCTCTGGTTTTGCAATGGATCAATATAGTTTGAACAAATGCATCTGTCTTCACATAGAAAATCCTTTCGTCACTTTTTCGTTTTGGGTCTATTTTCGGAGTAACAATTCCACAGAATAAGCAATGTGTTCTACTATCATATAGTACCAGAGAAACACCAGTGCTCTTTTTCACTGGTTGAGCAGAATCACCCTTGCTGAAGACAATAGCAATGTTCTTTTTTTATGATGTAGTTTACCCGACACGTTTTGTGAACACGAGTTCCTGCTTAAACCCGAACTTTCACACCTCTTTCGATACTTGCATGGTTGATACCTTCAGCTCCATTGTCTCGAACCACCACGGTCTCTTCGCCGTCCAAAGCTCGTTCACATAAAGGACAGGTTTCTAGGTTGGCTGAATTCATGTTTTACCCTGAAAATATATGTATACAGTGTATTAGTATATGCCTGTATGTGAATCGGGTGGAGTGCAACCCTACAGGGTGGGTCAAAAAAGCAGAACATCCTCCTCTTATCTCCAAGGTGGTCAGGTTTTAATAGCAAATGCACATCATATAACCTGGGATCCATACCGAAATTACTGCACTTTTTTGGCCTACTCTGAAGTGGTGGGGGTAACCTTAGATATGGTATAAGGGGTGATTCATCATCACTGACAACCATTTCATGTAAAAGATTGACCCTGAAAACATGCGTAAAAATGCAAGATTTATTGGTTTAGTATGAAAACTGACCGAGTTAGTGTTTTACAACGTAATGGAAAGTGACTTGTAAGTCGAATAGGAAACTGACCCCTCTCCTAAAATCTAAAATATATATTTTTAAAGTTTTCCCCCTACTCCGGACCTTTTAAATTGCTTGACAGTAAACCTTTTTTATTTACTGTTCTGGTATTTAAACCTTGAAGTATTAATAAATTGATTTGAGATTCCATTCATATTTTCTCTTCTCATTTATTTTTGTTTATCTGTTCCAGTCAAATTTATATAGAAAACTGATCCCCGTCCTAAAATCTAAAATATTTTTTAAAAACATTTTTAAAAATCACAGAATTCTCTAGTGACCTGATAGGTAATTGTACAGAAAAAAGAAACAAATTTGGTTCGTTAAAAAGTTGGGAAAAACGGGTTGTGGTCATTTCCGAACCAGTGCCGAAAAAACAGTAGAACGCAAAAATTAAGGAAAGTAAAAATGTTTGTCGTTTGTGAATTACAACTATGACAAGAACGTGTTACGCACGAATTGTGTTCTTTATTCTGTGTACAATTTTTTATTATGCTGCTGGAGGATTCTTGTTTTTTTAATTGTTTTTAAAATCTTTTAGATTTTAGGAGGTGGGTCAATTTCCTATATAATTTTTTTGCAGTTTATTTATCATTTTTTCACCTTTTTTACAAACGAAAATAATTTCGTTTTTTAGTTTACAATTATTATCATGACGCACGATAATTGCGTGTTTTTTAAAAATTATTTTCAAATATATTAGATTTTAGGATCAGTTTCCTATATAAATTTAACGTAAACTGATCACCCACTTTTTGAACATGTTGCATGTTGTTTTTTTTCACTCATTTTTTCACCTTTTTTTACGGATCAAATCTTTTTTCTTTTTTCTGTGTACAATTACTTATTATGCCGCACGAGAATTCCGTGTTTTTTATATTATTTTTAAATTTATCAGAATGTAAGAATTAGGATCAGTTTTATATATCAATTTAACGTAAACTGATCACTCACTTTTTAAACATGTTGCATGTTTTGTTTATTGACCCATTTTTTCACCTTTTTTACGGACTAAATTTTTTTTCGTTTTCTGTGTACAATTACTTACTATGCCAAACGTGAATTCTGATGTTTTTTTAATTATTTTAAAATATTTTAAATTTTAGGAGGTTAGACTAGTTTCTTATACAAATAAAACATAAACTGATCCTTCTACTTTCCGGCTATGTTGTATATTGTTGTTTATTCACAGATGTTTTTTCACTATTTTTACTGACTAAATTGTTTTCATTTTTATGTTTACAATTAGTTATCATGCCGCACGGGAATTTTTTTTTTTATGTTTTCAAATATTGTAGAATTTATGAGGTTGGATGAGTTTCCTATAAAAATTTAACGTAAATAGATCACCCACTTTTTGACCATGTTGCATGTTGTTGTTTTTTATTTTACCATTTTTTCACCTTTTTTTAAGGACTAATTTTTTTCTTTTTTCTGTGTATTATTAATTATCATGCCGCTAGAGAATTGCCTGTTTATTTTTGTAATAATTTCAAATATTTATATTTAAGTATGAAGTAGGAGGTTGGATTAGTTTCTTATATGAATTTAACGTAAACTGATCCCCCTTTTTTGACCGTGTTGCATGTTGTAGTTTATTCACAATTTTTTCACCTTTTTCACAGACTAAACTTTTTTCGTTATTTTGTGTACAATTAATTATTATGCCGCTAGAAAATCGCGTTTTTTTTTTAAATATTTTCAAGTATTTTAAATTTTAGGACAGAGGATCAGTTTCTTATATAAATTTAACGTAAACTAATCACCCACTTTTTTACGATGTTGCATGTTTTTGGTTATTCACACAGTTTTTAATTTATTTTAAGGACTATTTCTGTGTACAAGTACTTTTAATGCCGCTAGGGAATTCCGTGTTTTTTTTTGTATATTTTTATTTTAGATTTTAGGATGTTGCATCAGTTCTGAATCTAAACTGACATCCCACTTTTTGATCATGTTGCATATGGTAGTTTTTTCACCCATTATTTTCACCTTTTTTTAAGGACTATTTTTTTCTGTATACAATTACTTATCATACCGCCAGAAAATTCCATGTTCTTTTTAATTTTTTTCAAATTTAGAATTTAGGAGGTCGGATCAGTTTCCTATAACAATTTAACGTAAACGGATCCCCCACTTTTTGCCTATTTTGCATTTATTCATAAATTCCTTTCACATTTTTTACGGACTAATTTTTTCGGTTTTTTTTGTGTACTATTACTATTACTTATCATTCCACTGGAACATCCAGAATTTTTGGGGGCAAAAATATTGATCAGTTGTTGTATATAAATTTAACGTTAACTGATTCCCCAGTATTTTACTATCTTGCATGTTTTTGTTTATTCACCCATGTTTTAACCGTTTTTACGGACTAATTTTTGTCTTTTTCTTTTCTGTGTACTATTACTTATCATGCTTGTAGATATTTCCGTGTTTTTTGTTAAATTATTTTTAAAAGTTTTGATTTTAGTTGGGGGATCAGTTTCTTTTATAAACTTAACGTAAACTGATCCCCCACTTTTTGACCATGTTGCATGTTTTTATTCACCTATTTCTTTCATCTCTTTATAGACATTTTGTTCTTTGTACAATTACTTATAATGCTACTAGAAAATTCCATGTTTGATTTTTGATTATTTTCAAATAATTTTGATTTTAAGAGGTGGGATCAGTATCATATATAAATTGTACGTTAACTGACCACGTACTTTTCGATCATGTAGTTCTGTATTCACTGATTTTTTTCACCCTTTTACGGACTTATTTTTTTCTTTTTTCTGTACAATTACTTATGTCGCTAGAGAATTCTGTTTTTTTCTTAATTTTTTAATATTTTTGATTTTAGGACGTGTATCAGTTTCCTATATGAATTTAAACTGGTCCCCCAATTTTAGCCATGTTACATGTTGTTTTTTATTCACCCATTTTTTCACCTATTTTACGAACTAAATTGTTTTCTTTTTACTTTAAAGAAGCATTTATCGATGTTGGTGTATTTGATCTCTGATCTGTCAAGGTAGATTATGTTACTTTTCCTGTTTTGTTGTATTGGGTTTTGCTGGTGAGTGTATTAATATTTGATCGTATCCGTTATATTTTAATTCTTTGTTGTAGAATGTAATACTTATATTAGAAGATGCTTATGACATACTTATATTAGAAGATTCTTCAGAGATCTTTTATAATTCATGAGGAATTGTTTAATGAGGAGCGTGTCGTTTTCTTTTGTGGCGGGTCCAAATGTTCCATTTGTCATATTAGAGTTACATGTTGTCAGATGCTGCAATGACCACATGTTTTCCGACCGATTGCTCCGTCCACTGTTCTGTGAATAATAAGATAATAAAATATATCTATTAGTTTGTACATTTGCTCCACATCGCAGCTTCCCTTGTAACGTGAAAATAACTTTTTGTGCTTCATTTGTATCTAGTTGTCTGTGGTGGAAGTGCAATGGTTTGCAGCGGTAATCCCCAAAACAAGAAAACATCGCAGACAATTGTGCAACGATGATATATACTAAATGCCAAGATTACGTTGCAGTTGTTTTGAGATTAGAGATAAGTTGATGCTAATTCTTGGCTGAAGAACTTCAGAGTTTTGTTTGGATTTTTGTTTCTTAAATGAGATTTATTTGGGGATTCTCATAGTTGGTCTAGTCTTTTTTTTCTGTCCTCGAGCGAGAAACTAGGCTGAACGGGGGGAAACCGTTAAAGAAGGGTCTCTCTTTCTCTCTCTCTCTCTCTCTCTCTCTCTCTCTCTCTCTCTCTTTAATTGTCTATCTCTTTCTCTCTCTTTCCATCTCTCTTTCTCTCTCTCTTTCTCTCCCTTTCTCTCTCTTTTTCTTTCTTTCTCTATCTTTCTCTCTCTCTTTCTCTCTCTCTCTCTCAGACTCTCCGTCTTTCTTAAGAACCTCTCATAGTTTGTCTAGTCTTTTTTTTATTTTTCTGTCCTCGAGCGAGAAACCAAGCCGAACGGGGGGGGGGGAAACTATTAAAGAAGTGTATCTCTCTATCTTTCTCTCTCTCTTTCTCTCTCTCTCTCTCTTTCTCTCTCTTTCTCTCTTTCTCTCTCTCTTTCTTTTGTCTCTCGTTTTCTTCCTCTCCCTCTTTCTCTCTCTCTCAGACTCTCCGTCTTTCTTACGAACCTCTCATAGTTTATCTAGTCTTTTTTTATTTTTCTGTCCTCGAGCGAGAAACCAGGCCGAATGGGGGGAAACTGTTAAAGAAGTGTATCTCTCTCTCTTTCTCTTTCTCTCTCTCTCTCTTTCTCTCTCTTTCTCTCTTTCTCTCTCTCTTTCTTTTGTCTCTCTCTTTCTCCCTCTCTCTCTTTCTCTCTCTCTCAGACTCTCCGTCTTTCTTACGAACCTCCCAAGAGTAAATTCTTTCACTTGGAATTGTCACATGAGACGACTATTTCGATTAACCCTAACCCTAAATAAGTAATCACATAAAGTTTCCAGTTTCTTACTCTTTCATGATCGGTAAATAAATCAAAACCTTCGTTTCATACGACAATATAAGGGGTCCGTCTATTATTTTTTTTAACCGGTAAGCATATTATCAGATGAGGTTATGTGTACTCGATAACGTTTTACATTGCAAACTCATTTTTATCACTAATGTGAAATAGTAAATAAAAATGGATTTTTCAAAGATCATTATTTTAAAAATGCGACCTCATATTTAACATGTGCAATCATTTCTGCACTTGTGAAACTTAAAATAATATTTGTGTACGCTTCTAACCTAAATGTGTTCACTGTTATTTCTTTTAATACATAGTTTCACTAATTAATGGAACTTAATCAACCAACTAATATCGCACCAGTAAGATACCTAATGGTGTCACACGAAGTATATCTGTTTTAATTTAGTTTTATTTTCATTGAAACCCCTTTTGTATTTAGTTGCCTGATTATTAATTTTCTGTGTTAATATTTTTAGAGTGTTGGGTTCTCTTATTGTGATCATAGGGTTATCTTATGTATTTTATCTATTTTTCTGGACGTACGATAGAATAAAGATACTTACTAGTTGGTACATTTATAGAAACAGATTTTGTGTTTTTTATCCAACCTATGTTGTAGAAGAGCAATAATTTGCAGCTTGATAATTCGTTTGTTCCATTTGCCATGTTTTAGAGGAATGTTGCTCTTCGGTATTGTTTCTGTAATGTATTTTACTATTTTTTAACATTTTTCTTACTTCAATTCGTAATGGGCTGCTGGCAATTAAGGGTCAGATGCATAGAGGCATCTTGGGGGTGGAGTTGTGCAACGAGATGCTTGTTTACATTACATGTTCATACAGTCGTATAAGAAAATATATTTGATTATAAAAGCGGTTCTGTATTTATATTTCATATCTGAAAAAAAAGTTGGAGATATACTTCTTATTTTTTATTAGTTGAAACACTTTTTCATTAACAAGTCACCAGTTATCAAGGCAAAAAGACACTCTAGGATAAGGCTTAATGATATCAGCCGATTGTAAGTTAAAAATGAAGACTATTATAAAAGCATTGAAAATGACTAAATTTAGGATTTTTCTAAAGATAATTCATGTAAGTCTAAACTTTTTTTTTAGAATTTTTTGTGGATGTATTAGTCATCATGTGCCTCTCTATGTAATCAGTTTTGTGGCTCTTCATCATCAATATATATAATTAGCGGTTAACATAATAAAAGTAAATCCGTTTCCGGCCATCACATTATACGGTATATAGTTTGTATTATTCGGACTACTATTCTCAGCTTGGTTCTTATTTTAACAACGATTCAGCCGAGGTAACCCCCGACCTTCTTCAGTTGCATTTTTTTTTTGAGAATCCTTATGTCAAACTCGGAAACCTACACAGATTTTCGAAGTGCACCCTTTATTTAATCCTCTGGAACCTTATCTTGTACATATGTGCAGCATTACCAATTATGTATATATATATATATACAGGGTGGGCAAAAATAAGGGTCCTATTTTTAAAAATTCATAACTTTTTTATTTATTGATTTTTTTTTTTTTTAGAATAAGTAAAGGACCCCTTCCGAAGCAAGCATGAGCCGTATTAGCCCTAAGGAATGTACCCTCATTTAGAAAACATTATTTTTGCTTAAAAAACTCAAAACAGTGTAAAAAACAATACTTTAGTTTTTGTAAGTTTTAAGAAGTGTTTTTCGGCTAAAATTTGTTTTGTTTATTTCAAAAAATCTCGGAAGGGTCAGTCTACACACACATAAAGTTTGGTGAGTTTAACTTTTATTTTGTGGAAGTTATTCAAATTCAAGTTATTCAAAATTAAAGATAGGACCCTTATTTTGGCCCACCCTGTATATATATATATATATATATATATATATATATATATATATATATATATGCAATACTTTGAAATTGAACGAACCCATATTTTATCCAGACTAGCGAGCCAATGCTCTTTTCGTTCGACACCGGAATTTGAATCATAACCGCCAACAACAACAGAGCGAAGACATCGCACCAAATGTACATATGTGCAGCATTACCAATTATATATATATATATATATATATATATATATATATATATATATATATATATATATATATATATATTATATAAATATATATATATTACTATTATATAAATATATATATATTACTATTATATATATATTACTAATTATATATATATATATATATAAGCCATAACATATATGTATAAACAATTAAACAATGAAAAATACAATTAAAATTAGATTCCAGTGGCAATGTCTTTATTCATTTTTAAACAGATCTAGTTATTTACGGTCCGTTTCATCAGCACTCAGACAAACAAAATATAGATTATATTTGTCTTGGATTTTGACTGGGCGTAAATCAGCAGAAAAAAAACTTACATTATTAAAAAAAAGTTTATGTCATTAGGAAACATTTACTTTCATAAATCAACGCCAGATTTAATGCTGACAAGACTCGTAAAAATATTTTTTTTCTTTAAACAATATAAGTATAATGTAAATCACAAACAAGTTTATAAATTAAAGAAAAAGAAAAAGAAAAATTATATATATTAAATATATATATATTAAATTTATATATATATATATATATATATATATATATATATATATATATATATATATACTATCCTATATTGAATATTTATATGCAATATATTTCATTTACCGCCACCAGCGAGCTTTGGTGGCACAATGGTAAAAGTGCCGGAATTTGTTTACCGTGGTTCCGGTTTCAAATTTCAGTGGATTCACTTACGTTGATGAGCCGTAAAACGGCTATATATATATATATATATATATATATATATATATATATTTATATATATGTAAAGCAGTACGGCTACATTTTTCAACATTTATTTATTATTTTGTTATTTTATCATTTTATAATTTTATATAACACGTTTCAAGCGATCCGCTTTCATCAGATATGTAAATCCATTTGAAGAAATGTCTTTCGTTTTGTAAGAGTGTTGTTTCATTTGTGGAAATATGTTGGATTTTTAAAAGTGTATGAGTTCCCCTCTATTATTATGTCACAGACCCCACATCTTTCCTTGTTGTATGTTGTGACCCCTTGTATTGTGTGTTGGTTGAGTTTGGATGAGGTTAAAAATTGCTTTTTATTATTTTCGTTGTTTTTAATATCTTGTTTAGTGTGTTGCTTTGGTTTAGTAGGGTTAGGTTTCTTGTTATTTCTGTGAATTCTGGATTATTTTTGTTATGTGTAGAGATGTATGCTAATTTCTCTATAATTTTCCATTTATAGTAATGTGTGTCCATGATGACTACCACACTGCCTTTGTCAGCTTCTTTTATAATTATGTTATTATTATTTAGGATGTTATCTAGTGTTTGGTTTTGTTTCAATGTTAGGTTCCGTAGAAGTTGTGTGTTTTAATCATGAAGTTTGTTAGGAAATCCTTTTCTTTCTTTGTTAGTATTTCATTGTATGTTGTGCAAAGTTTCGTGATTTTTCAAATGGTGTGCTTATCAATGTTGGTGCTAATTGGTTTGTAGTAATCTTTGTTTTCTATATAGGGAAGAATCTCGCATACTAGGTTAGGTAGAAAGTGCCTGTGTTACGTCAGAGTTTTCTCCCCCAGAGGAGAGAATATATGTTATATATATATATTAACATCTATAAACACTTGTTTCGTATTTTGAAGACTCATCAGTGTGGTTTTACTTAACCAATGGAATACATTGAGTCTCTAACACTGGACCTTTTGTTTTCACTGTTACAATCTAGTGTTGTTATTATTGTTTTTGATATTGTATTGGATTCGATGCTAGGAGGCCATTGTCAACCAACAAATGCGCTGATTCTTTGAGACGTCGTACTTTCCACCATTCTTTGTCTATAATTGTAACATTGTTCCACTTTCATTTCCTGTCCACATCATCAACCGTAATCTAAAAATTCTGAAATATTATACGGGTGTCGTATTGACCGTATTATTTCTTGTTGGCATTAACATTTTGATTTATCTTGGCGATATTTCAAGTTCTATGATGTTTTATGGTTTTGTATTATTTGCTTTTTATTTAATCAATAATTCTTTTGTGGCACTAGCAGCAGCTCATTTAATTTATTCTGGAAATCATCGACAGATTCTATGCTAATAAAAGTAAAATCATTCACGGAACGATTCATATTATTAAAACACATGGCCATCCCGAACACCGTGTTGTTATTTATTAGGGTATATGTATATGTTATATATACTAGCATCATTAACATTAATTATATATCTGTCTCTATATATAAAGTTAAGAATATATATATATATATATATATATATATATATATATATATATATATATATATATATATATGGGAAAGGATGAAAGTAATCCGACGTAATGGGAAATGAAAAAGGAAAAACCAAAAAGGATGTATATTTTATGTGTTCATCAACGTTTCGCCTTTATTTGTAAGAATACTTCAGGATGATAATATTAAGAAAAATGTCATGCAAGTACGTGAACATATTGGGTTACATGATGGTAAAGACGAAACGTTGATGAATATATAGAAAACATCCTTTTTGGTTGTTCCTCTTTCATTTCCCATTACGTCGGATTACCTTCATCCTTCCTTTCTCATATATATATATATATATATATATATATATATATATATATATATATATATATATATATATATATATTCTTAACTTTATATATAGAGACATATATATAATTAAGTACGTGCACATATTGAGTTTACATGATGGTTGATGAGAGGAAATAGTAGCCCCCACTGGAAGCAGTAACAAAAGTGTCCGAGCTTGGTGAAGTCAGTCGTGTAGAATGAAAAAATGTTGATGTTCTGGGTTGAGAAACATATATATATAGTTTTGACAGTTTCTCAACCTTTAAAACTATATGAAAAAACACTTTTAGTTGCAAGTCTTTCGTTGGAAAACTCCTTCGCTTTTAAGTTCATTAATCTCTTGCAATCACTGCATTAGTTTGCTTCCAATGTTACATATCCGAGTCGGTGTACAGAAAAGTTCTTGATGAAACAGATGCACCTGGCGATGGTCAAACGATAAGATAATTATCGGATGAACAAAAAGTTATTTGAAAATAAAATAAAACTCACAACCAGACAAACACCGGCACAGGAAGAGGCAACATATGATCGATTGTCAAAAGAAAAGAAAACTATCGGATGACATGAAGGTCAGTTTTGATAAGAAACACTGTACCAAAACATCAAACAGCTGCAGCGGAAAAAGCGACATAGACTAATCAATTGCCATAATGTAAAATCATGTTGACAAAAGGATATGCATCTGTAGTTGAATCACTTAAACGGTAAGAACCCAATGTCAAAAGAAAGAGATATATCGGAAGGGTTAGAGGCCATTTTACTAGGTGCAATTGTATCATGCCAAGAAAAGATAGACAGATTTTTTTGATTGTCAAATAAGTTAAAGCTGTCTCCGAGTGCAACCTCGATGAGGTCGTCGATGTGGCCACGAAATTATTATATAATAACAACCGAAAATTGAAAGAAGTTAGTTGACGATCGAGTCTTGGAGAAGAATCATCCGTCTGATTCCATGTGCACAAATCCTCTCCAACTACCATCCTCATCGTCACCAACAAATAAAGCTACTGGTTATATTTTCATAAGATACATGTGTTGTCATTTTTATTAAGCCCTGCATAATATTACACCAAGATTTTACGTTATATATATATATGTATATATATATGTATATATATATGTATATGCATGTATATATATATGTATTTATATGTATATATATGTATGTATTTATATGTATATGTATATATATATGTATATATATGTATAGATATATATGTGTATATATATGTGTATATATATATATATATATACATAAGTATAAATTTTTATTTATACAAACATTATTGGTTACATATGTGCATACATGTTTCGGTTGCACTTTTCCCAGAAAGTCAACCTCATCAGACCAAGAATTTTTCAGGAAATGGCATATGTAACCAATAATGTTTGTATAAATAAAAAATTATACTTATAAACAGCTCTACTTGTTATTGAGCATTTTTTATAAACACTTGAGTTTCTACGGATTTACATTTACAGAAACTAATACAATACATGTACGATATATATATACATATAAATATGTATATGGGTGCGTGTGTTTGTGGGTGTGTACTCTTCTAAAGAAATGAACGGATCATTATGAATATGTTAATATATATTCTCGGCAAACAGGTGAGTTATATAGACACATTATTTTTTGTGAATTTTACCATTTAGGGGGTGCGTCTCTGAAACTCGCAAAAACGTTTTTTTTTTCAATGAGTCCAATAAAAAAAATATTATAGCGGAAAGAATTGCTCCACATCAAATTTTGAGTGATGAATTACAAGGATATGTGCGCGCATGAGCGTCAATAATATGTATGTGCTCAGTAAACCCCGAATCATCATGAATTATGAAATATGTATTTTAGGTAACTGGTTAAAAAACATCGTTTTTAACTTTACTATTTAGGGGGTAGCTATCGAAATTGTACTATACCATATCAAAGAAAGAAACATCATTAGAATTTAAAACTAATGCTATATTTATTGTTTATTTGCGTACTAGTATTATGTAAATATTAACACCTACATACTCGGGTTTCATCTTTTGAAGACTCATCAGTAGTAATATACTAGCAAAAACGAAGATCGTCATTCCTGGGAGGATGATATCATGACAATAGAAAAAATTCTACACTACCTTTCAAAGGAGGGGGTAATGCTTGGGGAATGGTATGATGACGAACAAACATATACTACACTGCCCACGAAAGAGAAGGTAATGTCTGGAAGGATGGTATTATTATAGACGGATATATACTACCTAACCGACCCAAATGAGCAGATTATGCCTGGGAAGATTGTATCATGACAACATTAAAAATATAGTACACTACTCTCTCCTCTCAAAGGAGGAGGTAATTTACGCGGTGATAGTTTCATGACAAATTAGCATGTACTAAACTACACTCATGAATAGGAGGTTATGACTAGGAAGATTGTCTTATTAGGGCAGAAGAGATATTATACTAGTCTGAGTCCTTCCATAGATTAAATTTAGTAAAATTGACAAGAAAAATGCATATATATTGATAAAGGATCATAAAAAAAACTTCCATAACAACAAACAATCCAGATTAATTAACGCTACCAAAACAGAATTAGGCCAGAAAAATATTGCAAAAGGTAATTAGTGAAACGCTGAGATTTACTAAATTTAATCTATGGAAGGACTCAGGCGACACTATTGGTTGGTTTAAAGAAATGAATAATAAAAATCAAGCCTCTTTCATCCAATTTGACATAATAGACTTTTATCCCTCCATTTCTGAAGACTTATTGACCAATAGTATAAACTATGCGAGAAACTTTTCGGATATTTCAAAAGAACAAGAAGACATAATCTTGGCTTGTCGGAGATCAATTCTAGTCCACAATGGAGTAAATTGGATTTTAAAAAACGGTAATGAATTTGACGTTCCGATGGGGTCATTTGACTCTGCACAAATTGCAGACATAGTGGGAATTTTTATTATATATACAATTAGCAGAATAGTAGACCCTAATTTGATAGGCCTGTATAGGGATGATGGACTAATTATAGTTCCTAAAAGCAATGGCCCCTTAGTATCAAGTATACAAAAAAAGTTGTGTAGAGCATTTAAATATCTAGGTTTAAAGATCGAGATTACATCAAACTGTAAGGAAGTAAACTTCCTTGATATTACATTAAATTTAAAAGAAGGAACTTTCAAACCATATACCAAGGACAATCAAACTCCCATATACATAAACGTAAAATCCAATCACCCGAAATGCATTATAAAATATATTCCAAAAACAATAAACACTAGAATTAACAAACTATCATCCAATGTAAATATTTTTAACGTAAGTAAACACACATTCGATAATGCATTAGAAAACAGTGGTTTTAAGGAAAAATTAAGATATGTTGAAGAGACAAATAAAAGCAAAGGACGGAGAATTATCTGGTTCAACCCTCCATTCTGTCAACTATCTAATATTAATATTGGTAGAACATTTTTAAATTTATTGGACAAGCATTTCACCAAGAGTAACCCCCTATATAAAATATTCAACCGTAAAACAGTAAAAATTAGTTTCTCATGTACAAAAAACATGGACACCATAATCACTTCTCACAATAAAAAGATTTTGGAAACAATCACTAACAAGAGTAAGGTCAAGGAGAAGAAATGCAATTGTGGTATTGAAAGCAACTGCCCGCTGAAAGGAAACTGCAATATAGATAATGTAGTATACAAAGCCACAATTTACCCACAAGAAAACACAAATGATAAAAATATATATATAGGAATATCGGCTGGCAAATGGAAGCAACGCTTTTACACACACAAACATTCGTTCTCTAATCCAAATATCACTAATAAAACTGAATTAGCAAAGCATATGTGGTTTTTAAAAAATAGGGGATTAAAACCAATAATTGATTGGGCTATATTATGTAAGTCAAGCACTCCTAGGGGTTTCAGACATAGATGCAATCTATGTCTGGAAGAAAAAATTAGAATCCTAAAATATGAAGACAGCAATATCTTAAATAAAAGGGACGAATTATTGGCAAAATTTAAAATAACTAACCTGTAAATTATTTATTTTTTTACTGTTTATATTTTTTTAAATTTACTTTTATTTATTTCTTTTGTAAATAAAACCTATATTAACTTCACCATAATTCATCGTCATATAATATAACATTTTTTAATCGTGTGCAGTTGCAGTACCTATTTTAATCGTAATTTCCGTATTTTAATTTTTAAACGTATAACATTCGCAATCTGAAATTTAATCAAAACTTTCGCATTGTTACATAAATATATATATATATATATATATATATATATATATATATATATATATATATATATATATATATATAAAGGTTATTGATATGTTTATCAATATATAAATATATATTTTAATTGTTGCAAAGTTTGAAAAGTTCACAAGATATTTAGTTCTTTATTTACTATTTTAATTTTTAATTTCTAATGGAGATTTAAATATTAGTCTAGGAGATTTTTGAAATGAATTATGTCCCTTGTTTTTTGGTCTTGGAATAACAATTATGAAACTAGTAAACGTTGAGTCATTTTTCGTGAATTAAATTCACGAAAAATGACTCAA
Organism: Sepiola atlantica; assembly: GCA_963556195.1. Taxonomy (NCBI): domain Eukaryota; kingdom Metazoa; phylum Mollusca; class Cephalopoda; order Sepiida; family Sepiolidae; genus Sepiola; species Sepiola atlantica. Next base: position 21,769,797 of record OY744519.1, on the reverse strand, counting down.
CGTTTACTATTGGACAAAAAGCAAATAGAATAAAATTAATAAATAATTAGATATTAAATTTGATCAACTATTTTTTTTTATTTTATTATTTTTAATTTTTTTTTTCGCTAAAAAAATAAAAAATAGTGATATCTATTATGGAACCATTTATCTTTCTTGAATTAAGGCTATGTAAGTTCGCACTTAAGGATAATTCTGCCAGCCTATTGTCTACATTTGTTAGCATTGTTAACTAACCGCATTTTCGTATTAAACTTTTATATGAATTTGAAATTCATCTAACAGGTATTATTTATCTTCATGATTAATAAGAATTTATCAATTGTTTTTTTTTTCAATATTCTTTTGGTGGAAATCCATACATGCTCTTGGAGTTAGTTACGCTATTTGGATTGAGTTATAAGTGACCGTTTGAGGAGTAGTGTAAAATTTCGGGAGCAGGTTTCTTTGAGGGGAGTTCCTTGATATTTGCACCGTTGTACATGTGGGTTTTTCATGTATTTCAGCATGCAGTTAATTTCTGTCAAGACTTCTTAAACATCTCCCATCTTTCTTTCTTCTGTCTGGAATATTTTGTTATATTACCATTCAATGGGCTCTTGCTCTGGTGATCAGAAATGTAAACTAAAGACTATATATATCTCTAAACTTTGCTGTAAAACGCACGCAAGTTACAGAAAAGGTATTAAATTTGGTAAAAAAGTTAAAACTATTTTTGTTTGTAGAACGAAGAAGAAATACAGGTATTCACTGAAATATGAAAATAAAGAAATTGTAAGAATAAATGACAATTATAGTTCTTGATTGATTTTTCCATGTGCATTAGAAATACTACTATGAAGTATATATGCTCTCAAGATTGTAATACAACTTCATTGAGCTTGCAATTTGAAACATTGTCGGATATTATAAAGAGTATATACTTTAATATATATATTTTAGAAGAACTCACAAATATGTATATATAAAAATATTATATTTATTATGTATAATTATCGTATATTAATTTATATATATATATATATACATATATATATATATATATATATATATATATATATATATTATATCAGTAAAAGGAAGTCTAATGTTAGACTTGGGAATACAAATAGCAGCTAAATAGTTAACCACAACCTTAGGAAAGTTTGAGACAGATTTAGACGAGTATATATGACGAAATACTCTAGGCAACAAATCAACTCAATTAGACGTTTAGATCAACGAGAGCTATACTATTTTTAATTGCGAAATAAACAAATTTATGACAGATCGATGAATATCAGTTCGACAAATGCAACACCAACAACATTTTAGACGTACGATCGTTTCTGAGACAAAAGATCTTTATATATACCAAATTGGCTCTTCATCGGCGCATATTTCAGATCAACCGAGTTAACACAACACATAAAGTTAACTATTATTCAACATCAAATACTAAACATTTGTCGGTGTGTATTCTTGGAGCAGATATAAATGTATAAAAATAAAATAACATGAATACATGGTGTGTGAAAAGATAAAATGAAAAACAAATCAAATAGAGGAAAGAATCATACGTTTTCAGAGGAAGGAAAGATTTTTAAATTTATTGAAAAACGTCAAAACATAGAATGAAAAAAAGAATAACACACAACGTGATGTTTCTAATACTAGTTTAACTATTTGAAAACAGAGAAACCGCACTGAAACAATACAATATATCGCGCCACTACATTACAAAATTCGTCACGTGTAAAGTAGCTTTTCGTTTTCATTGCTTTTTATCTGTTTTTATTATTCATTTTTCTTCTTTCATCTTTTTTCTTTTTCTATCTCTCCTCTTTTTCATAGTTCTTTGCCGCACGCGTAGCTTCAATTTGATATATATATATATATATATATATATATATATATATATATATATATATCATAATATAAAATGAAATAATAAAATAAGGTGCCAATCAAATTTTATTAGAATTAAAAGTCCAAGCAAAGTATCTTAACGTCCTTAACTCATGGGTTTTCAAAGATAGTTCTTCTTCATCCAGTATATTGAGCTGCAGTTTTTATCCGGATGTTTCACTAGTTATAAGATATTAGTTGACTCTTAAATCTTTTGTTGGATTACTTTATATATATATATATATATATATATATATATATATATAACATTCAATTATTTTTACGTCGTTTCGAGCTTAGAGAAATACCAATCAATGGGCGCGAACCCGGTTCACAGGGACACCTATAGTTCCATTAGGTCACGAAAGATTGCCACGTGATAACGGAGAAATTAAGTGATATTTACACTGAAAGCGGCGAGTCGGAGCATTACACTGAGACTTTTAAGTGACTGTTTTCTTTAATCTTTCTCACAGTGTTCGACTTTCAATTTTACTTCTAAGGAGTTTCTAATAATAACAAATATTTTTTTATATTGTACCTACGTACAAAGTTGTTTCGAGCTTATGGCTCTCATCAGCGCAGGAAAATAACAATCTCGGTCATAGGGCGCGAACCCGGTTAATAGATATACCTTGAATCTGTAACCGTTCACCTAGTTCCATTAGGCCACGAGAGATTATCACGTGATAACGGAGAAATTAACTGAAAGCTGCAAGCATAAATATTTAAATATACTATAGTACTCAACGACAGAGTCGGGGCATTGCACTGAGGCTTTTAAGTGATCGATATACATGCGTGTATATATATATATATATATATATATATATATATATATATAAGGTGTATGTGTGTGTGTATCGCAAGCATGACGGGAAGACTAGTTTTTTTGTTCATGATTAAAAGTTCAACAAAAAAACAGCCGCCCGGTTTCGCTCTCTCTAAGGAAAGGTTGTATCGAAGGATTAAAAAAACGAGAGATTAAAAAGGCGGATGAGAATAGGGAATAGATAGAAGAAGAAAATAGCGTTTAAGGGATGTAGTATATAGTCTAATCACATCTAGTGCTAATAGAAACTTTCTTTGTTTACAGAGGAAGAGACGTTTTAAACGAACGTGAAACATGAATCGTCTTCAAGATTTTAGAAGATATAGTGAGTGAGCATTACTGAGGATGGTAAAGGAGTCAGTGCTGAAATTCCTTGCGCACGGCAGGTTTTTACTCAAACGGTCTGTAATTGAAGATCCGTATGTTTTATTTGGAACGTCCATGATGGCGTGGATGGGACCCGTATTTCGGATCGCCCCATTCGGGATAGCCTGGACTGCCACCCCCTTGATTCGCCCGACTAATTTGTCGAGTCTCTCACCGTCGTTTAACTTAAGCCAGATTAGCTTGCGTACGGCCTCAATCGCAGTCCGCTCGCTGGCGTATTGTTTCACCAGCTGCCTCCAAAGTTGTACACAGTTCTAGATTTTTTACTGAATTGGTGTCTTAATATTTTGCTTTGCCTTTCAGATATAGTAATTAGTTGGAAAATATTAAGTTTAACGGTATCAACCGTCAAAAATGGATATTAGTGAGGAGCATCTGAGACATTGCATGCTCTATGAATTTAAAAAAGGAAACTCAGCTGCAGAAGCTGCAGAAGCTGCAATGAATATTGGAACTGTCTATGGGATAAATGTTCTGAATAATATAAAATGTCAACGGTGGTTTGAAAATTTTTCTTCCGGAGACTTTAACCTCTCAGATCGGCGACATTCGGGAAGACCAAAGTCAATAGATGAAGACGCCATTAAAGACACTGTGGAGGCCAATCCAAAGTTTACCAGCAGAGAATTAGGTCAACAATTCAATACAACCCATACGACAATTATTTCATGCTTCACGAGTTAGGAAAAGTTCTAAAACTTGGACTCTTGGTTCCCCACGATTTGACCGACGCTCAAACAAAATCAAAGATCGACTCTTTGCACATCTTTGCTTTCCAGGATTCATCGAGAGCCATTTTTGCAAAGAATTGTGACTGGAGATGAAAAATGGGTTCTTTACAAGAATACCCATCGCAAAAGACAATGGTTAGACCGAAACCAAAGTCCACAGCCTTTTCCAAAACAAGGACTTCACCCAAAGAAGGTTATGCTCTCTTTATGGTGGGACATGAGAGGACTGATTCAATAATGAGTTACTAGAGTCTAATCAAACAGCCACAGCAGTAAAATATTGCTCGCAGCTGGATGATCTGTGAATTGCTCTATCAGAAAAACGACCAGCATTAATCAATAGGAAGGGTGTAGTGCTTCAGCATTATAACGCGAGACCTCACAAAGCAAAATTCACGCAGAAAAAAGTCATGAGTTTCAATTGGAATATACCTCATCCGCCTTATTCACCTGATAATGCCCCATGTGACTACTATCTTTTCCGGTCGTTGCAGCATCACTTAAACAATAAAAATAATGAAAATGACGACCAACTCAAAAATGACCTTAATTTGTTTTTCTCTAAAAAATCAGAGCATTTTTTTGAAGATGGCACCAAGAAGTTATAGAAAATGAGGGAAATTATTGTAAAGATTAACAAATCCTCTAATGTGAATGTTTTAGATGAAATAAATGTGTTGGACAAAAGCGACATTACTTTCTTTCAAACCTGATACTTAATAAACTTTAAATCAATAAAATGGATGGCGTTTTTATTGCATTGATTAGAAATTGAACCAGTCAGATGTGTAAAAATTACATTAAATTAAAAAGAAAGCAGAGAGTCGGGTTTTTTAACAGAGTAAATCGACGAGACGGCAGAATTCAATGTTAGAAAAATTCATTTAAAAATAAATAAAGTCGGAATTCGTTACCTTAGCGACACCAGTCAATTTTCAATCGATTTATATTTCTCGATCAGACGATCTCATATTTTTAAATGGGTGTGAATTATATAGATTGTTATTCACAAACCAGTCGTTATCGCAGTGATTTCTCGCTGATAATTATCGATGGTAGTCCTCTGAGGCTAAGTGACAGCAAGTCTCCTCATATATTCCGGTTCTCACAGTTCCATTTCATCTCTATCTTTATAAAATGTATATTTTTTATATTTATATTTTTGTATATATTTATATTTATACAGGGTGACTCCAAAAAACGGGCCCCAACTCTAATTAGGCCTCGTTTCTTAGTGTTTCGTCCGAATGAAATGAATTTTTGGTCATAACTAGTTTATTATATTCAAAACATCACATCAAAACACTAGGGTCTTTGGCCTTTTTCCCTCCGTTCTACAGCATGTGTTCTAGATGGCCTCCATTTAGCTCCGTGCATTTCTTGAGGCGCAGAACGAAGTTGTCCATGACGTTCTTACAGACTGAATTAGAAATGGCTCTCATCTCCTCCCTGATGGCTTCCTTGAATTCCATGATGGTTCTGGGTTTCCCTGCGTACACTCTGACCCTAAGACAGCCCCAAAAGAAAAAATCTGGGGGGATTAGGTTCGGGCTATGGGGTGGCCACCCAAAATTAGTCTTGAGACTGATCACTCGGCCTCCGAAGTTCTCTTTCAGCCAATCTCTGGACAGGTTTGAGGTGTGAGAACTTGCTCCGTCTTGCTGGAACCAGAACTTGCTCATGAGCGACGGGTAGAGGGTCTGGAGCTCACTCTTGAAGGTTTTGAGAACCTCCACATACCGCTCCTTGGTGACTGTCACTGCTGTGCCAGATTCTTCGATGAAGATTGGTCCGATGATGCCTCTGACCGAGATTGCTGTCCACACCGTGTACTTAGGAGAGTGCAGGGGCTTGTTGGCTACTTCATTGGGTCTGGAGAATCCCCAGAAGACATTTGTCTTGGAGTTCGCCTATCCGTTAAGATGAAAGTGGGCTTCATCTGAGGTCCAAAGGAGGTTAAGGAAACCTGGTGTCTCCTCGATCTTATCGAGCAGCTTGACTGCCATAGCGCTCCTCTGCTTCTTGTCTGAGCCTATAAGGGTCTGCAGCGTCTGTATTCTATATGAGTAAGCCCTGATATCGTTCACCAGCACTCTCCTGCAAGTCTCACGGGAGATACCGAGGGACTGACTTCGCTTACGCACAGAGCGTTTCGGACTCTCCTGGAGAGACTCTCACACACTTTCGACTAGCTCGGCTGTCCGCTTCTTGGGACGTCCCGAGTGGCTTGGACGGTTCTCACTGGCAGCGTTGAGGTTCTCCACGGTCCCATACTTCTCGAAGTGGTCCACCCAGTTCTGAATTCTGCTTTTGGATGGAGCCTTTTCACATTCGAACTGATGTATGAAACTTTCCTGGGTTTTCTTAAACGAGCCTGTCTTGTAGTAAAATTTAACCCAGTGTATTTTTTGTCCCAGCTCCCACTGAGGTCTTGGTGTACTCACGGTCGTTGATTCTGCCATGTCCTCTAAAATAATGGCAATCGGTGAATAAATAAAGGAGATATCACATAAAGTGTACACAGGGCCCGTTTTTTGAGGGGTCACCCTGTATTTATATTTATATTTTTGTATTTATTTATATTTATATTTTTATATTTATATTTATATTTATATTATATTTATATTATATTTATATTTATATTTTTGTATGTATTTATATTCATATTTATATTTATATATTTATATTTTGTATGTACAGGAGTCACCCTTAAACTAATGACCTGATCGTTAAGCATTGTAGAACACAGCTGCTAAGCGTAAGGGGTTCAAATGTGCGTATATTTTTATTAATTTATTTTTATGAAAATAAAAGATGAAAAAGTTGTTGATGTCATACGTTAAAATTCAGATACCCCCGAATTTTCTGAAAATGAATAAATATTCCCCATATATCAGTTTCTTTGAAGTATTTTAAAAGGTTTTTAGAAGCATAATGTGGGAAGAACCTCCCATTTGAAAATTTCAATATTTCAGATTTTCATTCAATTTCATCCATGGCCATTAGAGACCAATGAAGCAAGATTCCCTGAATTTAAATTTAAGTTTAAGCCTGAAATTTTAAACATTTTCTAGAATAAAAATCAGGTAATAGATTTTGATGAGAATTTGAATAAGGATTCTAGACATAATGTTTAGTATCATTATGTAACACTATCGTAGGGCTGCCCTAGCCAAATGTGGGGCTAAATGTTATCGCCAGTTATGAAATCATCGTTGGACGATAGTCACGGCTAGGGAGTATGACTTGTTTTGTCCTCGCCTTGGGGACCTCTGGAGAAAGACACTTGTAGTCTTAGCACGGTACCAAGCTCCTAGAGTAGCAACGATAGACACATTAATTAGACTCAGTTGGGTATTTGGTCGGTTTGCATGCTGCGTTAATCGGCGTCAGTAATTCTCGCCAGAGAATTAATTACCCGCTGGCTGGAACCACTGTGCTTCAATAGAACGCTTGTAAGTGCTGCAATCGAACCATGTTACTTTATATATCAACATATTCTTATTGATGTCGAAGAAAGAAAAAAATAAAACCCGAAGAATGTTCGGCTTAACTGGCCACCTGTCTACGTCTGTCAGGCTTGAAAAGCCGATTGCAATATTTCGCTTGTAGTGGGCCAAGCGAGGGGGGAAGAGAGAGAGAGAAAGAGACAGAAAAAGAGACAGAGAAAGGCACTATATACAACACAAAAAGAAAGACAGAAAAGCAAGGCACCTTCAGCCCATGGGTCTTTTGTTTTGTTTGATTTAACAACTTGTTAAATGTTTTAAAATTCTCGTGGCGATGTCAGCCAATCTTGATTTTACCTTTAACTTGTTGAAAAGCCAATATATGTAATATTTCGCTTTTTAAAACTACGCAAGAGAGGAAAAAAGAGAAAGAGAAAGAAGGCACAATATACAACATTGTTCTGAGTTTCGATAAATTTATTAATATAACATTCTCGTAACAGTGTCAGCCAACCTTGATTTAACCTTTAACCTCAGTCTCTGAACTGGTCAACCCAAGATTTATAAATATCTCGTCTCTGACAAGTTTCAGTGCAATGAATTATTGTACTCGCAGCTCAAGTCTGGCACGAGGATTTAAAATGGTAACGGGGTGTACCACTTCCCAGAATGGGTTCACGTGTTGTGTCACAATTATATGTTGATTTTAATCTTCGTAAGGAGACATAAAAGTGGTGAAAAAACTGTTCTTTTGGAAGAATTCATGCTTTCTAATATAGTAGTCTAATAGATACCGATCAGACTATGGAATATGATCAGCTTAGATCAAATCGAATCGGATCTATTGCGTTCACTCCAGTACGATTGGAAAAATTATGGAAACCCTTGTTAGTGGTCAATGAATCTTTTTCGATGGGTAGTGGAGTTACACATAAATTAACCCCAAAAGATTGATATGTCGTGAAACTGAAAGAAAAAAACAAGTAGAATCAATTCATTTTATAATAAATAGTTTTTCTTACTAATCAGTCACCACTTTTCAAGGCCAAACCCCACTCGAGGATAAAACTTATAGAGATGTGGGACTGTCAGCGTGATGATGAAGAATATTATGAGATGATTTAAAATGATGTAAAGAATTAATTACTTATGAGGACGGTTTATGATAATATTCATTGAGATTGAATTTGAAGATGAACATGTTGCAGTCCGCAGGAAAACAGTTCGTGAAAAGAAACTTTGTTCATGTAAATTCTGTTTGATACTAGTTATTTTTGTGAAGCATCTTTTTGTAGTGTGCGAACGTGTGTACATGTGCATTTGCTGGTGAGCTTCCTATCAGCTTTATGCATCATTCAATCGTGTTGAGCGTTTGCTGTCATCTCTTGCGACTTGCGTTAGCTTGAACATAGTGCAGCGCGTAAGCGCATGCGTAATGCAATTTCCCCTTTTTCGCGTTCACTTTGAGCCGAGCTCAGCGCAGCAGATACGAAACAGCTGCCCCGAAACGCCGGATAGAATCGTGCAGAATGGAAATAAATAAAAGATCAATGACAAATAAGGGATGGCATTTTTCCCCATTCTTCACACGAAGGATTGAGGTGAAAAAAAGGATTTCATTGCGCAAACATGAAGCCGAAACCTTGACATGCAGATTTACGCTATACAAATAATACAGTTATCATTATCTATATAAAAAATACGCTAAAGCATGTCGTGTTCGTACGTACATTATCACCTTTCACGCACTTAAAATAAATTAGATCACCCGATCAAACCAGACGATGATTGGTCATTAATGTGATGTCGATAAGGTAATAAATATTCCAAGTTTACGCATTTTAAAATGATTTTTCTAAAATCGATATTTTTTCTTCCCGTAAAACAGTACAATTTTAAATAAATGTATTTCACAAAGTGACATTTGAATTTTTAAACTTGTATACTCAATGATGAGTATGTCATAATTTGTTATCTTTCTAAGTTGTAATTTTATATATATATATATATATATATATATATATATATATATATATATATATATGGTATATATATATATATATATATATATATATATATATATATATATATATATTCCGTTGTAAATCATACAATTTCCACCTTTCTATATATATATGTATTGCTCTCTTTCCCCCTCACTTTATTGCCTTCCGTTATCAATCGTCCAATCTCCTCCTTTCTATATCTCTCGCTCTCTCACTTTCTCTCTCTCTCTCTCTCTCTCTATCTCTCTCTCTCTCTCTCTCTCTCTGTATATATATATATATATATGATAATTTTATTTACACAGACATGTACAAAATCTGCGACACTGGCATGGCGATGTTATCGATAAACAGTTACTATAAACTGAGATCTCATCAGGCAGAGTTAGAATCCGATCTTAACCTCAGATCCTATTTGGAGAGAACCAAATATGGTTGAAATTTTATTTTATTTTATTCTTGTTCTGTTTATCACATTGAGCTCTCATACTCGGATTTGCTTCTGGGATTTATTTAACCCAAACACACACACTATATATATATATATATATATATATATATATATATATATATATATATATATATATATATATATATATTTATATATATATATATATATATATATATATAATGTGAAAGGATCTGTAAGTTTTAGAAGCCAGAAAATTATAGTATGAAAATAGATGCATGGCAAGTAAGCTACACAGACACATCCATGTTTCACTCCAGCTAAATGCATAAATATATTGTCATACTACCACTAAGCTCTACTGGCGTATTGAGCGCTGTTGACATAAATAATGAATATATATATACGCAATATATTGTTAGATAATGGCCCTGTGAGAATTGACGAATCTTAAGGTGGACGTATCTGTGGAAAATTGTTGGTTTGGCTTGCGCGATTTAGTGCGTGTGAACCAGTACAGTCGAGTGCAGAATAGTTTTATATAACGTTTCATTAGACATTGCAACCGATAAAATGTGAAAAGTGAGCGTTCAGAAGTCTACAGTATATATAAAGTTCCATTAGACATTTCCATCGATAAAAGTTTCAAAAGTAAGCGTAGAGAAGTCAACGGTTTATATGAGGTTTCATTCGACATTACAACCGATAAAAGTTTGAAAAGAGAGCGTTCAGAAGTGAACGGTTTATGTAACGTTCAATTAGCAATTACAACCGATAATAGTTTGAAAAGTGAGCGTAAACAAGTCAACGGTTTATATAACGTCCCATTAGACATTACAACAGATAATAGTTTGAAAAGTGAGTGTTCAGAAGTCAACGGTTTATATAACGTTCCATTAGACATTGCAATGGATAAAAGTTGGAAACGTGAGCGTTTAGAAGTCAACGGTTTATATAACGTTCCATTAGACATTACAACCGATAATAGTTTGAAAAGTGAGCGTAAACAAGTCAACGGTTTATATAACGTTCTATTACACATTACAACCGATAAAAGTGTAAAAAGTGAGCATTCAGAAGTCAACGGTTTATATAACGTTCCATTAGACATTGCAATGGATAAAAGTTGGAAACGTGAGCGTTTAGAAGTCAACGGTTTATATAACGTTCCATTAGACATTACAACCGATAATAGTTTGAAAAGTGAGTGTAAACAAGTCAACGGTTTATATAACGTTCCATTAGACATTACAACCGATAAAAGTGTGAAAAGTGAGCATTCAGCAGTCAACGGTTTATATAACGTTCCATTAGACATTGCAATGGATAAAAGTTGGAAACGTGAGCGTTTAGAAGTCAACGGTTTATATAACGTTCCATTAGACATTGCAATGGATAAAAGTTGGAAACGTGAGCGTTTAGAAGTCAACGGTTTATATAACGTTCCATTAGACATTGCAATGGATAAAAGTTGGAAACGTGAGCGTTTAGAAGTCAACGGTTTATATAACGTTCCATTAGACATTGCAACCGATAATAGTTTGAAAAGTGAGCGTAAACAAGTCAACGGTTTATATAACGTTCCATTAGACATTACAACCGATAAAAGTGTGAAAAGTGAGCATTCAGAAGTCAACGGTTTATATAACGTTCCATTAGACATTGCAATGGATAAAAGTTGGAAACGTGAGCGTTTAGAAGTCAACGGTTTATATAACGTTCCATTAGACATTGAAACCGATAATAGTTTGAAAAGTGAGCGTAAACAAGTCAACGGTTTATATAACGTTCCATTAGACATTACAACCGATAACAGTGTGAAAAGTGAGCATTCAGAAGTCAACGGTTTATATAACGTTCCATTAGACATTGCAACCGATAAAAGTTTGAAACGTGAGCATTCAGAATTCAACGGTTTATATAACGTTCCATTAGACATTGCAACCGATAACAGTTTGAAAAGTGTGCGTTCAGAATTCAACGTTTATATAACGTTCCATTAGACATTACAACCGATAAAAGTGTGAAAAGTGGGCGTTCAGACGTAAACGGTACATATAATATTTCATTAGACATTACAACGTTCAAAAAGTTTGAAACGTGAGCGTTCAGAAGTCAAGGGCCTATATAACGTTCCATTAGACATTACAACCGATAAAAGTTTGAAAAGTGAGCAAAAAAGTTGGGGTGGGGCTGGAGAGATTAGGGGGTCGGGGCATATTTCATCGGGGGGGGGACTGTTTTCAGTTATTATTCATGATATTTTATAGTAATTTTAAAATCTTGAGTCATATTTTAATTTAATTACCTAATAATTTGAAATAACTTTTAATTTTATTTAACGTTTCTTAGCGCCAGGGACGCGCCTCTAAATTTTTAGTTCTTTGGTATTGTTTTTTAAATAAGCGACAAACGCTAATCAAAGTATTGCTACTATTTTACGAAAGCAAATTATAGGAAATTACAACATGGCCGCCAGCGATTAAGTCATTGCATTCAAATTCGATTTTAAAGTCTTGAAAAAATAAAATATAATTTTATTTTGGGATCAAAAATACAATGTAAGAATAATTAATAACTTTCATCCAAAATGTTTGTTTACATAGCATATTTCTTTAAGAAAATCCAGTTACATAAAATACATATTTAGTAAAAAGAATTTACGTGAATTACATTATTATAAGTTTTTAACACATTTAAAACGATAAGAATCATATGGGTAAAAAGGAAAATAGAGGGTTGAAGGAGGGAGGGAAATAATGAGAACCAGAGAAAGAAAGACGGCTAAAGAAAGAAGAGAGATTGAAGTTTTTATGTAAAGATGTTACACACACTCTTTAATTTCTACTACTTTGTTTTTTTTTTATCGCCCCGGGCAACGCCGGGTAGCCCTGCTAGTATATATATATATATATATATATATATATATATATATATATATATATATGTATATATATATGTGTGTGTG
>OY744519.1:21687128-21752128 GCA_963556195.1 Sepiola atlantica | reverse complement strand
ATGATGATGATGATGATGACTGTTCGTGCATGGTCTCACTCATCCTTTTCCTTCCAATATCTCCTAGTCGTTTTTTCAATAGCTTAAGGACTGTTCCTAGTGCTCCTACACTTATTGGTAGTATAGTGATTGTCATCATGCTCTATATCCGTCTCAGTTCTCTGATAATTCCAAGTATTTGCTTCGTTTTTCTTTTTCGTTGATCTTTACCTAGCGAAAAAAAATCTACAATTTGGCAGTTTTTTTCCTTCTTACTATTATGACGTTTGATCTACTTGCTTGGGTGCGCTTATCTGTTTGTAATTTCATGTCTTACAGGAGTTTGTGATTTTCCTTTTCCCGTACTGTTCCCGCTTTGTATCTGTACCATTTGTGTCTGTTTTTTTATATTTTGGGGGGGGGGCTAGTTTGTTGCATTTACTTATTATGTGATTTAGCGTTTCGTTCTCTTTGTCCACACAGTCTACATTTACTGTTTTTCCTCGGTTCGATCTATTTCAACTTTAATGTAGTTAGTTCTACGCGCATTGTTCTGTGCAGTTGTCAGTAGCGATTCCGTTTCTCTGTTCAAATGTCTTTATCTTAGCCATGTCGAGGTGTTTTCATGGGTCTATTCTCTTGTCATTCTTATGAATCGTTCATATAGCTGTTTCTTCTCTTAGTTTTTTTTTCTTATTTTGTTTCTGGTTTCGAGTCTCTTTCAATTGTTCATTTTGACGGTGTATCTGGCTGCACTACTCAGACTTTCTGTGTGTGGGGTAATGTATTTTTCTAATTCTTTTTTGTGTCTTCAACGCAGTCTTCTATGCACACCAGTCCTCTTCCTACTTCTTTCCTTTTCACGTAGAGTCTGTCAGTATCATATTTAGGGTGTAGTGCATTGTGCATGATAATTAGTTTCCTAGTCTTCTAGTTCTTATTTTGTGCAGCCTATGAATGGTCCAGAGTATCTTATTAGTGATACTGCCACGGTGTTTATTTCTTTTACTAGATTTCTACTATATAATTTATTTTCTAAAAGTTTTCTTGCTCTTCTTAGGAATTTTTTTCCAATATCATTTTTTATTTTTGTTGATTTGATGATGTCTGCTTCCAAAATTCCTAATTATTAGTAGTTGTACTTACTGATAATCACCGGTGGTGTTCCCTGGAGGCTGAGTGACAACACGTCTCTCCAGATTTCCAGTACTCTCCACCTCTTTCGATAGTGCAAATAACTTTGCGTTATCACAACAGACGCTTACCATCGATTTCTCGCTGGCAATGACTTTTGGTATTTTCACGGATTTAGATGGCAATAAGCCTTCCCAATGTTCCAGCCCTCCCCCCCCCCCGCACTCTTCCAGTGGAGGTCTGGTTAGTGCTCTTTCTCTTCGGTCTTTCCATCCTCATTGACCCTTTACAACTATTGTGGGTGGTATCAGCAGAGGCTGGTTCCATCATTTTGTGGTGCGGTATGAAATTTATTGCATTTTCTGTTCCTTAGTTTTATGTAGTGGTGGTCTTTCTGGGTTATTGTTAGTAGTAGTATTATTGTTCTTGTTGTTATTATTATTATTATTATCATTATTATAATAATTATTATTATTATCATCATCATCATCATCATAATCATCATCATAATCATCATCATCAGCAGCAGCAGCATCATCATCAAGCACAGCTTTATATTGACAGGTTCATGATTAGGTTTGTTATCTTACTTTCTCAGACAGAAAACACTTTTCACATAATATTCGCTGAGAAATGCTAATTGTTTTAACGGCGTATTATCAAATATATAAAATAAAGCCAGTCGTTTTCTTATTTTGTGAATTATACACTAGCCCATATCAAAATAAATATTTAATTTTGTTTTGATATAGACATTTAGTTTTAATCCAATATGTTTTCTGAAAATATATTGTCAATTGATTTATCGCTTACGTATTTTATCCGGATGGATTTTTTTTTAATTTTGCTTAGTGATCAATCATGTACTTACACCACTACTTATCAAGAACCAGGAAAAAATTTAGTAACATATGTTTGTATTAATTCATCGCTATTAATTCATATTTCAAGTGTTTTGATTGGCTAATCAGCGTAGATTTAACCAATCAACGCTTTTGTATCAAATTGTAGAATCTGTAGTGAAAGGGAAGAAAGAGTAATTGGTAGACAAAGCGTTAAAGATGCCGACACAAAAGAGAGAGAGGAGAATGAAATGGTTAAACGATCATTAGAAGAAGTAACATATGTCTATTGATTCATCGCTATTAATTCATATTTCAAGTGTTTTGATTGGCTAAATTTAACCAATCAACGCTTTTTTTGTAGAATCTGTAATGAGAGTGAAGAAAGAGTAATTGGTAGACAAAGCGTTAAAGATGCCGACACAAAAGAGAGAGAGGGAGAATGAAATGGTTAAACGATCATTAGAAGAAGTAACATATGTCTATTGATTCATCGCTATTAATTCATATTTCAAGTGTTTTGATTGGCTAAATATAACCAATCAACGCTTTTTTTGTAGAATATGTAATGAGAGTGAAGAAAGAGTAATTGGTAGACAAAGCGTTAAAGATGCCGACACAAAAGAGAGAGAGAGAGAATGAAATGGTTAAACGATCATTAGAAGAAGTAACATATGTCTATTGATTCATCGCTATTAATTCATATTTCAAGTGTTTTGATTGGCTAAATATAACCAATCAACGCTTTTTTGTAGAATCTGTAATGAGAGTGAAGAAAGAGTAATTGGTAGACAAAGCGTTTAAGATGCCGACACAAAAGAGAAAGAGAGAGAATGAAATGGTTAAACGATCATTAGAAGAAGTAACATATGTCTATTGATTCATCGCTATTAATTCATATTTCAAGTGTTTTGATTGGCTAAATATAACCAATCAACGCTTTTTTTGTAGAATCTGTAATGAGAGTGAAGAAAGAGTAATTGGTAGACAAAGCGTTAAAGATGCCGACACAAAAGAGAGAGAGGGAGAATGAAATGGTTAAACGATGATTAGAAGAAGTAACATATGTCTATTGATTCATCGCTATTAATTCATATTTCAAGTGTTTTGATTGGCTAAATTTAACCAATCAACGCTTTTTTTGTAGAATCTGTAATGAGAGTGAAGAAAGAGTAATTGGTAGACAAAGCCTTAAAGATGCCGACACAAAAGAGAGAGAGGAAGAATGAAATGGTTAAACGATCATTAGAAGAAGTAACATATGTCTATTGATTCATCGCTATTAATTCATATTTCAAGTGTTTTGATTGGCTAAATTTAACCAATCAACGCTTTTTTTGTAGAATCTGTAATGAGAGTGAAGAAAGAGTAATTGGTAGACAAAGCCTTAAAGATGCCGACACAAAAGAGAGAGAGGGAGAATGAAATGGTTAAACGATCATTAGAAGAAGTAACATATGTCTATTGATTCATCGCTATTAATTCATATTTCAAGTGTTTTGATTGGCTAAATTTAACCAATCAACGCTTTTTTTGTAGAATCTGTAATGAGAGTGAAGAAAGAGTAATTGGTAGACAAAGCGTTAAAGATGCCGACACAAAAGAGATAGAGGGAGAATGAAATGGTTAAACGATCATTAGAAGAAGTAACATATGTCTATTGATTCATCGCTATTAATTCATATTTCAAGTGTTTTGATTGGCTAAATATAACCAATCAACGCTTTTTTTGTAGAATATGTAATGAGAGTGAAGAAAGAGTAATTGGTAGACAAAGCGTTAAAGATGCCGACACAAAAGAGAGAGAGAGAGAATGAAATGGTTAAACGATCATTAGAAGAAGTAACATATGTCTATTGATTCATCGCTATTAATTCATATTTCAAGTGTTTTGATTGGCTAAATATAACCAATCAACGCTTTTTTGTAGAATCTGTAATGAGAGTGAAGAAAGAGTAATTGGTAGACAAAGCGTTTAAGATGCCGACACAAAAGAGAAAGAGAGAGAATGAAATGGTTAAACGATCATTAGAAGAAGTAACATATGTCTATTGATTCATCGCTATTAATTCATATTTCAAGTGTTTTGATTGGCTAAATATAACCAATCAACGCTTTTTTTGTAGAATCTGTAATGAGAGTGAAGAAAGAGTAATTGGTAGACAAAGCGTTAAAGATGCCGACACAAAAGAGAGAGAGGGAGAATGAAATGGTTAAACGATGATTAGAAGAAGTAACATATGTCTATTGATTCATCGCTATTAATTCATATTTCAAGTGTTTTGATTGGCTAAATTTAACCAATCAACGCTTTTTTTGTAGAATCTGTAATGAGAGTGAAGAAAGAGTAATTGGTAGACAAAGCCTTAAAGATGCCGACACAAAAGAGAGAGAGGGAGAATGAAATGGTTAAACGATCATTAGAAGAAGTAACATATGTCTATTTATTCATCGCTATTAATTCATATTTCAAGTGTTTTGATTGGCTAAATTTAACCAATCAACGCTTTTTTGTAGAATCTGTAATGAGAGTGGAGAAAGATTAATTGGTAGACAAAGCGTTTAAGATGCCGACACAAAAGAGAGAGAGGGAGAATGAAATGACTAAACGATCATTAGAAGAAGTAACATATGTCTATTGATTCATCGCTATTAATTCATATTTCAAGTGTTTTGATTGGCTAAATATAACCAATCAACGCTTTTTTGTAGAATCTGTAATGAAAGTGAAGAAAGAGTAATTGGTAGACAAAGCGTAAAAGATGCCGACACAAAAGAGAGAGAGGGAGAATGAAATGGTTAAACGATCATTAGAAGAAGTAACATATGTCTATTGATTCATCGCTATTAATTCATATTTCAAGTGTTTTGATTGGCTAAATATAACCAATCAACGCTTTTTTTGTAGAATCTGTAATGAGAGTGAAGAAAGAGTAATTGGTAGACAAAGCGTTTAAGATGCCGACACAAAAGAGAGAGAGGGAGAATGCAATGGTTAAACGATCATTAGAAGAAGTAACATATGGCTATTGATTCATCGCTATTAATTCATATTTCAAGTGTTTTGATTGGCTAAATATAACCAATCAACGCTTTTTTTGTAGAATCTGTAATGAGAGTGAAGAAAGAGTAATTGGTAGACAAAGCGTTTAAGATGCCGACACAAAAGAGAGAGAGGGAGAATGCAATGGTAAAACGATCATTAGAAGAAGTAACATATGTCTATTGATTCATCGCTATTAATTCATATTTCAAGTGTTTTGATTGGCTAAATTAAACCAATCAACGCTTTTTTTGTAGAATCTGTAATGAGAGTGAAGAAAGAGTAATTGGTAGACAAAGCGTTAAAGATGCCGACACAAAAGAGATAGAGGGAGAATGAAATGGTTAAACGATCATTAGAAGAAGTAACATATGTCTATTGATTCATCGCTATTAATTCATATTTCAAATGTTTTGATTGGCTAAATTTAACCAATCAACGCTTTTTTGTAGAATCTGTAATGAGAGTGAAGAGTAATTGGTAGACAAAGCGTTAAAGATGCCGACACAAAAGAGAAAGAGGGAGAATGATATGGTTAAACGATCATTAGAAGAAGTAACATATGTCTATTGATTCATCGCTATTAATTCATATTTCAAGTGTATTGATTGGCTAAATATAACCAATCAACGCTTTTCTGTAGAATCTGTAATGAGAGTGAAGAAAGAGTAATTGGTAGACAAAGCGTTAAAGATGGCGACACAAAAGAGAGAGAGGGAGAATGAAATGGTTAAACGATCATTAGTAGAAGTAACATATGTCTATTGATTCATCGCTATTAATTCATATTTCAAGTGTTTTGATTGGCTAAATATAACCAATCAACGCTTTTTATGTAGAATCTGTAATGAGAGTGAAGAAAGAGTTATTGGTAGACAAAGCGTTTAAGATGCCGACACAAAAGAGAGAGAGGGAGAATGCAATGGTTAAACGATCATTAGAAGAAGTAACATATGTCTATTGATTCATCGCTATTAATTCATATTTCAAGTGTTTTGATTGGCTAAATTTAACCAATCAACGCTTTTTTTGTAGAATCTGTAATGAGAGTGAAGAAAGAGTAATTGGTAGACAAAGCGTTAAAGATGCCGACACAAAAGAGAGAGAGGGAGAATGAAATGGTTAAACGATCATTAGAAGAAGTAACATATGTCTATTGATTCATCGCTATTAATTCATATTTCAAGTGTTTTGATTGGCTAAATATAACCAATCAACGCTTTTTTTGTAGAATCTGTAATGAGAGTGAAGAAAGATTAATTGGTAGACAAAGCGTTAAAGATGGCGACACAAAAGAGAGAGAGGGAGAATGAAAGTGTTAAACGATCATTAGTAGAAGTAACATATGTCTATTGATTCATCGCTATTAATTCATATTTCAAGTGTTTTGATTGGCTAAATATAACCAATCAACGCTTTTTATGTAGAATCTGTAATGAGAGTGAAGAAAGAGTAATTGGTAGACAAAGCGTTTAAGATGCCGACACAAAAGAGAGAGAGGGAGAATGCAATGGTTAAACGATCATTAGAAGAAGTTACATATGTCTATTGATTCATCGCTATAAATTCATATTTCAAGTGTTTTGATTGGCTAAATATAACCAATCAACGCTTTTTTTGTAGAATCTGTAATGAGAGTGAAGAAAGAGTAATTGGTAGACAAAGCGTTAAAGATGCCGACACAAAAGAGAGAGAGGGAGAATGAAATGGTTAAACGATCATTAGAAGAAGTAACATATGTCTATTGATTCATCGCTATTAATTCATATTTCAAGTGTTTTGATTGGCTAAATTTAACCAATCAACGCTTTTTTTGTAGAATCTGTAATGAGAGTGAAGAAAGAGTAATTGGTAGACAAAGCGTTAAAGATGCCGACACAAAAGAGAGAGAGGGAGAATGCAATGGTTAAACGATCATTAGAAGAAGTAACATATGTCTATTGATTCATCGCTATTAATTCATATTTCAAGTGTTTTGATTGGCTAAATTTAACCAATCAACGCTTTTTTTGTAGAATCTGTAATGAGAGTGAAGAAAGAGTAATTGGTAGACAAAGCGTTAAAGATGCCGACACAAAAGAGAGAGAGGGAGAATGAAATGGTTAAACGATCATTAGAAGAAGTAACATATGTCTATTGATTCATCGCTATTAATTCATATTTCAAGTGTTTTGATTGGCTAAATATAACCAATCAACGCTTTTTTTGTAGAATCTGTAATGAGAGTGAAGAAAGATTAATTGGTAGACAAAGCGTTAAAGATGGCGACACAAAAGAGAGAGAGGGAGAATGAAAGTGTTAAACGATCATTAGTAGAAGTAACATATGTCTATTGATTCATCGCTATTAATTCATATTTCAAGTGTTTTGATTGGCTAAATATAACCAATCAACGCTTTTTATGTAGAATCTGTAATGAGAGTGAAGAAAGAGTAATTGGTAGACAAAGCGTTTAAGATGCCGACACAAAAGAGAGAGAGGGAGAATGCAATGGTTAAACGATCATTAGAAAAAGTTACATATGTCTATTGATTCATCGCTATTAATTCATATTTCAAGTGTTTTGATTGGCTAAATATAACCAATCAACGCTTTTTTTGTAGAATCTGTAATGAGAGTGAAGAAAGAGTAATTGGTAGACAAAGCGTTAAAGATGCCGACACAAAAGAGAGAGAGGGAGAATGCAATGGTTAAACGATCATTAGAAGAAGTAACATATGTCTATTGATTCATCGCTATTAATTCATATTTCAAGTGTTTTGATTGGCTAAATATAACCAATCAACGCTTTTTTTGTAGAATCTGTAATGAGAGTGAAGAAAGAGTAATTGGTAGACAAAGCGTTAAAGATGCCGACACAAAAGAGAGAGAGATAGAATGAAAGTGTTAAACGATCATTAGAAGAAGTAACATATGTCTATTGATTCATCGCTATTAATTCATATTTCAAGTGTTTTGATTGGCTAAATATAACCAATCAACGCTTTTTTTGTAGAATCTGTAATGAGAGTGAAGAAAGAGTAATTGGTAGACAAAGCGTTTAAGATGCCGAGACAAAAGAGAGAGAGGGAGAATGAAATGGTTAAACGATCATTAGAAGAAGTAACATATGTCTATTGATTCATCGCTATTAATTCATATTTCTAGTGTTTTGATTGGCTAAATATAACCAATCAACGCTTTTTTTGTAGAATCTGTAATGAGAGTGAAGAAAGAGTAATTGGTAGACAAAGCGTTTAAGATGCCGACACAAAAGAGAGAGAGGGAGAATGCAATGGTTAAACGATCATTAGAAGAAGTAACATATGTCTATTGATTCATCGCTATTAATTCATATTTCAAGTGTTTTGATTGGCTAAATATAACCAATCAACGCTTTTTTGTAGAATCTGTAATGAGAGTGAAGAAAGAGTAATTGGTAGACAAAGCGTTTAAGATGCCGACACAAAAGAGAGAGAGGGAGAATGAAATGGTTAAACGATCATTAGAAGAAGTAACATATGTCTATTGATTCATCGCTATTAATTCATATTTCAAGTGTTTTGATTGGCTAAATGTAACCAATCAACGCTTTTTTTGTAGAATCTGTAATGAGAGTGAAGAAAGAGTAATTGGTAGACAAAGCCTTAAAGATGCCGACACAAAAGAGAGAGAGGGAGAATGAAATGGTTAAACGATCATTAGAAGAAGTAACATATGTCTATTGATTCACCGTTATTAATTCATATTTTAAGTGTTTTGATTGGCTAAATATAACCAATCAACGCTTTTTTTGTAGAATCTGTAATGAGAGTGAAGAAAGAGTAATTGGTAGACAAAGCGTTAAAGATGCCGACACAAAAGAGAGAGAGGGAGAATGCAATGGTTAAACGATCATTAGAAGAAGTAACATATGTCTATTGATTCATCGCTATTAATTCATATTTCAAGTGTTTTGATTGGCTAAATATAACCAATCAACGCTTTTTTTGTAGAATCTGTAATAGGAGTGAAGAAAGAGTAATTGGTAGACAAAGCGTTTAAGATGCCGACACAAAAGAGAGAGAGGGAGAATGAAATGGTTAAACGATCATTAGAAGAAGTAACATATGTCTATTGATTCATCGCTATTTATTCATATTTCAAGTGTTTTGATTGGCTAAATTTAACCAATCAACGCTTTTATTGTAGAATCTGTAATGAGAGTGAAGAAAGAGTAATTGGTAGACAAAGCGTTTAAGATGCCGACACAAAAGAGAGAGAGGGAGAATGAAATGGTTAAACGATCATTAGAAGAAGTAACATATGTCTATTGATTCATCGCTATTAATTCATATTTCAAGTGTTTTGATTGGCTAAATATAACCAATCAACGCTTTTTTTGTAGAATCTGTAATGAGAGTGAAGAAAGAGTAATTGGTAGACAAAGCGTTAAAGATGCCGACACAAAAGAGAGAAAGGGGGAATGAAATGGTTAAACGATCATTAGAAGAAGTAACATATGTCTATTGATTCATCGCTATTAATTCATATTTCAAGTGTTTTGATTGGCTAAATTTAACCAATCAACGCTTTTTTTGTAGAATCTGTAATGAGAGTGAAGAAAGAGTAATTGGTAGACAAAGCGTTTAAGATGCCGACACAAAAGAGAGAGAGAAGGAAATGGTTAAATGATCATTGTAAGAAGGAATCGTACTTGAAAATGTTATTCTTTTACGACGAATATTTGTTGCCATGTAAACAAAGCATTCAGAATATCCAAAATACATGTTGAAGGCATAAAACAGGTCTCTACTAGGGCGGTACAAAAATAATAGCCGATTTCAGAAACATTCATTTATCTTTCCAATACTCTGTAAATGGCGTGAAACTGTTGCAGTTCTGACAGCAAGTGTCTGAGACATTTTAACGTTGATTTTGCTCAACAAATGCTTCATGAATGCAAATGTGTTCAGCCACTTGAATTCAATCATCCATTTATATTTCAATTTTTTATCCATTCATTTATATTTTAATTATATTTTAAGTAAAGTAAAACTATAATTATTTAATAAATTGGTATATGATTTTTTTAAATTTGTTATTAAAATATAAATGAATGGATGAATTAAATATTCAATCCTTCATTTATATTTTATTCGTTTTTTTTTTTCTTCTTTCAATATTTTATGTTTATTTTATTTTTTATTTATTTTCTTTCATTTTTTTAATTTTTTATTCTTTTTTATCTTCATTTTCTTTTCATTCTTTTCCTTTTCGTTTTGTTTTTGTTCTCTTGTTTCTTTTATTTCTGTTACTTTTTCTTTCTTTACTTCTTTCTTTTTCTTGTATTTTTGTTTTTTATTGTTTTTCTTTCTTTTCCATTCTTTTCTTTTGATTCTTTAACGTTTTTATATATTTTCATTTTTTACTTTTCATTTTTTGTTGTTTTTGTTTTATTTTGTTTTATTTTCTTTTAACTTTTTCGTTTTTCTGTTCGTTCCTTTACTTTTTTTCTTTCTATTTCTTTTCTTTTTTCTCCTTTATTTTCCCATATTCCTTAACTATTTCTTTCTTTTTCTTTCATTTCTTTTTTCTTATGTTTTTTTTTTACTTTTTCATCCGTTTTTGTTTTGTCTTTTTGCTTCTCTTTTTGTTTCTTTTGTTTGTTTCTTTTTTTCGATTCTTTCTTTACTTCATTGTCCTTAAAGTCACGGTCAAGCTGTAGTTTCGCTACAAACACAAAAGATCAAAAAATTGTTCACAACAACCAGTTCTATTCAACAGATCTCATCTGACCTTTTCTGATTTTGTTAACTATTCGCTTCTACTCACGAAAGGATCGAACATCGGATTGTACTATATATGTATGGATATCTTTGTATCACGATCGCAAGGCGCAATCTTTGTGGACTCAACAGCAACAGCACCAGAACCCTCTCTAAAGTTCAACCCTTCATCATTGTAGTAATAGCGGTAGCAACGTGTCAGTGTAAGATCTACCTAGCTAAACACCCTTTAGTGATAATCCAGGAAGAATCGGCATGAGATACCGTCGTCTTCTGGTCGTCTCTGCTTCTGCGTGTCACAACCAAAGATGATTCAGGTGCGGAACCGTAAATAAACGTAAATAAACCGAGAGAAAGTGGGAACGTTGCTTCTGCGTCATTCTTTGTGTGTTCTAGACGACACCTTCCCCGACTTTGAATGCAACTGATGTGTATTGCTGCTTTCGATTTCGTGGGTATAACCTATAATCATGCAGGTAAACGAATAGCCTCGACCAACGAAGAGGACTTCATACTGACCAGACAATCCTGAGACACGATCTTCGTGAGCTCTGTGCAGAAGTCCAACTCGCTTAACAACAACAATTATCAGCAGCAGCAGCCGGAGCCCCTACCTTTGTACTTATGTACGGTATGCTTTTAAACGAGTACT
This sequence comes from Sepiola atlantica, assembly GCA_963556195.1. Lineage (NCBI taxonomy): Eukaryota > Metazoa > Mollusca > Cephalopoda > Sepiida > Sepiolidae > Sepiola > Sepiola atlantica. Next base: position 21,740,731 of record OY744519.1, on the reverse strand, counting down.
AACTATTAAAACTGACCAACAAATATGTACTGCCAATGTTGAGTGGTTTGTCGAGGGATGAAAATGATCACCACAAGGACGATGTAACTTGAATCTTCAAATCTCTTTCCTACGTCACGTGCTTAAGATAACTAATCAAATGGTAATTCTTGAAGAAGAAGAAGAAGAAGAAGAAGAAGAAAAAGAAGAAGAAGAAGAAGAAGAAGAAGAAGAAGAAGAAGAAGAAAAAGACGGCAGAGGAGGGGAAGTAAAAGAGGGTTTAAACGTTACACTAATATGTAGCGAACGAAGCCTATCCCACCGACGTAAGCGGTATAAGATCGCCCGCGTTCGGTAGAACGGCTACGCTTACTGTGATGAAAACAAGCAGTTATTGGTAACGTTCATTTCGAACTAGGCTTTGAAATCAACGATGGTTCAAAGAGTTGTGGCGGATGCGAAATTTTGGTTAATGTACGCTGAGTTTGCCCCATTTCAACCGCCGTCGCTTGGAAAGGTTGTACCTACAAATCTTTCCATTTACTTAACTAAATTGAGATCCGATTGCTTAACTAGGAAGTACTTCAGTATTATCTTCATACGGAACATTAAGGGTCCGTATTATCCCTAGATTTCTCATGACGCTTGGCTTCGCTAACTGAACTGTACTTTTATCCTCAAATCTTCTCTACGTCACGTGAATAAGTTAACCAATCAAATGTCTATTGTTGTAGAAGAAGAAAAAAAAAGAAAAAAAATAACGGGTCCTTGCGTCCCCTATTTCATAGGGATTAACATGACGTATGGCTTAGCTAAGTGAATTTTAACTTATTTCCTCAAATGTATCATACATGACGTGGTTAAACGTATGAACCAACGTTCTACTGTTCTATTCAATTCAATAAATTTAACAACACATAAAACTAATTTCACTTGCCATGTAGAAAAATGGGTGCATGATTTATATAGAAAGAAGAAGACTGCCGCAAAACTAAACTGTCGCAAACTGCCCTGACTCCTCAATATATTAACTTAGGACCGGAAATGCTAAACGTCTCGGCTTTGTCTCAAAGTGACTGATAAGCTGAAAATGACTCGCCCTCTCAACAACTCCGAGTAGATCACCCATCCTACTTTCGGTCGCCTTTGTGTTCCTTGGTGAATCATTTCCTGCCATTATTCGGGATCATGGCTAGGGTGTGGGGGCAGTCGATAATATCAAAGCCTAGCACCGGTCGAATTTCGCCTTGAATTGCTGTGTCGTGAGCGCATTTATTACATCATCTCGATGTTTATTCCAAGTCCCGGGATCCTCATTGATAAAGCGTCCCTCTTTCCGGTTCAATCGAAATCGGCAGTGAAACGGTTTCTGGTAATGCCCATGTAGACTTCTTTCTGGTGCATGAGTGAAAAGTAGGTCTCGATGGAGATCATGATGACCAATGATCATAATGTCATATAAAACTCTAACTGAACAAGAATTTATTAAAATAAATAAATCTCACTTTAAATAACTCGAAAAGGGTTGACATGCTTTAAAACGTGCCACTTTGTATTTTCCAAATATTTTAATTAAACAATATTTATAAATATCGAGCATCGGCACACACATACACGCACACACATATGTAGACATATGTGGACCTTGGGTTTACTTTCGGCAGCCTCGTAATTCTCGCTTCCCTTATTTTGTCTTTTAGTCCTCACATTCCATGAGCGATGTTTCTGACAAAGAGGGAAGAATTTCTGTTTTCTGGGTCGGAATCTATCCACCTAACACTTGTATAGCAATTGTCTAGTTACACTGCTGCAAATAGTGGGCTCTCACTACCGTGCCACACCTGACAGTATCCTATATCTCTACAAAGCCACCATCAGCCCATGCATTGAGTATTGTTGTCACATCTGAGCTGGTGCATCACCCACCAGTCTCTCCCTCTTAGACCAGGTCAAAAAAGAGTATCTAATCTAATAGGTGCGTCACTATCCACAAGCCCATCGATCAGCGCAATGTTTTACAGTCTACTTTAATGGAATGTACTCCGGTGAACTTGCTGTTCTGGTCCTTCTTCGATGTAAATTTACTCAACAAACCTTACAATCAGCTTGATCCCATCGATTCACTGTGGAGGTCCCTAGATACTGGAAAACCTTCTACTCCAATAGCTTTTTCCTAAAACTGCCGGCCTTTTGAACTCCATAACTGTCCCTTGTTTCCCCGACTGTACCGACATGCATAAATTTAAAACTAATGTGAACAAGCATCTCGCTGCACAACTCCCTATTTAAGATGATCCCCCTAAACTTTCACCTCAATCCTTAATAGCCCTTTTACGTCTACAATGAAAACTTGCCTGGTTTTGGATGAGCTAAGTTATTAAAAATTATTTATTTTAATTCGGCAATACAAAATGAATAAAGACTTAGTCATTGGAATTTAACTGTTTTTAAATGATAACATTCATCGTGATTTTGCATTAAGCAGTTTGGGAAAATTTTCTTGAAATATATATATCTCAATATATATATCTCAATATATATATATCAATATATATATATATATATATATATATATCAATATATATATCTCAATATATATATATATATGTATATATATATATATATAAATTTATTTTTGGTACAGAAAAATTAGTACAACATTAGTACCGTCGGTTTCAAGCTCAGAAGGACTTAGCCATCCGGCTCTATTCAGCTTATGTTGTCACCTGTTTCGGAAATGTGAAGTCACGTGTCATTCTCGTTTGGACGCGTTATTTGCTTTGAGTGTTATGTATATTTGTTTAAATTTTGTGTCAAGGGGGTTTAATAAGGTTTGAAAAAGGGGTGTGAAAAGTAACAGTTGAGATTTAAAAATGGAAAAGATTTAAAAATATAAAAAAATATAAAAAAATAAAAAATAAAAAATATTTCTATATAAATCCCGTGACTCAATGTTTATAAGTAGCGTATATTTGGCCGTTACTGTTTTGAGGGTTAATAATGCGTCTTCTAAAGAAAACAGGGAGAGAAAATGGGTTTAACACTAACCATAACTCTAACCCTAACCCTAACCCTAACCCTAACCATAACCATAACTCTAACCTTAACCCCATGCAACGAAAAGCTTTTTGATATTGATCACTTTCTAAATCGACAAGATTCAAATTTCATAAATTTTTCGCGACTTTTTGAGTGAATGATTAGAGCAACGTAGATATGTTATTACCGATTTGCGAGTAGTGACGACTTAAACAAATTAGATTGCAACAGTCTCTTTTCCCAGCCACCGTCGTAGCCATCACTCGTGTCTCATCATTCCTCTATTCGGTGCGGACCCGTTTCAGTCGATTAACCGCTAAGACACGCACACGTGCGTTTACTCTTTAACACGGAGACGCCGCGTGTGTGTATCCTGACTAGAAGCAATAACGTGAAGCAATAACGTGAAGCAATAACGTGAAGCAATAACGTGAAGCAATGACTAGAAGCAATAACGTGAAGCAATAACGTGAAGCAATAACGTGAAGCAATGACTAGAAGCAATAACGTGAAGCAATAACGTGAAGCAATAACGTGAAGCAATAACGTGAAGCAATGACTAGAAGCAATAACGTGAAGCAATAACGTGAAGCAATAACGTGAAGCAATAACGTGAAGCAATAACGTAGAGCAATCTACTTTTCTACTTAAACACGAGTCAGTTTGGTTCTAACTGAAATAGATTTCGATGGCTGCCACCGTATCTGTTTACTTTCCTGTCCACTAAGGGAGAATTAGATACAATATCAGAAGAAAAAAAACAGCTCCCAAAAATGGTCAATGTGAATTGGGACAAAAATAAAAATTGCTTCAGTCTGGAAGAATTTCTCCTTCACTGATCGAGGACACAGAAGATGCAGTGCAGTATCAGAACAGGTACTACACTTTGCCTTTAGAGTTTTTAATAATTAACTTACGTAATTGTTTGTTTATTTTTTTCACAAATTATTTGTAGGTAAATTATCTTTCAGATTAAACGACAATTTTATTTAAAAATATTCGAATTAATATTAATAAGTTTTGAAAGAAATTTTTATTATTATTTTGCTAAGCAAACATTGTATGGTCAATTCATTTTTTACTTCAGTTCGCCGCAAACAAGGCACACTGCCACTAAGACCTGGGGGGGGGCTACTATGAATTAGGGATCGGTTGTATAGGGGGCATCCTAAGTGGGGAGTTGGGCAGCGAGATGCTTGTTCACATTATATTTTAGTTTCTGCATGTTGGTACGGTCAAGGAAACGAAGAGCAAGGAAGGAATTCTAAATGCAAGCAGTCCGAGGTAATAAGTCATTAGAGTAGAAAGCCTTCTGGCATCTAGGGACTTCTACGGTGAAGGGGTGTAATTTTGCTACTTGCGGGTTTATCGGTGGTATTAACGTTGAGGAGGCAAAGTGCAGCAAGTTTTTAGAAGCATATTTGATTAATGTACCTGTAAAAAAGCACAGAAATGCAACATTACGGCGATGTGACAGGTGCTTGACCTTGGTAGACAGTTTGGGGTGTATATGGTTAGATAGATTGCGATATTATGTGAAATAATTAGTTGTAAATTGAGAGAATGATTAGATTATAGAATGGAATTTTCCACATAAAGCTACAGTAAAGAGAAATTGAAAAGATTTATCAGAAGTTAAGGCGTAGTATAAAAGCTACGTGTGTAGGAAGGTGCGTCATGGCAGGAAGCGACGTGGGAAACGTGTGTAGACGTTCGAAGTGTTTCAGCAACCACCCTACGAGGTATCGAAATCATCTAGATAAATTTGTTGTAAAAAAACGAAATTTCAATTGATATTTTTATCTTTTTTTTTATTTACAGTATTATTACAAACCAGAAAATGACATAGTATTAGCCCAGCAGAGGGAAGGAGAATGACACTGAAAACACGTCTGGTATCTTCCAAACAAAAACCCAAGAGAACGCTTCTAGATTTTTATCTGTCACGTATAACCATTAACTCTCTCTTACGTCACTTTCTTTCTCGCAATAATTTAATTCCTGACCTTAATTTCTTGTAGGTCATCTGTTTTTATTAAACGGAGGAAAGTAAATTAATTTTTTAGCGACCGTTTTTTCAACGAAATTGACTTATAACAGTCCCTTTCAAGTCGAAAATTAAACCCTTCCCATATGTCTGGGTGGCAATCTCCCTCCTTCGCAAATGTATTACATTTACATTGTGAGATCTGCGTTGGCGTCTGACAACCACAAACAAAAAATAATTAGATAATTCATGGCTGGGGTCTGGAATTTCTTGAGTTTATCTATTTTCCCAGGCAACGTCGGGACACGGGTAAGCTAGTATAACATAAGATTTAAAAGCAGCAGCCAGCTGACAATTACTATTACTTATGGACAAGCAACAAAGTATTATTATAAATCTTCTTATCAGCTCTGCGCCTACTTTTCTTCTGGCGATCGACTTTCCACCTACCACTCAATATGCTAATGCAAAGGATCTTGGTACAGTTATCGACGACTCTTTAAAACCAACGCGCCATTGTATCGAGATGGTGAACAAAGACACTCGGGTTCTTTACCTGATCAAGCGATCATATAACAACAAAACAGCAGACACTTTCCGTCCTCTATGCTATACACTACTCTAGCACGGCGCATTCTTGAATATGCCATCCAAGCAACACACCATTATCTACAAAAAGATATTGTACACCAGAAGCGAGTTCAACAGTTGACAACCAGGATGATTACAGGAACTATTTTTGATGCAGAATCACAACGTCTTGGTGATTGGTACTTAAGATAAGATGATATTTCGAAGAGGTATAATGCTTCGATCTCCGTGCAATCTGAGAGGCGAACAATCATCTGCTTTGTGATCGGTTAACTGTAGCAGAGTCACGTGGGAATTTTTCTGTCATAGGAACTGAGGAATGTTATTGTTACGTTATTGGTGATCGAAATGGTGTCAACAACGTCAGGGTTATACTTGGTTGCTGGTGACCAGTATTGACCGACAAAGTTAAGGGTTATAATTGGTGACCAGGATTGACACAACAATTCCTAAACTAAGAATTCCTAACATAAGAATAAAAACAAAGAGAGAAATAACAATACTGAATGGAAATAGATGAGAAAGAAATGATATAGATGAAAAGAAAAAGAAGAGAAAGATTAGGGGAAAGAAAGAAAGAAAGAAAGAAAAAGAAGAATAAAACAAATAGAAATAAATTAAATAGATAAGGAACAGTAGAAGAAGAGTGGAAAGAAGAAAAGAACAAAGATAGATAAGAACAAAAAGAACAAGAAGAAAAGAGAAGAAGGAAAGAAAGAAAATAAAAGGGGAAGAAAAAGGAGAAAAAGAGGAGAATGATAAGAAGCACAGTAGAAGATGACAAACAAGAAAAAGGAAAGAAAGAACATAAAATGAAAGAAGCGTATTAGAAGAGAGAAGATGACGACGACGAAGTAGTAGTAGTAGTAGTAGTAGTAGTAGTAGTAGTAGTAGTAGTAGTAGTAGTAGTAGTAGTAGTGGTGGTGGTGGTGGTGGTGGTGGTGGTGGTGGTTGTGGTGGTGGTGGTGGTGGTAGTAGTAGTAGTAGTAGTGGGAGTGGTAGTGGTAGTAATAGTAGTGGAGAACAACAACAAATAAAATAGATTAGAAGAAAAAATGAAAGAAGAGGCAACTAGAAAAAGAACGAAAAAAGGAAGAAAGAACGAAAGGCTGATGTGTATTAGAAAAAGAAGAGGAGATGACGACGTAGAAAAATATGAAGAAGAAGAAGAAGAAGAAGAAGAAGAAGAAGAAGAAGAAGAAGCGGTGACATTTTATTTCTTAGGTCAGAAGGAGAAATAAACTTTGAAAATATTACGAGGCAAGTATACATAAAATTCCACGCCGAGATTGCAGAGTGAAAGTAACGCAAAATTGATGCCCGACTAATTGAATCCTGTCCCTTCTGTCGGCATATCATTCTATATTTCTCCGGGGTGAAATATTGGTTTTAAATTACTCCCCACATGTAACAGCTCGTTCACTTAATTTACGAAGACATCCGCTTGATGCAGTTCCGTTATCAGACGATCGTGTCCCCACTCCCTAATAATGTCTCAAATCGTACTAATGGCGATATCGATTTCATCACAAGTGTTTCCAGGTCGATTTTCACATAAAAGATGTTCACTTACATTGGTTGCCAGAAAGCTTCCACTCTGTGCACTTGCATTCTCAATATGGTTGCTGTTGTTGTTTGTGCATTTGTGCGTTTGTTAGGGGGTCAGATTTCAGCATATACATCACAAAGATCGTTCCACAGGATTATCTGGACTGCATGAAGCCCTCTTCGTTGATCAAAGCTATTCGTTAATCTGCATGATTGCAGACATTTACCCCGGACACTGACAACAGAAACAGATCACTGGTTGCTGTGTAAGAAATTGCGAAAACATGGGATTACCTGGCAAACGGTCTCGGTGCGCGCTTTGCAGGGCTGGATATCACAAAAAATGGCAAGATGGTGTCGGTGGCTTAATATTACCAGGTGATCACGTGAAATCTCGTGTTCTCTCGCGCACACGAGAGTCCGGTTTGAAATAAAAGCGGGTCGCTGGAGGCAAGAGGGGAAGAGGGAAAAACGTAGTCAACGGAAGACGACGCTTTTAAAGAAGAAGAAGAAGAAGAAGAAGAAGAAGAAGAAGAAGAAGAAGAAGAAGAAGAAGAAGAAGAAGAAGAAGAAGAAGAAGAAGAAGAAGAAGAAGAAGAAGACGTGGAAGACGAAGACGTTGGAGAAGAAGGCGGTGTGCACTAATCCAGAGTCCCTTGCGAGTGTCGTTCCGGTGTCTACTAAAAAGAGTTTCTTGGGCGTTTTCGACCGTCGTTGAGATTTTTCTGCCACAGTTGCATGTGACGTCGGACACACAAAGAAACAACGCAGAAGCAACGTTGCCACTTTCACTTCATTTATTGTCCTGGCACATGCAGAGGCAGAGACGACTAGAGGATGACGGATCTTGATACCAACTTCTCCTGGATTTCCACCATAGCCGTTTTAGCCGGGTAGCTCTTATACTACCACGACGACACCGACCCTACAACAGAAAAACTGAAAAATGATGCACGAGTGCTGGGATTAGAAATTTGGGCAGAGCATGGCCAACTGCGATGGCGGCGAGGAAGCAGTACTGTGGATGCGCCGATACCTATGACACGAAGATGTATCTTCTCCATGTGTGGTAAACTAGTGGGGCACTTTCCAGTGTGTGGATGGCTTCGATTGGCAACAGGCTTTATTAAACGTTACGCTACAACTGTTACACAAAACTGGGATGACAAGGTTAGCGATACTCCACTGGGGTGTATGATAGCAGATACACTTGCCCGTGTACAGCAATCAGATCCCGTCTGAGGAAAATAGTGCGTGGACACAAAGGAATTGGATGTGTGGGTGGACGCAAGCTCGCTTGCTGTGGGAGTAGCTCTTGACACCAGTGGAGCCATCATCGAGAATGCAAGCTGGTTGCGACCAACAATAGATACCCAACATATAAACGTGGCAGAGATCGATGCCGTACTAAAAGGACTAAACCTTGCACTCAAATGGAATGCCAATGTGTTACACACAAAAACAGACTCTGTGTGTGTACCACTGGGAAAGTCTCGATTGATCACAAAGGCCGCAAGTAAGATGCTCATAAGGCGGAGACTGGGCACGATAATCTCACTTGTGAAAGAGTACGACATTTCGGTTGATATAGCACTTGTAAGATCTGGCCAGAACCGAGCAGACTCCCTGACGAGAGTTCCACAGCGGTGGCTCAATGATGTAAAGAGATAGATTGAACCAACACAGCCAGTGTGTGCTTTTGCCACAGGAAACCTGAACCCAACACAGCTGAACGAAATTCATCGACATAGTGGACATCCTGGAATCAGGCGAACATTATATTTTGTGCATAGAATCGACCCGTCTGTGTCTAAAGCGGCAGTAAAAGCAGTTATTCGGAATTGTGAGGAATGCCAGACAATAGACCCAGCTCCAGTTCAATGGAAAAAGGGAAGGTTCAGTGTGCAGGACGTATGGAACCGGTTAGGCATGGACATCACACACTACAATGGTTGCCATTTTTGACACTGATCGATTGTGGAACCACGCGGTTTTAAATCTGGCGGCCACTACAACGGCAAGACACTGCACATCAAAATCAGTGTTTTTTAAACGTGGCCCCCAGCCGAGAATCTGGCTGATAATGACACTGCCTTCTGCAGTCAACAGTTCAGGCAGTTCATGAACGAGTGAAGTGTAAACTTCCGACTAAGCTGTGCATACCGGCCATCATTAAATGGTATTATATCAAGGTGTCATAGGACAATGAAGCGAATTTCTGCACGAAAGAGCTGCCCTGTTATGGAGGCTGTGTATTGGTACAACGTTACCCCCAAGAATACTGTGTCCGCATCATCAGCACCTGACAATTTGTGATACTCATACCAGATCAGAGTGAAAGGAGTCAATGTTGTGCCCCATCCGAATTACCATGGGATCTCTGCACTTTATCAAGAGGGGGACACAATTTGTGTGAAAAATCCACAAGGACGTTGCACGTCGAAATTCAGATCAGGTCGTGTCACTGGAGTGATTAGTTCAGAGTCGGGGGTCGTCAATGGCACGCTTCGACATGTCGGAGACGTGCGCCCACGTCTCAGTTCAACACCGGTAGTGGACAACAATGATGACACATCATCAGAGAGTACTGAATGGAGAGAACCAGATTCCGATACAAGTAGTAGTGGTTCTGCATCTGAAAGTGAGGGAGGGGACAGACGTTCCTTGGTTGAGCTGCTTTATACCATAGCCAACTCAGGTCCTGGTACATCTGATGTAAGAGAGAAGGAAATAACTGTCCCACTACGAAGTACTAGGATAAAGCGACCAGCCACAATCTGTCACTTGTGTGATCATACGATCAGGGAGGAGTGTGACAATAAAGAGGAACACTCACCATCAGGAAAAAGAATGAGGTGTTTCGCATGTCGTGCATGCAGATTTTAAAAGGGCTTCTCTTCATAGGTGCAGGTGTTTATGGGGGTCTGATTTGCATCTGTCGATATCAGGTGAGATAAGTGAAGAGGACACCGTGGAAGAACAAGCGATTTGGATTGGAGAGAGAAAGGCAGAGAGAAAGTGGGTTTCACGAAATCGGTTGAAAATTGAATTGCAGTCAAAACTTTTTTTTTTAATTCTTGTATTTTTTCTGGCACAGTTATTTAACAGAAAGGAGTGTACTTTAACGTGGTGTTTTTGTTGGAATGGCGTTAACTTGCGGTTCTGAGCATCGTCGCACAAGATCGCTAACCAATCGCGGTTCCACCGTCGAAGACCAACCACCTGTGAACCTGAGAACTCAATTAAGTCATCATTGATAGTTGTTGTGCGGGTCCTCAGCTGTCCGCTAATACGCCTGTGTCACCCAGGTAGAGAGATAGGGAGGATTATATCGCGAACTAACTCCCCCTCCGAGGTATGAACAGCATTCCTAAACAACCGAAGACGTCGCTGCAACAAGACACATTGCAGAGACTGTAGATTAAAGTGTTGGCGGAGAACAGTTTCTGGGACACTTTCCACATAATTACGGTGACACACCGGTTCTCGTTAGGATTCTCGTCAGATCACCGAAGTTAAGCAACGTTGGGCCTGGTCAGTACCAGATGAGTGACTATTTGGGAATACTAGGCGTTGTATGTCATCTCTCCCGATCTGGATATACATGCGACTGAGACCGCATGTGAATTTGATATTACTACATTATAACATTAAAAATCTATCTAAATGTAGACCCCTCTAACTAATTCTGTACCCGTTAACTCCGAAAAAATAAATATGAAAAAACGTGTGCCTATATTTTGTACGAAGCCAATGGTGAAAACGAATCTATCGGCTGTGTGTGTGTCTCTTGTGCAGTTTTTTTATTTTAAGATGGACTCACAGACAATTAACTTTCTTCACTGATTCCTGAGTATTACCTCCCATGTTACCCCAATTCACTAATTAGTCGGTGTCAAAATCAAGATATATTACGATCACTTAAAACATTAAGATTTACATGTATATTTTTCTTATAGATAAAATATAGTGAGAGGATTATACCCTAACCTAACCGCAATGAAGGATAAAGCATTATACGGAACGTAACGCATCTAAATGCTGACTAGGCTCTAAGTTGCTTAACTGTGGTGATCGGACAAACCGCGGTGTTTTCAGTGTGATATGACAGCAAGCCATGGCATAATCACGTACAGAATAGTATGTACCAGGAATTCTGCATCCGATACTGTGCCTATGACTGCCACCAATGACTGCCGCCATGACTGCCAATACACTTCGTCGTAACTCTATTCCTAGTCTCTGGAAGAGTCCGTCTACTCCCGAGGTAGCATCACAACATAATATAATGCAATACGTGTCGGGAGAAGTCATTGTCAACTTCCTCTGATCAACCACCCTCATTGGCCGTCGAGTGCTTTGTGTCTGTTAGCTAAGGAAATGGATCCGATAGATAGAACAATAAAGTATATAGTTTAATGTTCAATTTTTCAATTTTATAATACTGAACTAGCAATGCTTACAAATGAACGACCCATTTTCTTAAACTACGAGCATGCCAATGATTTCTTCGTTCTACAACCAGAATTTGAATTCATAACCGCCAACGACATCGGCGCGGATACACCATAACAAAGACATTTTATCAAAGAAACAAAAGGAAAAATATTTGTTTATTTTTGTTTTTGTGTTTTTTATGAAAAATCTTTTTTTTTAAATGACACAATATTGGTCAACTCTGATGATGAATATATTATTCCAAAATTAATAAGATTAAAGTAAAAAAAAATAATAATAATAAATTAATCTTGCAGTGATAAAGGCTTCTATTTTCAATTTTATAATATAGTTTAAATTCAATTGTGATCGTCTTCCTTTATCCATGAGTGATAGAGAATTTTAATTACCGGCCGAGATTGCAGCGTCACTGACAAACCCTGCAGGGGGACAACAGAACGATCAACAAACATGACCCCTAACGAGGGGATATGCAACATATGTGCATCAAAACAAACACGTCTGTTTTCATGCCTTATTAAAATTATTAAAAAATTGTCGCACGCCTTATGTGCAAAAACAGATTCAAATGGGAAAATTTCACGTAAGGAAAAATTAAACAGAGGGTGAGAAATTCCATGTAGAAGTGAAGTTAAAGGTAAGGAGTTCACGTCACGCTATGACGTCACCGACATGAAATTCGAAATGAAGACGTGGCTAAGAATAGAAATAAAAACGGCCTTTTTTTGGCCTGCGTTCGGGCGCTGTTTTTCGAAGCGGACTTGTGTAAAAAGAATAAGACAACGGACTTGTGTATAAGAATAAAACATTCAAAAGCATGACGTCATTGAGCAAACACGTGTTGACGTTTTTTTAAAAATTATTTTGTAACGTTATATTAAAGCTACAAAAGGAGAGCAGCAGACACAGAAACTTCGACTGCTAAATTACCAACTACTTCAGAGAGATGAACAGCTGTTTTGTGTTAACAACGGAACACTGGCCGGGTGTTCACAATAGGGAGCGAATAACAGCCTACACTATACTACGAGCACACTTACGTTGACACAATAACATGATAGACAACAGTGACAAGCACGGGCATAGATTGGGACAGCATACACATAGGAAGACGTGCATTTACACGAAGCAGGTGAAAAATGTTGTGGAGTTGAGAAGAAAAGGCAAATCTCCAACACACACAATTAGATGACGAAGGCGACATCAAAGCAATCTATTCAACGTAAAATATCATCATTATTCTTCACCAGCAATTATGGTTCTTCTCTCTCTGATCTTGGCTGAGATCCGTTGAAGGTGTCGGTAGAGTTGCTCTCTCTCTCTCTCTCTCTCTCTCTCTCTCTCTCTCTCTCTCTCTCTCTCTCTCTCTTTCGTTGGGTTCTGTCTTCAGGAGATGTTAAGTGCAGCTTTTAGCACACTGGTGTAGGCAGCGTCAATTTTCTTCAATCATTTGATAAAAGTGCAGGTGATTTCTAGATTGCTTTCCATCTCGTCTCGTTCATCCCAGGCCTTACTTGTTCGTCATAGCAGGTAGGTAGGTTCATTGTGACTCTTCTGTTAGTTGCTTGACGTAGGTTATGTGAGCTCTCCCCGCTGAACTACTCCCTCCTTTGGCATCGACAAATGAATATTGCTGACGATTTCTTTTTTTTTTTACCTCCACCCCCCAACAGTGTCCAGCAAATCTTATATTATGTGGTGAATAGGCTAACTTAGGCGTGGGTACTTAGAGTGCACGGTAAAAAATGGCACAAGTAAAAATGGCACAATTAAAAATGACACAAGTAAAAATTGCACGAGTATAAATGTCACAAGTAAAATTGCACAAGTGAAAATGGCACGAGTGAAAATGGCACAAGTAAAAATTTCACGAGTATAAATGTCACAAGTAAAATGGCACAAGTGGAAATGGCACGAGTGAAAATGGCACAAGTAAAAATGGCACAATTAAAAATGACACAAGTAAAAATTTCACGAGTATAAATGTCACAAGTAAAATTGCACAAGTGAAAATGGCACGAGTGAAAATGGCACAAGTAAAAATTGCACGAGTAACAGAAATGTTTGGTCTTTAACAAAATCCACGTTTTGGGTAAAGAAGAAATATGAAAAATAGAACGAAAATAACAAAGACACAAAAAATGAGCAAATAATAAAATAAACCAAAGAAAATTAATAGAAAAATAATATTAATATTTGAAATAAAATGTTTGTTTCCCAAATAAGGTTAACTGTCAACACATGACACTGAAAATCAAATAGATTCAACAAAGTTTTTGTTTTGCATTCTTTTAATATGACTGGTATTTTTATTAATTTTAACTTGTTATCTAATAAAATTGTATTTATTTTCTGTTTTTTTTTTTCATTTTATTTTTTGTTTTATTTCGTGTGCCCTATATTTAGAAATAGTAAATTATTTCCTCTTTAATCAGTCTCTCAGTTTCACCCTACTATTCGGAGAAATGACTGTTTCGATGTTCTTGCGGTTAAATGATAAAATTAATTTTTTTTTTTTAAATAGGTCGCTTAAAATACGAGGTAAAATAGCTCTGACCATCCGTAGAAGGATTTCCCCCTTTCGTCTATCTTATTCTTTGATGAATGGTATCTTCATTTTCATCGGGTCATTTACAAAATGGCCGGCCTTCAAATAATGCTGCCAACACATGACGCTAAAAATCGAATAGGTTCATCAACGTTCAGCTACGGTTTTCTTTGCATGCTTTAAATATGACTGGTATTTTTATTAATTTGAATTTGTTCTCTAATAAAATTGTATTTATGTTTGTGTTTGTATTTTATTTTTTGTTTCATTTCATATGCCCTTTATTTAGAAATAGTAAATTAGTTCATCTACTGGCCGGAGAAATGACTGGTTGGATGCTCTTGCAGTTAAATTATATATTTTTTTAAATAGGTAGCTTAAAATACGAGGAAAAAAGGTCTGACCAGCCATAGAAAGATATCCCCCTCCTTCTTCTGTTTCTATGTTCTTGCAGTAAAATGTTAAAACAAAATTACAAAGAATAGTTCACCCAATCTAATTGCCGTTGAAATGTCCCTACAATACATTTTGCTATCTCTGGAAGTTGGCGTCTAGACTTATTCTATCTATCTACTTCTCTCTCTCTCTCTATATATATATATATATACAGGGTGGGCCAAAATAAGGGTCCTATTTTTAAAAATTCATAACTTTTTTATTTATTGATTTTTTTTTTTTTTAGAATAAGTAAAGGACCCCTTCCGAAGCAAGCATGAGCCGTATTAGCCCTAAGGAACGTACCCTCATTTAGAAAACATTATTTTTGCTTAAAAAAATCAAAACAGTGTAAAAAACAATACTTTAGTTTTTGTAAGTTTTAAGAAGTGTTTTTCGGCTAAAATTTGTTTTGTTTATTTCCAAAAATCTCGGAAGGATCAGTCTACACACACATAAAGTTTGGTGAGTTTAACTTTTATTTTGTGGAAGTTATTCAAATTCAAGTTATTCAAATTTAAAGATAGGACCCTTATTTTGGCCCACCCTGTATATATATATATATATATATATATATATATATATATATATATATATATATATATATATATATATATATATATATATATATATATATATAAAGTAATCCAACAAAAGATATAATTTCTAGTTTTTAGACTTTCACTCATTACCTGCATTAATTTTCTTTCAGCCTACTGAACTTCCTAATTATGTTTTTAAAACTCTATGACCTGGCTGGAGTGTATAGATTCAACAAAAAGTATGTTTTTGGGTTGATATATTTGATGTTATATATTTTATGTATTGTTGTATATATTTTTACATATTTTCAAAGAGTAATTTTTTGCCTGTAGTGATGTCACTATGGTAATGGTCCTCTGAGGAGAAGATTTATCTTTGAAAACTCATGAGCTAAGGACGTTAAGATACTTTGCTTGAACTTTGAATTTTAATAAAATTTGATTGACACCTTATTTTATTATTTCATTTTATATTATAATATATATATATATATATATATATATATATATATATATATATATATATATATATATATATATATATATATATATATATATTGTTAGTGATTTTATTATTCCATTAATTGCGACAAAATATATCCTGTTTCATTAGCGCCCACAAAGAGCGCTAATGAAACAGGATATATTTTGTCGCAATTAATGGAATAATAAAATCACCAACAAAAAAAAATATTTTGCTCTGAATTTTCATTGAGCACTCTCATAAACCCGGTTTCAACTTCCTTCGGATTTATACCCCCTGGATATTTGTAACAAGTTAATTATATATATATATATATATATATATATATATATATATATATATATATATATATATATATATATAAAGATAGAAGAAATAAGAGTGATAAACATGTACGAATGTCCAAATTTATTTTAAATTTCGATTGTTCAATGCAAGGTGTATTCTGTAATAGACTAGTGTTTATTATTCTTTCCCTCAGCCAAGGCTTTTCAAAAATCGAAATCTTATCATCAGACATGTTTATCACTCTTATTTCTTCTATCTTTATAATTGCTCTATCTCGTATATTGAGCTTAACCTTTTCACTATAGGTTCTATCTACTAAAAGTTTACTTTTTGGTTTATATTTTATTATATATATGTATATATATATATATATAGAGAGAGAGATAGATATATAGATAGATAGATAGATAGATAGATAGATAGATAGATAGATAGATAGATAGATAGATAGATAGATAGATGTGTGTGTTAAAGAGTGTTTTTACTTGCAGGTGCTCTGAAATACCCGACTAGTACACAAGCGAAGGCACCCTCCTCACGGTGTGTTGGTCCCGTAGACTTTGTCAGGTCATTTATCTAAGAGAAAGTAAACTCTTATAATAAAACTTCGTGGCTAACCACTTACGCCCTGATCGATAACTTCTTAGAGCTAGAATTTCGAACAAAGTATCTAGTTTGCAAACCTATAATTGATTAAGGAGTAGATGGGCTCTGCTTATCTCCCGGCCACGCATTATTTCTCTGTCTAAGAGGTACCAGCGCTGGGACGCCTCTAATAACACCCAGTGTTTGGTCTTGTTTCCTGACTAGGGCAATGAACGCCGCCTCTATTTCTCTCTATCTGGGCAACTTGAGGAAATCTTTTCGTCATTAAGGTCTACATGACTAGTCTTGGTCGCTCTGGTTCCGACAGGTTAAGGGTACATGTTAAACAGCTTGTCTGGCTGCTGTTTCCGACTGTCAGTACAGGAGCCCTAACTCTTAGGTAGCGCTAAGAACGGCTGCTCCATCAACAGTTGTATAATAACGTTGGTAACTGTACGTGCCATGTCGCGCATGGAAAAATACCCTACAGTTATACCCAATGGGCTTTCCCGAGACCACACCCCCCATGGACTATGTCACGACTAATGGACTGGTTGTGTGAGCTTATTTACACTAAACAATAATCCACATTTCCCAACCATCATATCTCAAAACTAATATGAACTTACGAAGTAAAAAATCAAACCAAACAAAAAACATTTTCACCTTCGCCCTTGAGACTCGCATTCACAAATATCCGGGAACTTAGAATCAACATCAACGACGTAGAAACTTTTCTCCTGACAAACTCCCCGGTTATCCTAGCACAAAGTGAAACGAACCTTCAATCCTCAATCTCCTCTCATCCCTTTGACATGACTGATTACCTTTCACTCTACCGTAAGGACTCTGACAAACATATGCACGGGATAGTAGTGTATGTTTGGAACACCTTCCCCTTGACTAGAGAACATAGGTTAGAATCATACATACTTTAGATTGACCTTACATTACAGCGTAAGTTACTTTTATTTCTAATACTGTTCTCTTTCGACCCAGGGCTGTACCCTGCTTAACCCTATCTCTGAAAGCATAGATAGAGCACGCTCACTCGATTCGAATACCCAAATATGGCATACAAGTGACTCGGGTTTCGAATCCTAGGTTCGGATGTTTTCTCCTGATGAGCTCAAAGGAGGGCGCAACTCGAACCTAGGACTTCCGGTTTGTTTCTTTCATAGGTTGTGGGTTGCGGCGTTGTCTGATTGTTGAAATAATTGTATATACCATCTCACATCCAATAATCTAATCTAATATATATATATATATATATATATATATATATATATATATATATATATATATATATATATATACAAAACACATTTACTGCTTGAATAAGTATTTGAAAATATTAAAACTTTGAAGAACAAAATACAGGGTGCCCCTCAAAATTGTCACCCATGGAATCTTTTATAAAATTTACAATTCTTTCTGCAATTCAACTATATTTTATACAAATAAACTTAAATCCATGCCTAACTTGTCCACCAAGTTTCAATCGTGCATGTCCAACAGTCTTTTGTTTTATCACCATTCACTGATATGCTCGAAACGTGCCCCTCTATGTTTTGGGCTGTGGTGACCCCCTTCAGATCAGGAATAGCATGGGGATCGTTTTGACAGTCATTATCTTTTATACAACCCCATAGATAAAAAAGCCTGGGGTTAACGTCCGGTAGATATACCTCCATACTGATGAGACGATCACAAAAGTGTCTCGGTATGTATTTTTATATTTTTTTACAAAATACTAAAGAATGTGGCACAAGACCAAAATGTTTGGGGTTGGTAAGAGGGTCAAGGATCGTTCACTTTGTCTATGTCCTATACTAATATCAGACACCACAATACCGTATTTACTCTATGGACTTAAGCTACTAAAATAAATTACGTTTTCATAATTTTATTTACGAATGATTTACAATATTTACATATGTGTATCTTCTTCCCTACAATTACAAACGTGACAGCAAACAATGAATGATAGGGAGTGTGTCCCCTAAAATGTCCCAAAATAAAGAAAAATAACAGTAATACCAAATAAAAAAACAAACAAAATGCCAAGTGTGGTGTGTTAGTAAGGCCCTACCATAGCTGTCTTATGTATGAACGGCTCGCTGTTTTCTGGTAAAAACTAAAAACAAGTAAGTCATTTCCTAGGTGGGAGTGGGAATTTGCCTAAGGGATAAAAGAAATATGGGAATGTTTTTTAAAGGTTCGTTGGTGTCTTCCACAATAAGTACCGTTTGGGGTGGGTCGACAGGAAAAATGAATCTTAGGAGAGCGCATTCTGAAACCTTTCTAATACCAAAAAATAAATATAGGCACAGGACTTAGTTATTCTACCTACTAAGGGATTTTGAATTCATTATACTATTTTTATATTGTCAGATTTAAAGTCGGCGTACGGCATGTCTAAGTAGGGAACACGAACTCGAGCCTATTTCTTCCAAATACACATAAGCTAGCGGTGTGTATCCACCTAATCCTGAATCGTAGGGCACGTAATCTCTTCCTATCAGATCTGATGTTAAAAATACGAAACCAGATCGTAATCAGAAGGCGATACACCCCTCACTAATATTTTAGCGTAAATCACATATTACTAGTCTAGCTGCAGCTAGGATTGTGAGAAACACCATTTGTTTCTCCCTTGTCCACAAAGGAACCACATTTAAGATAACAGATGCTACATCCAGGCAGACCAGCTGCTCGGGTACGATGCGAACCGTCACCTCGTTGACATATTTCCCAAACTCAAAAAGCCTGCTGCAATTGAAGAATGCGTACGCAGCCGTTTCATATTCATTTCTATCGCAGCGAATACAATAAGGCGTACGACCTAATTTGGCTTTGTGAAGCTTGCCATTCATGGGTAGAGCATTTCTAACCAATCACCAGGTCAGAGAGAACTCAGAATTATTGATATAACCCCGGTCTGGTGCCTAACATCACGATAGCGGGTTTCCTCCCTCGACTATCACAGCCACTCACCTAGCAAATCAGAAGCGGTCCTCTCCACTAAATCTTTGTATAGAGTCTTTCTAGGCCGCGCAAGGTCACTGCACCCTGGCAGCAATCTGAGCGCATCTCGGCATTCGGAGAAGAAATGGGTATGTCCTCTTTGGTCTACGTTGACCTTTAACCAAATGGTCGGGGATCAGGTTCGGAAAAGCCTTCTCAACTGCAGGGCCCCACACAGTCACTTCTATCAGAGTAAGGCTCAGAAATGGCAATCTCACGACATGTCAATGGCTTACTAAGTCCGACATCCCCTCACACCGACGTTAAGTGTTGACCTGTTTTCTGACTAGCGGCATCCTGCCTTGCCACAAAAGTAAAAAAGCAAACAGTAAGAGCCGCCAAGCGGTCCTCCGGCAAGGGTTGTACAATCAATCGGTAAGTAATAAGAGGAAAGGCGTAAGTAGCGCAGGCCTCTGCTCTACTTTTAAGAGAAGACCCCTTTGAAGCAAAATCGTCACAGACGCTTCGACAAGTTCTTGTCAAGCTGGAGACCCGGACCGAACCACACGCCAAGAATCTGAACCAGACCATCTGTCCAGTTGAAATAACCCGGCAACGCATCCACGTTGCTCCAGGCAGCTAATCTCAGGCGATTGGACTTACTGAAATTAACTCTTTCATACTGTGTGAGTGCCTAAATCACAGAGCAGATGTCTAGAGTGCTCGACACAAACACAGTGGCATCGTCGGCAAACGTGGAGACCTTAGATCGCGCTCTACCAGGTAGAGCAATTCCGCATATGGCTGGCCTCGTCGCTTTATCCTTGAGCTTACGAAGGAAATATTCTAACGGAAGAATGTATAACAGGGGCAACAGTGGGCAACCCTGATGTACCGACAAAGAAACAACGAACGATTCTGACCGCATTCCGTTTACTTGTACCGCTGCCGTCGGTATGTGATACAGAATGGAGATCTATTCGCAGAAGTCCGCATTAAAACCGGTGGCCTCTAGAAGAGATTCTAAGAAAACGATGATCACCCCTATCAAAGGAGTTGGACAGATCTAAATGAATGAGCGCGGCTTCAGTGTCGTCTTCTTGTCCATCTATTATTGCGCTAATCAGATGAAAAATGTTTTGAATCGACCGCCCCTTCACAGCATAGGTCAGTGATAATAATCTGTAAGCGATTCGCAAGAACTCTGGTCAAAATCTTCAAGTCTGGTTTAAGCAGAGTTTTCGGCTTATAATTATTTAGTCCCTCTCCATGCCTGTCCTATTTATTCAGTAATGTAATCACGCCCCTGGTAATTACGAAAGTGTCTTCGTCAAGCATCGACTGACGTTTATTTGTACCAAATATTATTGGATCGCAGAAATGATTATGAATTATATTAACGATTCCATGGGTGGCGGTTTTTACTGAGTCATCTAATAGTTTACCGAAATGACTGAATTCGACATTAAATAACCCGACAAGAGTTCGTATATCGTAAAACAAAGCAACCAAGTAACCATCCTATCCTCCTCCTTCCACTCTTTTTTGATTTGCTTATATTTGCGTCATTACCCTCCTCCCATCAATCCCCCGTTCCCTCTAGCCCCCTCTTCCCATCACTTCCTCCCACTATTTAAAAGCTTTAATGTGCAAACAAACAATCTTATCACAGTTTTAACATCATGTCGATTGATGCAGCAAAAACGTCAAATAGATTGATATCTTTTGCAAATAGATTATGTTCAGCGCTAAAAATAGCAAGTATTAACAAAATATAGAAATAGGGCGAGATTTCAACGAGAAACCACGAGACTTGAATCGATAAAGATGAAAGCTTCTGCGTTTTTGTTGCCGTTGGATATTTTATTTAGATATTTCTTTTTTTACTTTCTTCATGCGATGCTTTCAACTCAGCCAGCTTGGCGTTCGTAGTTTCTTGGCGTTTTCTGGGGCGTTTTCTTTTTATGTTTATTGGTTTTTCGTTTCATGATACGTCCAGGAATCTTTCTGAAATGCTTTGTCTGTCAGAGTCTGCCATAATTTTCCTTTAAATGGCAGTGTCACCGTAGAACGCACAGATTGAATAGACGCCTCTTATTTTTTTATATGTACGAGAATATCAATAACAAACTATGTCGATTGTCCGTTGTCACGCTTCAGTTTGAGAAAGCATTTTTGGTCTGTCACACTTCAGTTTGAAAAATAATTTTTTTGTCTGTCACGCTTTAATTAAAAAAAAACATTTTTGGTCTGTCATGCTTTACTTTGAAAAACATTTTTGATTTGGAATATTTTAGTTTGAAAAAGCATGTTTTGTCTGTCACGTTTTATATTGAAAAAACATTTTTGCTCTGTCATGCTTTAATTTAAAAAACATTTTTGGTCTGTCCTGCTTTAGTTTGAAAAAAACATTTTTTGTTTGTTACATTTTAGTTTGAAAAACATTTTTGTCTTCCACGCTTCAGTTTAAAAAACACATTTTTGGTCTGTTACAAATTTAGTTTGAAAAAAAATCATTTTTGGTCTGTTACAACTTTAGTTTGAAAAAAAAAATCTTTGATCTGTTACAACTTTAATTCGTAAATTTATTTTAGGTCTATCACGGTTTAGTTTTAAAAATCATTTTTGGTCTGTCATGCTTTAGTTTGAAAAAAAACATTTTAGTCTGCCACGCTTCAGTTTAAAAACATTTTTGGTCTGTTACAACTTTAGTTTGAAAAATAAAACAGTTTTGGTCTGTGACGCTTTAACTCGAAAATTTATTTTAGGTCTGTTACGGTTTAGTTTAAAAAAGCATTTTTGGTCTGTCATGCTGTAGTTTTAGAAAACATTTTTAGTCGGTCACGCTTAGGTTTAAAAAATTAATTTTGGTCTGTCACGTTTTGGTTTGAAAAATAATTTTTGGTCTGTCACGCTTTAGTTTGACAAGCATTTTATCTGACACGCTTTAGGAAAATAATGGCACGGTGGGTCATCTATTGCGCTCGGGTTTGATTATTTAAATTAAAAAAAATGTGTTTGCAAACCCAGTTTAATTTTAAAAGTAAAACGACACAATCCAATATAGTCTACATCCAATTCGGTGTATCTTTCTCTCTATATTTATTTCTCACCCACTCTCTCTCTCTCTCTCTCTCCCCATCTATCTTTATCTCTATAGCTTTTTCTATATCTTATTCTCTCCAACTACGGGTCAAATAGTATTACTACGGTGGTGATATCCCCTATTGTTTATAATGGAACTGTTTCGATTTGCTGTCTTATAGTTTTATTACCTTTTTACTTTTAATAAACAGAAAGAGAGAGTTACGAAAGTGAGAGTGATACACTCTATAAAATAAGAGCGGGTGGAGGGTCAAACAACATAGAGTGAGAATGGGTGAGAGCAATGGACAAAAACTTAGTACAAGATTGGTGATTTGGTGAGTTAATTGCAAATTACGACTAAATAAAACAATGAAAACTACGTTTTTTGTCAAACATAACTAAATCCCCAAACTGACTAATATTTAAGCATGTATTTTGTGGGAATATATATATATATATATATATATATATATATATATATATATATATATATATATATATATATATATTTATATATATATATGCTAATAGATGTAGTTATTTAAAACGGTAGTTTCCGTCTGTTTTAAATATTGTTTTCGTTTGTCTGTCACGCTTCAGTTTCAAATAGCAGTTTCGTTGTTAAACGCGCAGAATGAATGGTCGTATCTTGAGCCTATGCATTTTTTTTATAGATTTTCGCTTATTGCAAAATCTGCATCAACGATATTCTTGTTTTATTTGTTCTTTTTTCTCAATCTTTTCTGTTCTTCCATTTTCTGGCGTTTCGTTTCGTTTTCTTTTTGTTTGTTTGCCTCTTCGTTTTTTTGTTTGTTTTTCCCCATCCCGTTTCTATTTTTTGTACTACTTTCTCTTCTGTTCATTCATCTATTATTCGAACTATTTCGGTAGAACTCTACAAACTGTTTTTTAAACGAGCGAAAAGGTCAACATTGAATAATTGCAAATACGTAAACAGTTAATGAACAAGTAGAAAGCATGTTTTCAAATTCAATGATTGCCTCCAATGATTCTCGTTTTCTAATACATAAAATAATCTTGTCGGATATTTGGAGTTTGTCATCGACAGCGGTTAATCTGATAGATCAATATTTGATTTTAACTAGCCAATTTTTCCTTGGTAACCTTGGATAATTCTTTGTTAAATAACAAGCATTTTTCATATACTATTTATTCCGACTAAAATTGTTTTCTTAACATGGAGCATTTTCAGATGGACGAAATCGCCGCCGAACATCTCGACGTCTTCCTGCAGGACTACGCGCCTGCACATAAGGCCTAGACAACCCAGGCGTAGCTGCTAAACAATGTTCTTCAGCACTAGTCGCCGAGCTTGCGACCGCCCTCCTCACCCGACTCCAAATCTTTTAACTATTTCTTCTGAGGGGGATCGAGGTAAAGACCAACAAGCACGTTCACAACTTGGTAAACTCTCCCAATTGCCACTGTCAAACAGAGACATGACCAACAAAGCGTGTCACTCCTTTCACGCCGGCCTTGACATGGGCATCTCCGTGTGCGGTGGTTACATTAAAATATAATCTAGTATTTGACTCCAACTATTGCTTAATGAACTGTCAGGTATTTTGCTTTTTATTTCCTAAATAAGTTTTATTTTTGTCAAGTGTCGGATTTTGCTGAAACACGGTGTATATATTACAAAAACCTCCCTTCAGTCTCGAGATTCTCTACGGGTGTCTGCGCGTAGAGCCTATAGTGAAACCAGTGTTGCTCAATTTTCAACCGCACCTCTCTCTCTTACACTTCAGTCAAGGGGTAAGTACAAGTCTCGGACGTTTGGAAACAATCCTGGAATAAACACAGAAAAGGACTGGTGTGAATTCGAAGTTTTTCCTTATCTTAGAATAGTTGCACAGCATATAGTCTGCCATACTACATAATCAATAGGTGGAGGGCCAATATATGGGTTCATACCTTTGCTAATCGTATTAGTGAATGTTATACAGAAACCCCGACGGAACTCGAGGTCATCGTCCGCGCCTGTACTAGAAGCATAACCGTCTTAGGACTGATGAAACTAATTCCTCAAACAGAACAGTTTTGCACCATTTTTATGTCCCCTTACGAAGATTAAAATCAAGATATAATGATACTTAACCTAATTTCTAGAATCCTAGTTCTAATTTTGATCAAAATCCTTTACATAATTTTGATTCGAGAAAAAACTGTCCCGGCTTGGTGCATAGCAGAGCATCATCGGGTGCATCCTACGTTCAAAGTAATTATTCTATCTGGCCACTTGATAAATCAGATATGTTATTTTATGTGGACACATGCTGAAAATTTCCGACTTGTGCATTAGCCAACATCCGCTCTTTCTTCCGTACATAAAATAGTGATCCTTCCACAAATATACAAATACACCCAGTCTCTAATAAATTCTACCAGTTCTATATGCGATGTTAACAACCAAGGGAACTAACTCTAGCTAGAATAGCCGTCTTGTTGAAAGTTAATATTCATGAAGAACACTTGTATCATTCAATAAGTGTAAAAGACACACGCTAAAGTAATAACAAATAAGAAAACGTATTGATAAAAGTGTGTGAGGATTGAGATGACATAACTGATGTTATGGGCTTAGAATAGTTTTAAATTTTACATCATCTTTTATTAGTGTGGGTCTTTCATGCGATAAAGTCGTTCAATTAATAAAGGGTGACATAATAAACCACCAACAATCGTAATGCTATCTTTGAATGGCCAATGTGACATTTGTGCATGTTCAAGTAGAAACCACGTCAACCCTAGTTAGATGGGAACGGTGGAGGTCTTGGTGTGTTTAAGTTGGTGAAGGATAGGCATCAAGTCGTAAAACTGCTTTAAGAACTATGTCGTGTCGAAGTACAGATCGAGACTAGATAACTCTAACCCACCCTCATCAAAGGATTAATTGTGGCTTGATTCAACAAATAAACCGAAGATGATGATGATGATGAAGACGATGACGATGACGACGACGACGACGACGACGACGACGATGATGATGATGATGATGATGATGATGATGATGATGATGATGATGATGATGATGATGATGATGATGATGATGAGTTGTACCGTTTCGTTGGCAATATAATAACGTACTGAGTAACAATTTATTTGAAAAAAAAACACTGTATCCGGCTTAGACAACTACTAATATGATTTAATAAATAATCACATAAAAATTACAATCAGCAAGGGGCATAACTATTTTTAATTGAAGAATATTATATGCGTTGTCTACCTAAAGTACAAACAAATATTTTTATTGTACGTTAGTGCATCCCGGAAAACGCTGGTTTGGTAGAGCTTGTCTTTTATACAGTTGTTTAAAATGTATCTTTCTTACCGACACTCTAACTCCATTATAGTATTTTTGAAATATGTTATAACAATGACAGGAGGTGGCTGTTATGATATGGACACCGACGTGGAGTGACGACGTGGAGTGACGACGTGGAGTGACGACGTGGAGAGCAAGGTTCGAACTCTGTTCGGTTCCATAGCACTATTTTCACTATAGATGTTGGCAACCTTCATATGGCCCTTACTGTAAGTACCTATTATAGAAACAACTGGGGAAACCAACGCCGACATCAGAATAGATCCGGTTAAAAAGTCATATTATGTTGATTCTTACGAAAAGAAGAATCTAAAATCACTCCACGCAATTAAATAAAATTTGCTATTATTATAGTGGAGATTCTGTGTCTGTATTCCTTCTGTAATAAAAATACGGAATAGAATTTCAAGGCAACTCGTGATATCCCTATTCATATAAAGTTAGGAATGTTTATATGTGTATACAGAATTCATAAGAATTCACGTTTTAACACATTATCAGTTTCCAGGAAGACATTTCTTGCGAAAGATACAAAATGTATTCTGCCCCGTTTCCGTTAAGATTATCTCATCTGTTGATCTAACATTGTGGAAGGGGTATTACTTTATCCTCACGGATCTTTTTCGTCGACAGAAACAGCTGTTTGTCTCTCTGAAGTAGTTGGTGACGTCTAGTTGTAATGATTGTAGTCGTAGTGGTGATGGGGAATTCGTAGAGATCTTGAACTATCTTTTTTCTTTCTTCTAGTGGATACTTCTTCTTTGCGTATGTTAGAAGACTGTGGTCGTACAACAGTTTCCCACTTTTTACGCAGTCTTTTTGTATTATTGTTGTACTCTGCAAGATCCTTCAAGCTGCAGCGGTTGAGCCGTAGAGGGAAGACGAGGCAGTGCTGCATCATATAGTTTTCCTCTCAACATTCAGGGATGGTTGGGTCAGTCTTGTAGCCCTATCTAGTCATAACAGCTTTTAGTCGTCGCATTCCCAGGCGGTTGAATGTTTTCCACTGGACCTAGGGCGCTTTTGAACCGGGGGTATCAGAAGTAGGGATTTCCATTCAGTAGGAGGGGGTCATTCTCTAGCCATCTGGTCAACAGCTGTAGTCTGGTCTCTTCCTGAGATGTTGTTAGGAGTCCGACATGGCTGAAGAAGCTTCTCTTTGACTTCAGTCGTTGGATCGTTGGTTCACGTTCATGAAGGATGTGGCATTCATCACTGTTAGCCTTTGTGATCTTCACTCGGCTGGCAACTTCTAATATCACATCTGCAGGGGCAATGCCAGTTAGGAGATGCAGGTTATTCAGGTGTGTAGGCTTCAAGCAGTCAGTGTTCAATGCTGAGTCTAGGTTTTTAGCATGCTTTGATCTCTACCAATCAGGACAAGCGTACTCCGCAGATTGGCTGGAGAAATAGAAGCCATTAAAAAGAAACACCAAATAACTTCATTACTGTTACACCGGCCGTTCTTACACAGGAGAAACTACACCGGTTGTCACTATAAATAGTGCGAGTCACCAGAGACACAGAGAAGACAAAGCACAGTCTTGTAACTGTCTAGCCAAGTGTTAGTCACTTCCTTACTTTGTTAATACACTTGTTAAACCAACCTTCGACTTGACTTCCTTTATTTATTATTTACTGTTGGACAACTTCACAACAATTACTTACTCTGAAATTAGATTGACTTCTTACAGTAATTTGCAGCAAGTACATCAAGATGAACAGCATCATCCCCTCCTGAATGGCATATGATGAATAAGGACTCAAAAACCCACGTCTGATTACTTCCACGTCAAACTCCACGAAGCAGGATATATCTAGTCTCTGTCACGTACTTCCTCCCACGACGTTATATCCTACCACGTAATCTTGATTCTTAACTTTGTATTCATCTGCTTAATTTTAACCTTACTTTTCCAATGTCTAATTTATACTCTACTATCTTTTAATTTTTATTCACACCCTCCCCCAAAAAAGCATGTTAATGAGGCGTAAGAGGCTATTGTGACTAGTGGCCCGCGTAAAAGTGGGCATATTAAGCGGGGAGTTGTGCAACAAGATATCTGTTAAGATTAAATTAAAATATCTGCATGTTGGTACAGTTGGAGAAACAAAGGCAAGCGGTTCGAGTAAAGGAGCTATTGAAGTATAAAGTTTAGCGGCATCTGGATACCTCTGCAGTGAAGGGGTGGAATGTTACTGCTAGCCGGGTTGGTGGTGGTATTTACGTTGATGGGGGTACAAGTGAAATAAGTTGGTGGTATTTACGTTGATGGGGGTACAAGTTAAATAAGTTCATCGGAGCACATACCATGAAAGTACTTGGCAAATAAGCACACGGGTGCAACATTGTGGCGATGCGACAGGGGTTTGAGCTTCGAAAACTATACAGAATCTATAAGGTTAGAAATTCTTTTTATACCATGTTTTAAATTAGTGGTTGGTGCACCAGCTCTAATGTACCTACAATACTCCATGCATGGGAAAATGATTGCTTTGTAGAGATATTAGATACTTACAGGTGGAAGCCCAGATTCTTTGCAGCAGACTTGGCAGTATCGTCTCTTGTGAATGTTAGGCAGTAGAGTTTGAACGTTAGACTCTCGGGAAAGAAAGGTTTTCTTAGCCGCCTCTAACTATCGCTACATTAAGCAGTATGTGACCATCGGACCATCTTATAATGTTACATAGACAAGAGTTGTCATGTCTCCTTATTCGCTGTCTCTGCTTCCGATATAAAATGCTCACATTCTATTGATCCGACCAGATGCGTCATTACATCAAAAGTTACTTTGAATAAACTGATTGGCCCGCATCAAATAGAATTAGTCTATGGGAAATTCGGTCTCGCGACAATCAAAGGGTATTCTAAATGTTTTATTTCCTGTGTGTACACTTCGTTGAACAGAAACAAGAAAGGGGATTTTCAAGTTGTGTCCATTGAATCTGCGCGTTTACCGATAAAATTGTTATCCAAAGATTAATCGTGACAGATAAATGAAAATAATGGTATTTTAAAACTAAAGTGGCATTTGGTAGTTGGGTAACTATGTAGAATCGCCGACCTAAAATAAAGAGCAATTGATATATATATATATATATATATATATATATATATATATATATATATAATCAAGGTAAAACACCCACAGGGTAGTAATCCAAAGAATTTCAACCGGGTTTATTAAATGTGCTCAATATCAAAAATAGCTTTTATATATTATTATTTTTATTTACACAGACATGTACAAAATCTGCGACACTGGCATGTTGATGTTATCAATAAACAGCTATTATAAACTGAGATCTCATCAGGTAGAGTTAGAATCCGATCTTAAACTTAGATCATATTTGGATATATATATCAGCCTGCTGGCAAAAAAAAATGTTTGTACGTGTATGATTTTTCTTCAAACAAATTATCCTGAGGAAGTCTGACAATAAAGAAAAAAAGTTGGTGAATACATAATATACTTTTTGCTTTTCCTTTTTATATTCCATGTATATATATATATATATATATATATATATATATATATATATATATATATATATATATATATCCGCCCTGTCACGCAAATGTTAGCGATTAAAATACTGCAGAACGAATTCATTCCAAGTACTTAAGGGAAATGCAAGTTTATTAAGCTGTTTCTTTCGTTTTTCGTTGTTTCTTTCTATACTGATTTATACGTTTTTCGTGTGATTTTTTTCTTATTTAAAACTTTCTCAGTTTTGGAGAATTTCTTTCTTTCTCATTTCTTTTTTTAATTCACCTATGTCGACATTAT
Organism: Sepiola atlantica; assembly: GCA_963556195.1. Lineage (NCBI taxonomy): Eukaryota > Metazoa > Mollusca > Cephalopoda > Sepiida > Sepiolidae > Sepiola > Sepiola atlantica. The sequence continues at coordinate 21,711,053 of OY744519.1, read as the reverse complement.
TCCATATAAATATAAGTATGAGTGCGAACACTGGCGAAGCATATTTTTTGTCATTTTTTACAGGACTGTACACGCCTATTACATATATTATCACATTGCTTATTATAACTATTTGTTAAAGACATATATTGAATCTTCCGTATCTGACGGAGTGTAATTGGCTTAATGGATACCGTCCACATATATTCAGTTGGCAATGTCGAGTTGAATCGTATCTTGGTAATGTTACGTTGTGCTCCTTATCTTCTTCACTGGCACCACGCGCGAAGCTCTGTAATATTACTCAAATGATTAGGCGTGACATTGCTTCTTATGGTTTTGTGTTGCGAAACCATTAAATGAGCATGTTTGATTCCGTCCTAGTCTATAGAGTCGGCTATGTCGAGTTGGAACTCTATTGGATCTATTCTAGTCGTATAATGTTACGTCCCAACGTCTGTAATTTACTTCAAATTGTTCTGCGTGACATTGCTTATTATAATTATTGTCATAAACCTGAAATACAAAGGCAATTACTCAATTATTAAAGATTTTATCGACGTTTACTTCGGTGGCATTTTAGGGTGGTCATTTGTAGAATATAACATAGAGTTAAGTAAGTGTCGCTAAGACAGACGTCTGTAAATATGTAAGTTTGAAAGTGTGGGTGAGGGTAGAAAGCAGCAAAAGAATGAACGAAATGAAAATCAAATTTTCGATATCTGACGGATTCGTGATTGTCTTAATGGATACTGTTGTTACATATGGAGTCGGCTATGTCGACTTTTAATCCCATCTGATCTAGTGTGGTAATTTACACACTAATGCACTCAGGAATTGTATAAACCCAGCATTTCCTCCGAGTTATGATTAAAATAGCAGCTTGTCTTCAATTAATCATTTACAATAGCTTTAAAAATATATAAATAGTGATCGTTACTTTATGCCAGTCTTTATTCTGCTATCGTTTCCCGATCGGCTGACCGTATTCATCAAAATCTGTTTTGCATTTAACACATTCTTATCTAACAGAGAAAACCTAATGTTTATTTTACAATTTCACCGACTGATTTCCGAAAATCATAACCTGTCAAAATAGATTCAGACTTGAATTCAAAAACCAATCTTTAACCTATATTCCAATATTTAACCTATATATGAATAGCTCACTTTTATGATAAAGAAAGTTCTTCTCGTCGTCGTCATAGCTATTATGAATTCTCAGTTGATTCTTCTTCTTCTTATTATTATTATAGTAGTAGTAGTAGTAGTAGTAGTAGTAGTAGTAGTAGTAGTAGTAGTAGTAGTTTCCCTACCTTCCTACGGGTAATCTCGTTATAGTCATTTACGCACTAATACTGTTGGGAAAAGTATAAATCCACAAGAATTAGTAAAATCGGAATTTGTGTTGAATGAATCATCTGCAGCGAACCGTTTACAACTGATATTGTTTTTTCTAAATCAAAGAATTCCGAAAGGGTAAATGTGCCATAAAACAGACAGAACAGACCGACCAGTCCGCATCAGCACAACAAAAAATTGGCTTTCGAGTAAACAACTAATAAAATACTGAAATCAAGCAAGAACGGATATTCTTGAGATGCGTTCATTAAATCTGCGTGACAGACCGACCGACCGATAGACATACAGAGCATCTCAAAGATATGCGCGGACGCATCTCAAATGTAATGTTAAACTTGAGAATGACAAACCGACCAAAATGTTATTTTGAAAAATAACCGAGACAGACAAATATGTCATATTATAGTAAAACGTGACAGACTGACTCGCATATAGATGATTGTACCTATCTATAATGAGTTACGTCCATTTAATCAACGGGTCTAGAGATACAAATGCTATTAACATTTAAGCGTGACAGAACAGACGAAACGTAAATGTGACAACCAACAAACCTGCTATTTTAAAAACAAGCATGACAGGTTGGCCGACGGACAGAGCTTCTTATAGAGAAGCTTAGACGCATCTCAAATAAGATGTGTCTATTTAATCTACACGTCTAACGATGAAAATTCTACTATCATACTTAAGCGGTGACAGACCAATGAATATGATATTTCAAACTTAAACGTGACAGACAGACGAAAATATTATTTCAAATTTATTACATAGCTCCTAGCGTTTTTATGACATTCATCATTGTTTGAGGTGAATGAAAGAAGAAAAATCAAAATGAGACTTACACTTTTTATCTACCTCTCCAAAACTCAAGCCCAGTCTAATAATAACCCGATAAGCATGTGTTTATTAAAATCAGATTTTATCATTAAGAAAATTATATAAATGTCCGTCCGTCAGTCGCATTTTTTTTTGAAAACATAATAAATTTTGAAATATCATAGATCTTAAATACTTTTAAAATTGGAAAATATTGCATCAATTGTAACTAATTACGGTTGCCATGATCGGAAATCGAAACCGAAACTTTGAGATCTTCAGCCAGACGTCCTACAAACTGAACTATTTAACTTTCTTATAAATAAGTCTTAAAACATTCCATTAATAATTATTGTTTTGGCGTAACGTCATAACGTAACGTCATAGATTTAGGATTCACGTTATGTAACATGAATTCAAACATAAGCGATAAGAATAAATAAATAAACATATATATATATATATATATATATATATATATATATATATATATATATATATATATGTATATATATATATACATAGGTAGAAGGATGAAAAGTCAGATCTTTTTTCAATTCAGTTGCTCAGAGCAATGTATATTCCGCAAAAAGGCAATTTATTCAAATTAAATTTTTCCTTAAGCCAGGCTTTTCAAAGATCAAAATCTTATCATCAGAGAAAGTCGCTTGGATAGATAAGTTGGCAAAGGCCAAGATTTAAAATTTGCAAAAAGTAAAATAAAGATTGTGGGGGAAAAAACACAAGGCAAAACTCTGCCCGAATGCAAGCAAATGTCCGATTGCAAAAAAGTCCGGTGTCAAAAAGTCCAACGGAGAAAGTGAATTGTAGACACGTGTAGGCACGAAAAATGACATGAGAGGATTCAGAGTTAAATTCAAAAAACCACATCTTCAGGTGCGGCGAAGATAGATCGAATCCAGAGGGTAAAAGGTCCAATAGAAGGTTCGATCGTGGATGCAACAAGGCTCAGTAAAACGTGAGGTGGGAAATATACGCTATTTAAAAAAGACTTCCTGGGCCGAAAATCATAAAATAAGTTTAAATTGGCGAAAAGACAGCGAATTAATATTTAAAGTCTAGGCGAAAATTCCAGATTTCCCGTTGAAAAACAAGACTAGTTTGAAAAATGGCAAACACTGATATGCGACCAGTAGGCAAGAAAGGAAAGTGAAGGGGGTGTAAAGGAAGAAAAAGGGTGCGGGTGCGATGAATAAGAACGCTTAAAGTTGAAAGTGGACGCTAGTGCGAAATTAAGGTTCAATTAGAAATGGAATAGTGGGGTGGGGGCAAGTCAATCAGTGTGGGAAGGGAGAATTAAAATACCAAAATGTGTCGGAGTGGGGGGATATGAACAGAGGTGGGGGTTAGGTGTTTAATCAGATGGCATTACTTATAAACAATGAGGCAAAATATATTTGAAAGGTAGAAATAAAAATAATAAATAATAAAAATAAAAAATAAAAGATAATAACAATTTTAAAAAAATAAAATGAAAAAAATAAAATTAATCTTAGGCCCGCAAGGAAAATTATGGATTAACAGATAAAGAAATATATAAATGAGGGAATAGTATATATATTTATATCAATGGGTAAACTTAAACTAAAATTATTTTAATAGTCCAAAATAATTTATTTAGCTGTAAATATGTATTGTGTGGAATTTTTTTTCACATTTATTATTCTAAACATGTAAATAGGAACACCCTCTCGTAGACAGCGAGATCGAAGGGAGTGACGCAGTAGCCTAGCAAAAATATACGACCGGGGGGGGGGACATATTTTTGCTAGTTACTCAAATTTTTTTGAAAGCTTAAAAAAACATATATAATAAGGGTCAGCTGCCGAAAGTCTTTTCTTGGCGCAGTATATCTTCAAATAAAAATAGCCGATCTCAGAGTGTTTAGCCGACGGGTGGCAGGATAGAATGTCTACGTCTTTCTCTGCGGTTGCCTAGAACCTATCTGATTGAAATGTCTCCGAATGGAGTCCCTAAAAGGTCCGGTCGCAATTACTATGCCCTAGAGTCTTATTAGTTATCGTGTGACCAAACAACCTCACTAGGGCTGCTCTTCGTAAGAGGAAACAAATGTCAGTATTGTGACTGCTACTACATTTACATCTAAAATTCTATTTCAAAATTAACAGTGACAGAACGACGGACGTATCTAATAATGAGACGTTAAGTTTGGTACGTTCTACATTGTAATTATCGGAAATGTTACTGTCGTAAAATGTAGTTTGGTTTTCAATTGACCGTTTACGTACGCCAAAACCATTCATAGCCGTTTGCTAACGAGTTATAAAGAATTGTGAGACATTCATTGATACACTTTGCTATTTCTCTCTTTTTGATAATCGTTGTTTTATGTGTACGTTTGCCTATTTAGCCTGACTGAATCTGTTTTTATTTTAACATTAATGAATTATTTTCTCAATAATTATTTATTTATGAAAATCTCACCTACAATCCCTACTTAACTCTCTTGGACTAAAGCCCAATCTTATAATAATCCGATAATTATGTATTTATTAAAATAAATGTTTTATAATTACGAATAACTCAATTATCCGAGAATTAGTAGTGGTGAAGTGGATACCGACGTTGACTGCTGATCTGTGGTGCCGAGTTCAAGTTTTATCGATTCCACTTTTACTTACGGGTATTTACAACCTTTACGTGGTCCTTCCTGTGAGTATTTGATTCTTGAATGAATTGTAGGAACCAATATCAACAACAGAAAAGAACCGTTTAAAAAATGACGTACCCTGTTGATTCATACCAATTTACGTTTTTAAGTAAATTTTCTCCATCTCTCCTGAAATCTAGCCCAGTCTAATAAAAGATATTGCTGTTTCCCTCTTTTGTAAACTCTCCTTCTGCTACATAATCTCGAGCCAGGGGGTAGCTGGGAGGCTGTTTTCGACGGTTGCTTGGAACCAAAAGTTTTTCTCACTGTGACTGTCGTCTTTGTTCGCCAATTTTCTTTCTTCGTCCAAACCTTGTTGTCTTGAAAGCTATGTCCTGCTGATTCGCCAGCTCTCCTGAAACCTATCCCAGTCTAATAAAAAGCATACACTATTTATTAAAATAAGATATTTTATAATTTACGAGTGGTCCAATAACCTATAAATTTTCTCCATTTCTTTTCAAGTTGAACCCAACTTAATAATAACCCCTACAAATATTTATTTATGAAAATAAGACGTTTATAATAATTGATGGTTCTAATAACCTATACTTTTTATCCATCTCTCTTCATGGACATTTGATCGGCTTACTTAATTTTCAAATAGGAGGTTGTGTCCATATCATTTCTCTTAAATAATCTTTAAAATGCCCCGCCCCTCCAAAAAAAATGAAATTTGAGGAATATATATAAATTGATGTCTAATATTTATTATTTGGATTCTCACGAAGGGCTTCCACACACTTTTCACTCCTTTGAATAAAACAAAATTGAACTAAAGATAGCCCACATTACCTACCCTGTGTTTTGGGGGTTAATTAGTTGACGAGTTCAGCTGTGCATACAAATATATAAACACATAAACATAGCTAACATTATAAAGATAGAGATATCAATCTGGATCAACTTTAACCCTCTTATTGCGACTGTCACAAAATTGTGACTGTCGCAAAATTGCGACTGTCGCAAAATTGCGACAATTCTACTGCCTCTAATAGCAGACGATACTACATGCAAAATTAGTTTTATTTGCAATATAAGACACAACAGCAAGAATATACACAACAGATTCAGCAATTGACTGATACGTGCATGAGAAAATAACAATCCAGAGTTAACCTCATTATAAATTATAAATGACCGCAATCACAATATGCTAATAAGTCAAATTCTATCATTTATTTTGATAGTGCTACTTATATACTACAAATGGCATATACATTGTTTGAGCATACGATGAAAAGTTAAACTTCGTAAATGATTTTAAAAATAGATGTAAAAAATATTTTTTTTAACCAAAAAAAAAATCACCGCTCACCGGGTTAAATGAGTTGGAAAATCGGCAAATACTACAGAGCAACGTAATAAGCATGTCTCAGTATGAAGTTAATAACTGAGCCAATATTGAGGATATTATTCTCTACTTTATAGAATTCATAGAAAATAGAAGAATGTTTAAAAATCTTCAAAGGAAATGGCATTAGCATTAATATTGGCTGAGTTATTAACCCTGAAATGGATGTGGTTCGGTAATGAAGCCCACTTATCTCTCTCAACGGTCAGATGAAGTTCTTCATAGGCCAATGCACTGTGTGAAAGCGCACCCCATAGCGATTACTCAGCAGATCTGTCGCATAGCAATACAATAGTGTGTCAGGATGATCGAGAACTTCGCTCGACGACTCCATGTAGGAAGCGGCAAAAAGCACATTCAGAACATGAAATCGCAAATCAATAGAGTGAAAGTTATAACGTTGCATCTGCTCTATGCCTTCGTGTGTTCTGGGTCAAACTTGTCACGACTTCGCATGCCACTGCTGAGCCTTACTGCTTTGGGAGTCGAGGGTAAAAACCTGCAATCATTGCAGTTTAACAAATAACGAGGAAGACTTCATGTAGATCAGACAATCCTGAGTCGCATAATTTTCGGTCACGTGACAGTTTGAAAATATGCGATGCGATTTACAAAACAGAAAAAAAATAAATTGAGCATAAATCAACCATAATACTTGGCTTCTGTATTTAAAACTTTAATTCAAGCCATTAAATAAAAAATAAATTCAGTCTGACGTTTTACTAACTGAGCTATTTGCACTTTCTTATAAATGGATCTAAAAATATTCCCTCAACAAAATGATTATAGCTTTGGCGTGACGTCATAGATTTATGATTCACGTCATGTTTCAAAATATGAATTCAAACGTAAGCGATGATAAAAAATAACGAAATGAATGAGTAAACATTATCAATGCTGTTGTAAATTATTTTAATAGTCCCAAACAATTTATTTTCCGTTAACTATATACTATATGTAGTTTTTTGTGATTATATGATTCTAGGTATGTGAATTGAACACTTTCTCGCAGACAACGAGAGAGAAGGAGGTAACGCGACAGCCTAGCCAAAATATGCGACCGTGGGGAGGATATTTTGCTAGTCTATAATATAAAACGCAGCTGTATGTGTGCCTGTTTGTCTGTGTGTCAAACTAAAAGTCTCGACTACACAAGATACACCCTCAAAGCTGATATGTTCTTTTAGATCATTGCCTCGGACTAATATATCTGCATTTATATTGTTCAGAATTAGTCAGGGATTCGAAATTTAGAGCGATTTTTAATGTTATTATGTAGTAATTTGTTTATGATTTTTTTAGTTGCCAGAGAAAGCGAAAGAGGTGTGATACGGTTAAAGGGGTAGTAGAAGGAGGAGATGAGAGAATGGGTATAGGGGAAATATATGATGAAAGGGGGAGAAGAGAGTGGTAGATAGAGAATAGAGAAAGTTACAAAGGGGGAAGTTTTAAACGAAAGATGTTACACACACTTTTTAGATTTTGTTGCCTATGACCCCGGGCAACGCCGGATAACCATACTAGTAGGTAATAAGTGTAAGTGGTATATTTTTTTAAATACATATCGCCTGACGTACCTTGGTTTTTTAACCCTTTACTTTGTAATTTGACACGTGGGACATCCCAGCTGTTTGTAAAATCCTGGGAACAGATTAATTTTCCAAAGTTTATTGTCAGTCTAACCCGTACTTAGATCGACCCTTGTTAATTTACTCTTATCTGGCATAGGGTCCTTCATAATGTAACACAGGCTCAGATGTAGAAAGGAATTCATAAATAAATAAAAAATTAAGTAATATTAAAATTATGTGAAGCCATCCAGTTGAGTATTTATCAAATGACTAATTAGTTTCTGACAAAGTCTAAATAGATGATGCTTGATTTATGTAAGAACTTTTGTAAATAGGTTAAAAACAAAATTTAATTATATATTCCATGAAAAATGCCAGTATACTGAAATCATATGCCATTAATAAGATTAAGATGGAAATTCATATACACTAAATGTACAAAAGCACGTCGATTCCTAAATGTTTACATTTTTATTGTCATTAAAGGGTATGCGAGCACAACAGGGCTATGTATTTTACTGGTAGGAATTTTTCTTCAGCGCACCTCATACACTTCATCCACTCATGCATACAGATTTATACTGTAGTGATGTGATAATGAAATGGTTTGGTTGATATGTAGTCATACCTTTAATGACAATAAAAGTGTAAAAATTTGGGAATTTCCTTGCTTTTGTACATTTAGTGTATATGAATTTTCATCTTAACCCTATTAAGGGCATATGATTTCAGTATACTGGCATTTTTCATGGAATGTCACTATTTTTGTAAAGGCTATGCCTCAATACAATGGTCATGTTTAAGGTTTTTTGGAATTTTCTTGAAAACTAAGATATATGGTAAACTGAAATTAAAATGCCATCAACTAGACCCTAGAACCTCTATCTGCCAAAAATCAGCTGAATCCATCAAATAGTTGATGAGATACAGGGTGGCACATACGTACGTACACACAGATAACATGATTTCATGACTGAACTTTCTGGATCTCCGGGTTGCCTTGACTAATGATGCTGAACTTCTACACACTTATAGAACCTATCAAATAGAATTTTGTGCAAAGTTTTAACTAACTTGGTTTATTGGTTTTTGAGTTATGATTTATCAAAGAAATGAGATTTCTAGCATAGGCCGTTTTTGAAGTCTGTTAATGGATAGAGCACTCTCGCGCCTCCCTTGATTTTCAAAAAATATAATATGGCTTGAGTAGACACTCAGTTTTTGAGTTAAGCTAAACACTAAAGAATCATCATTTGTAATTTGTATGATGGTGTAATGTAGAAACTATGTTCATTTTGTCTATTCGGTTCATGCGAAGGTGTTCTTTATGTTTTTGTTTTATTTCTATTACAAATTATATGCGACCAGTTTATGTGGATTGGTTTCCGCATTCGAGGATTTTCTTTAAGATTTCAGCTGGTTTTATCATTAACTTATGTTGTATAGTTTCAGTATTCCCTTTGATTCAAATATCTCCCAGTCTTTTTTTCCAGGTTTTTCGGAAATGTTTTTAGTCCTCCTACGATTATTGGTATTATATTTACTATATTATCACGTCTTTTAACTTGTATAATGGCGTAATGCAGGAACTATTTCCGATTTATCTATTCGTACCAAATGGTTATCGTCATCTACTTAGATTTTACTTTCTTTATTGCATAATTCTCAAACGAATTTCGCAAACACCTTGGAGACGTAATCCTTTCATTTTCCTCGATGTTTTGTCAATCTTTCCACGGTTTCTTTATTTGTTTACAAAGTTACAATACTGGTAGCCTAGAAAACTCTATTCTTTGTATGGAAGAGAATTCAATTCTGCTAAATAGAAACCATTATCTCCCCTACCAGCGTTATCCATCCATAGGGAGGGGTTTTTTTTCGTTCATCTCCACCTTCATACTAAGCAAGTGGCTTGAAGAAGTTCAACTGGTTCGCAGCTAGAACTGAAACATGTCTGCAAATGTGCAGCCAAATTATATTTCTATAAATAAACAACTTTTATTACCAGTAAACAGCTCTATTCATTATTGAGCACTATTATATAAACAGTAAATATTCTCTGGATTTTTTTACCCTGTAGATACTGATCAGTCCAGTGAGCTGGGGGCCCACCACATCTTTGACCTGGAAATCCTACATTAAACCATTCTATTAGATTTTTGCATTTGTTTAAATATGAGTTAGACAACTCCGATTATATACTTCAATCTAAAATATGAATGTTCCCATTGCTGCTTTCTTTTAGGTAATTATTTTAAAATGTTTCATATTAGCAGTCGTTTAAAATCACTTCCATTATGAATTATTTCGGGTCCGTACCGATTTGATATTATGTTTCGGCATTTTTTAGATGAGGATTGATAATTTGTATTATTTGGATTATTCGGACTACTATTCTCATCTTCAGTGTTATTCTGACCTGTAAATTGTACGTTATTATACCATATTGTTACTAGAAAATTACTTTATTAAATTACCTATAACACGGTACAACAAAAACAAATGCAAATTAGCTAGTCAGAGAAAAACATTGATTTGTCAGCTTAAATGCTATTTGGGTCTGAGTTTGAAAATCCGACAAGATCACTTGGTGTGTTAGACGTTATATAACTACCTGAAATAATAAGTTGATGACTTTGGAAATTATAATTTATTTTATATTTTTATATTTTATTTTATTTTTATTCGCCCTAAAAAAGTATATTGTCACTGAAGCGGAAGGGCCTACTGTGATATAGGCCAGAGTTATAGGTGGTAACCACGGTAAGGCGTTGGGCAGCAATATGTTTGTTCACATTACATTTAAATTTCTGCATGGTCAGAGAAACAGGGAATAGGAAGAAAATTCCAAAATGCAAGCGACCCGAGGAGAGATTATCATAGTAGAAAATATTCTGGCCTCTAGGGACCTCCACAGTGAAGGGTGGGATGTTGCTGTTAGTCGGGTTAGTCGGGGTTATTTTTGTTGATGAGAATGCAAATACAGTCCACCTTTTTTGCTGGTGATATTGTCTTCTGATCATTTGAGAATATCGTTATCGTGTATTGGTTTAACCGTGTCACGGCGCAATGTCGGGGAGAGCCCATTCGCTCAATTAATAAGTATTGGCTTATCCATTATATTTAATGATGAAGATAGAAGTCCGAAATTAAGCCGTCTCTGAAATGCGAACATGGGCATAATTAGAAAGAAGGTATGATGGATGGGATATTGTATATATAAGATGAGACTCTTGGGAATGGTTTGTCCGTCAAACGTGACAACGAAATCCCGTCCGATGCACACGGCCAGAAAATTGCTCACGCGATTTAAAAAAAAAAGAAATATAACGAGAATTCTTAAGGTTAGTCAAACAAATCAGCGCATTTATGAAAAGAGATTACCCCCGGGGAAGTAGTGTCTATACTTAACGTGGCGGAAACTAGTTGGGAATGCGATGGGGGAATGCGGATATGGTCTTACAATATTGTGTTGTCACTCGATTTAAAAATCAAATGAAAGTTATTTCGGGGCTAGTTAAGCTATCCACTAAAACAAACAATTTGATGGATACTTTCAAATGAAGTAGAAAATATCAATACAGATTGTGCAACTGAGTAGAGAGGACGTCTTCCGCGCTTGCTCCAACTGTTAAATAGTAAGGGTACGTCCGCTAGTATGATTTAAATTCGCAACGGAAACACTCATTGACCCTCAACTGAAACACTCTCGACTAACCTGACAATCAGAAAAATCCCACTCCTTACCTGTGGAGGTCCCCAAATGCCGGAAGGCTTTCTACTTTTTCTCAAACTGCTAGATTTTGGAATTCCTTCCCTGCTCCGTGTTTGTTCGATGGTTCCAACATGCAAAAATCTAATGTAATGTGAACAAACATCTCACTGCACAACTCCACACTTAGGATTCCCCTGTAAACATGAATCCTACTTCACAGTAACCCTTTACGTCTCAGTAGCAATATACCTGTTTGGGTGTGAATACAAGTAAAATAAATAAATAAACGTTAGCGCGTAAATAGAAAATAAAAGTCAGATGGGGTCACGATAACTGGCCTTTGAGGACATTGTCTTTTTGGGAGAACAAGTTAGAGGAAATGACTTCACATGAGATATCATAGGCGCGGAGAGCGAAGACTCTGAGTTGGAAGCTTGAAGTGACGAGACGTGGTTAGAAATGACTTAAGAATCGATTATAACCAAAGAAACTAATGCCGGAAAATCTGTAGCCTCGAAATTTTTTTCTTCCTACCACTAACAGAGGGGAGGGCAACATCAACAGACTGATAAAATGGTCCTTCTCCAAATTCGGGATCTAGATTTTTTGTTGTGTTGTTGTACCAATTTTGATTCCTTTGGGACGACGAGAAACGATCTTATGTGAAATGTCCTCAGTCTTGAAGGATCGCTGTTGTTGCGCATTGCAGACACAATATATGATTTAATTGCGCTAAGTATTATTTGTTGATTTGCATTCTATAACAAACATATATTATATTTGACGATGACATACAAAACAATAGGCCTCTCTTGTGTGGGGGGGGGAGGATGTAATGCAACACAATCACGGGAGAGCTCAGGGCTCTCGCGGTACAGGAAATAAAGAAAGAGGCATTCGTTCGGTCTCGAGATATGGATAACCTCTGTAAGGTCTCTACGCTGAGAGTATATTCTAAAACAATCCCAAATCACACCTGAACCGACGTTGCTTGAGTCCAAGATGCCGAGAAACAATCCTGAGATAAGCAGAAAGCACACCAACACACAGTGCTTGGTGCTTCAAAATGGTAACCTATTTAGTACTGACCAAGCTAAACCTCGCAATGTAATGTAATTATGCCATATAAATAATATAGAAAATGTAAGAAAAACATTGTAACACTAAACATTGTAACATCATTGTAACATCAATATTGTAACATTGTAACATAAAACATCGTAACATCAAACATTGTAACATCATTGTAACATCAATATTGTAACATTGTAACATAAAACATCGTAACATCAAACATTGTAACATCATTGTAACATCAATATTGTAACATTGTAACATAAAACATCGTAACATCAAATATTGTAACATCAAATATTGTAACATGAAATAAAGTAAGCGATCCAAGTTCCTGTTAGTATTTTCCGAATATTCAATTGCAAACAATCATGTGACGAAAAAGATGCATTCCAGAAATGCTCGGAAGATTCCCCGACAAAAAGGACAAGTTCCTTTTTAGTCTCATTTAACGTGGCCGGCAACAAAGAAAAAGGGGTTTACTACGTTAAATATGCTATCTGGGTGCCGTCCAACGAGCACCCCATTTAACAAGGGGAGATCGAGCAATCTGTGATTGCCGCTGGTTATATAATAGTTGTCTACTTGTCTAGTAGATGAAGATTCGACACAAGGTCGGTAAGTTGGATTTGGTGGGTCAGCACAGTAAAGGTAGTGTACCCTGGTCCCTCAAAAAATGCCTTGGCAGACATGTCGTAAGAGATCAAAGTTTCTTTATTGTGTTTCCGAGTCTTATGTTGGGTGGTTTCCGCATTCTTGGATTTTCTTAAGATTTCGGGTGTTTTCATCATCGTCGTTTATAACATGATATTAATCTTCCCTTTTATTCATATTCTTCTAATTATTATTATTATTATTATTATAATTATTATTATTATTATTATTTATACTCACTAGGTGTTCTCACACAGATCATCGTCAATGATTGCTCACCGACAACAACCAGTGGTATTTCCTGGAGTCTGAGTGACAACAAGCCTCCCCAGATTTCCAGTATTCTTCACCTCTTTTCGATAACGATGCGGTATCGCAACAGTCTCTTACCATTGATGTCTCGCTGGTAAGGACAGTTGGTCGTCTCTGGTATTAGTTTCTGTAAATGTAAATCCGTAGAAACTCAAGTGTTTATAAAAAGTGCTCAATAACAAGTAGAGCTGTTTATATATATAAATTTTTATTTATACAAACATTATTGGTTACATATGTGCATACATGTTTCGGTTTCACTTTTCCCAGAAAGTCAACCTCATCAGACCAAGAATTTTCGAGAAAATTCTTGGTATGATGAGGTTGACTTTCTGGGAAAAGTGCAACCGAAACATGTATGCACATATGTAACCAATAATGTTTGTATAAATAAAAAATTATATAAATATATATATATATATATATATATATATATATATATATATATATATATATAGATGATTATTTTTATTTACACAGAAACTTTCCAAATATGATCTACGGTTAAGATCGGATTCTAACTCTGCCGTATGAGATCTCAGTTTATAATAACTGCTGATCGATAACATCGACATGCAGGTGTCGCAGATTGTGTACATGTCTGTGTAAATAAAAATAATCATATATAAAATCTCTATTTGATATTGAGCACTTTTTATAAACCCGGTTAAAATTCTTTTGATTACTACCCTGTGGATGTTTTACCTGGATTATATATATATATATATATATATATATATATATATATATATATATATATATATATATATATATATATATATATATATATATATATATACGCAAATTAAGTCAGTTATAAGTGAGACCATGACCGATATTTGACCAAGTTTGGTGACGATTGGTCAAGCGATGTAGATGCTAGACTGTACCCAAACAAACAAACGTAGTGACAGATCATCTAACACAACTGAAAACATAATCTCCTTGCCGGAGGTAATAATTAAAACAATAATAAATAATTAAGATACTTAGACAATCCACCTTCATAATTTATTTTTCTTATACATATAAATATAACTATTTAGACAATCCACCTTCATAATTTATTTTTCTTACACATAAGAAAATATAAATATGTGCGATGAGGATAAGTTTTTTATTTGAAAGATCGCTGTAAAATTGTTCGGGGACGAAACATATGTATAAAGTATCGATCCGTACGCGTCCTGCGTGTCTAGAATATTACTGTCTATCGATTTCCGGCTGGCTTAGCTACCGAATGAGGCGTCGGTACTGTTTGTCTTTTAGCACTCATGATACATCAAGCCGTTTAATCTTGGCGCTTTAATCACAATCAATCAATAAGGTCACGTATCGCTATTCTGTGAGACCAATGCGTCACCGGGTTTATGATAACAAGTCTCATCATTAACACTATTACACAAACACTCCCTCTCACTCTTTCTCTTTCTCTCGCCTTCTCTCTCTCCTTCTCTCCCTCTCTCTTTCATACATTTCCTTTATTACTCTCCCCTCTCTCTCTTTTTCTCTCACTCTCTACTTATATTTACTGTTTGATATATAGATAGATAAATAGATAAATATTAACAGACTTTGAGGTATATACATATATACATATATATATATTCATGTGCATGTTATGTATATATACACACACACACACACATATATATATATATATATATATATATATATATATATATACATATATATATATGTATATATTGCATGTGCATATGCATATATTCTCATAAATAATTTAATAATTATTGATTAATTAATAATACACAAATAATTAAATAAATAGGAATAAATAAATACATTCACACATAAATTAATAAACTAATAGATATTATTTCCACCTCTCTTTATTTGCTACACTTTTCGTTTGTCATCATAACTTTGCGTTTATAAACTTTTCACACGATTACATTAACATAGAAACTATTTCCTTCCTTCTTTCTTTTTTTGGTTTCAAAAACTGGCAATGATTTTTTACACGTGTATACTTATTTACTTGTATCAAAGTGAATATGCGTTCGTTCTCACACATATGTGTATGGATGTCTAATATGGATACCGTCTCACGCCTTATCTCAGACTTCGCCCCCTTCTTCACCATCAGTCTCTACAATCGCATGACACGATGTCCCAGACAACCCTTAGCTAAACGTTCTTCTTTCAAAGTTAAAGTAATTAACTGAGTTCAACTAGCCTAAAAACTCTGTGAACTGCAACTACTACCTCGCATTCTTTTTTGCCTTCTGACTTTTTTTATTTTTCTTGACTCAGAAACCGGCTGAAGCTCGTAGCTTGCAGGCAAATCAAATTTATGCTTGTATGATTTTGTATACATTTTTCTTCATCCTGAGGAAGTCTTACAATAAAGACAAAACGTTGATGAATACATAAATAATATATATTTTTGCCTTTCTTTTTCATTCTCCATATATATATATATATATATATATATATATATATATATATATATATATATATATATATATATATATATATATATATATATATAGTAAGCTATGATAATATATTTATGGCAATTAAGCTACACAGAGGCTCCGTCTTTTCATCCTCGGGGGGAATCTTCAGGCATTTTAGCCTGAAGATTCCCCCGGCGAAGAAACGCGGGAGCCTCTGTGCAGCTTAATTGCCATAAATATATTTTCATAGCTTACTACCTAGCTCTACTTACTATCGAGCACTGTTGAAGTAAATACTGACAATTGATAGATAAAAAAGTATATCTCCTTATAAAATTTTATATGGACACATGAAATACTAATATATACATATATATATATATATATATATATATATATATATATATATATATATATATATATATATATATATATATATATATATAAATATACATATATAAACACTCAAGGAATTAAAACATTACAATTGATTCCATGAATTTGAACATCAAGTTACGTATGGCGTACGATCGTTTCCAAAACATTCTGGAAATGCTTTATTTTATTTTATAAATGAATAAAGCTAATTCAAAACGTCGCTTAATCAGCGCCTTGAGCAAAAAGTCATACAGAAAGTCAGAGGACAAATTAAAAAGCTCGTTGTAGAGAAACATCCACTCACATAAAGAGTAACCGGTTGGTATGTTAAACCAAAAATTAGTACATACAGAAGAAATAATCCGATATTTTTCATGGATTTAAGCTTTCAAATTATGCAATAAATTAATTAAAATTACAAATTCTTTTGTCAGAGGGGTAGTAGAATCAATAGAATAGAAATAAAATAATAAAAAAGGAATAAGATAAACAAAAATATAAAATAAAAAATAATGATAAAGCAAATCAAAAACACCAAATACAAAATATACAAAAAAAATTTTTAAATAAAATAAATATATAAATAAATAAAAAATAAAAATGAAAAATACAAAATAAAAATAAAGAAATGTAATAATTGAAATTAAAATGAAAATAAGAATTAAAAACAACATAAAAATATGAATAGAAATAAAAATTAAATTAGACAATAAAGGTTGAATAGCATCAAGGTGTTTTACAAAGGTTTTTTAGGAAAACATCTTGCAAGAGGATGTGTAGGGTAATAAGGTAGGAGGAAAGGTATAGGGTAAGATATGGACAAATATATTTTTTGAGGGGGGGAGAAAAAACACCTTATAAAAAGATGTGCAGAATTAGATAATATTTGCGTAGTATGAAATGAGGGAGAAAAAAAGAAAGGAAAGAAAAACGAAAATTTTAAATTCGGAAAGTCATGTGGTCAGACTTAAGACTGTTGAAATATAAAATAAATTTATATGGAATAGAAATAAAACAATATATATATATATATATATATATATATATATATATATATATATATATATATGAGATTGTAGTTTGCTTGAAGCATTGCTGGTATATATAAGTGCAGATTAGTAGTCCGAGACTATAGCAATGCGATGTAGTTGCCGGAAGATAGAAAAAGTGAACAGAAATAAACGATGAGAGAAAGTGAAACTCAAAACGATTTATTAATATTTCACGAAAAAAAAACTGATTAAATACCAGAATAGTAAATACTGTCTGGTAAATAAAAGTTCGGCAAAAGGTAATCTTAAATTTTCGAAAGAAAAACTTTCATTTTCAAAAGACAACAATAGAAGACCGAGACTGTCGAAAAAACGGGAAAAACCGGTGTCAAACCATTGAAATACCGCAGCAGACAATTGGAAGTAGGAACGCAGAAAATGTCAAAATTTAATTAAATAGTTTTTTTTTCCGTGAAATTATTAATAAATCGTTTTGAGTTTCACTTTCTCTCATCGTTTATTTGTGTTCACTTTTTCCATCTTCCAGCAACTACATCGCATTGCTATAGCCTCGGACTACTAATCTGCACATCAGGTAGCAGAGACAGCAAAAGTCTGTTTGATCTTAACGGTGGTATGTTAAAATGTTCAATCAGGAAGAGATTGCGTTGGCACGCGTGGAAATGAATAAAGATTTGTTTCCTATCCAAAAGCGTTGTGTAAATTTGAATAGAAATATGTCTAGTTCTGGCTTTTTAAACTTACAGATTTTTATTCAAACATACACAATGACGTCTAATGGTTGAAATATCGTAGAGAAGTTCACACAGCGTGTGAGACGCCATATTCCGAGAATACAGACATGAACAGAGGCTGAAGAGAGTCTGACATAAGGGTTCCATCTTGAATCCTCTTTGTTTGAATTTAATACCGTCTATACCGATGTTGTTTTAATCATCTGTAATTATATATATATATATATATATATATATATATATATATATATATGTATCTGAAATAAAATAAAGTAACACGGAATCACATAATCACCGGTGCAATAATTTATTTAAAGTTTCTGGTATTGTCAAGACTACACTTTTGAAAAAATGCAGTGACCTAATTTGGATGCTTGACAATACCAGATAGACGAAATAAATTATTGCACCGGTGATTATGTGATTTCGTGTTAACTTATTTTATTTTATTCTTGCTCTGTTTATTACATTGAGCTCTCATACCCGGATTTCATTCTGGAATTTATTTCACTATAACACACGATATATATATATATATATATATATATATATATATATATATATATATATATATATATATATATATATATATATATATATATAAACATTTTAAATGGTTTATACAAATCAATTCATGTTTTAGTGCTACTGTGCCACCCGATAGAACTACAAGTCCAATCTGCAATAAAATTGTCACCGAACCAAGGAAAAATCATCGTTGATGATCCAGACCGATGTAACACTTGTAAATGAAATGTGTAAAACCTGTAAATAAAACGTATACCACTTGTAAATGAAACGCGTAACACTTGAAATGAAACGGGTAACACCAGTAAATGAAACGTGTAACACTTGTAATGAAACGTGTAACAATTGTAATGAAACGTGTAACAGATGTAAATGTAAAGTGTAACACTTGTAATGAAACGTGTAAAACTTGTAATGAAACGTGTAACAGCTGTAAATGAAACATGTAACACTTGTAAATAAAACGTGTGACAGTTTAAATGTAACGTGTAAAACTTGTAATGAAACGTGTAACAGCTGTAAATGAAACCTGTAACACTTGTAAATAAAACGTGTGACAGTTTAACTGAAACGTGTAAAACTTGTAATGAAACGTGTAACAGCTGTAAATGAAACCTGTGACACTTGTAAATGAAACGTGTAACACTTTAAATGAAACGTGTAAAACTTGTAATGAAACGTGTAACACTTGTAAATAAAACGTGTAACACTTGTAAATGAAACTGTAACACTTGTAATGAAACGTGTAACAGCTGTAAATGAACCGTGTAAAACTTGTAATGAAACGTGAAACAGCTGTAAATGAAACTGTAACACTTGTAATGAAACATGTAACACTTGTAATGAAACGTGTAAGACTTGTAAATGAAACGTGTAACACTTGTAATGAAATGTGTAATAGCGGTAAATGAAACGTATAACACTTGTGATGAAACTGTAACACTTGTAATGAAACGTGAAACAGCTGTAAATGTACACGTGTAACACTTGTAATGAAACGTGTAATAGCTGTAAATGAAACTTGTAAAAC
Source organism: Sepiola atlantica (assembly GCA_963556195.1). Lineage (NCBI taxonomy): Eukaryota > Metazoa > Mollusca > Cephalopoda > Sepiida > Sepiolidae > Sepiola > Sepiola atlantica. The sequence continues at coordinate 21,691,421 of OY744519.1, read as the reverse complement.
TTGTAATGAAACGTTTAACAGCTGTAAGTAAAACGTGTAACACTTGTAAGTAAACGTGTAACACTTGTAATGCAACGTGTAACAGCTGTAAGTAAAACGTGTAACACTTGTAATGAAACGTGAAACCGCTGTAAATGACACGTGTAACACTTGTAATGAAACGTGTAATAGCTGTAAATGAAACGTGTAACACTTGTAATGAAACGTGTAACAGCTGTAAATTAAACGTGTAACACTTGTAATGAAACGTGTAATAGCTGTAAATAAAACGTGTAACACTTGTAATGAAACGTGTAACACTTGTAATGAAACGTGTAACACTTGTAAATGAAACGTGTGACACTTGTAATGAAACGGGTAACAGCTGTAAATGAAACGTGTAACATATTTAATGAAAAATGTAATACTTGTAATGAAACGTGTAATAGCTGTAAATAAAACGTGTAACACTTGTAATGAAACGTGTAAGACTTGTAAATGAAACGTGTAACACTTGTAATGAAACGGGTAACAGCTGTAAATGAAACGTGTAACACTTGTAATGAAACGTGTAACAACTGTAAATGAAACGTGTAACACTTGTAAATGAAACGTGTAACACTTGTAATGAAACGGGTAACAGCTGTAAATGAAACGTGTAACACTTGTAATGAAACGTGTAACAACTGTAAATGAAACGTGTAACACTTGTAAATGAAACGCGTTACACTTGTAAATGAAACGTGTAACACTTGTAAATGAAACATGTAACACTTGTAATGAAACGTGTAACAGCTGTAAATGAAACGTGTAACACTTGTAATGAAACGGGTAACAGCTGTAAATGAAACGTGTAACACTTGTAATGAAACGGGTAACAGCTGTAAATGAAACGTGTAACACTTGTAAGTGAAACGCGTTACACTTGCAAATGAAACGTTTAACACTTGTAAATGAAACGTGTACTTTGTGTTATTACCTATAAAAAGCCTTATTAAAGAGTTCCACTTCTCTACCGTACCATCCGAAAGACTTACACATTAGATCGATCGCATAAACACAAGCAACACACATGTTTACACACAGACCGCTACACACAATACAATTATCACACTCACTTCGATATAATTATGCCAAAATTGCCTACAAATATTTCCTCAAAAATTCTAAGATTTACTATTATTCATTTCTTGTGTATAGTATTATATAATTTAATGACAATGGGGTTTGTATTTATTTATTAATTTATTAAATATAAATATATAGTCTATACTTATATAACTATTTATTGCGTATTTTTTCAATTATTTATTTAACTATTAACTTATTAGCTTAATTATTTATGTAATATTATATTTTGGAAAAGAATTATAATTATATTTATTACATTACTTAACTAGTGGGGTTATTACTGTTATATTAAACGCGATAACATAGTTATAATCACTGGTTTTTATTCATCGGGAATTTATGATAAATTAATTTGGTTGTTACTATATTTAACCAAGGGTGAACTGTTTAAAATATCTACAACTAATGCCCACTTCATCTTTTTGATTTTACAATTCATCTTATTCAGGGAACTTTATAATAGCTACTATTTCATTACGACAAAGGAAACAAGTTACATTATTTAGCATAAAGTTTGCAGCCTTTTTCAGGACGCTTCATTTGGATGCAGGTTATTGGTTATTGTTAAAGCTATATGTATTTGAATAATGAGGTGTTATCCTTTTTCCTATGTTCTTGAATAATGATTTATTGTTCCTGTACCTGGACTTAAAAGCAGTAATTGCATCACCATACGTAAAATCTTGTGAGGTTTAAATCTTATGTTCCTAAATATAGTATAGTATATTTTAGCAGAGTATAAAATATTTTAGGGACGAATGATCAAAACAAAGGGAGATAACTCATCACATTAATGCGTTTATTTTTTAGGGTATGAATAAAAACGAAACAATTAGAAATTATTCGTTACTTTTTTGATTGGCGAATTTGGATCAACTCCTTTCGCATATTTTCAATTCATTCATTTTCTATTACTTCTGTTCAACGATCAACTAGCTTCTTGATACCTTCTTCAAAAATATTCTGATTTTTTAGAGAAAAACAAATTTAGCTCATTTTTGAGAGAAAAACAAATTTAGGTCATTTTTGAGAGAAAAACAAATTTAGGTCATTTTTGAGTTGGTCGTCATTTTCATAAATTTTATTGTTTAAGTGATGCTGCAACGACTGGAAAAGATGGTAGTCGAATGGAGCAATGTCAGGTGAATAAAGTGGATGAGGCAAAACTTCCTAATTGAACCTCATGATCTTTTCCTGAGTGAGTTTTGCTGTGTGGAGTTTCGCGTTATCATGCTGAAACACTACACCCTTCCTATTAAGTAATGCTGGTCGTTTTCTTGATAGACCAATTCTTAGATCATCCAGCTGCAAACAATATTTTACTGCTGTGATTGTTTGATTAGGCTCTAGTAACTCATAATGAATCAGTCCTCTCATGTCCCACCATAAAGAAAGCATAACCTTCTTTGGGTGAAGTGCTTGTTTTGGAACAGGCTGTGGACTTTGGTTTCGGTCTAACCATTGTCTTTTGCGTTTGGTATTCTTGTAAAGAACTCATTATATCATCTCCAGTCACAATTCTTTGCAAAAATGGTTCTCGATGATTTCTGGAAAGCAAAGATATGCAAACAGTCAATCGTTGATTTCGTTGAGCGTCGGTCAAATCGTGGGGAACCCAAAGTCCAAGTTTTTAAACTTTTCCTTACTCGTGAAGGCATGAAATAATTGTGGTATGGTGTGTATGGAATTGCTGAGCTAATTCTCTGCTGGTTAACTTTCGATGGACTCCACAACATATTTAATGGCGTCTTTATCAATTGATTTTGGCCTTTCCAAACGTCGCCGATCTGACAGGTTAAAGTCTCCAGAAGAAAATCTTGCAAACCACCGTTGACATATTCGATCATTCAGAACATTTATCCCATTAACAGTTCCAATATTCCTTGTAGCTTCTGCAGCTGAGTTTCCTTTTTTGAATTCATAAAGCATGCAATATCTCAGATGCTTCTCACTAATATCCATTTTTGACGACTGAGACCGTTAAACCTAATAGTTTCCAACTAATTACTATATCTGAAAGGCAGGATATTAAGATACCAATTCACCAAACAATATAAAACTGTGTACAACTTTGGAGGCTGCAAAATGATGAAGTAAAAGATACCACATTACTTTCTTTCCAACCTGATATTACACTTAACCCGTGAAGACTTACTCGCACAAAAACAACTTACTAAGGTGATGTAGCTTGATTTTTTACCCGCTCTAATTTGTCTACTAATCCTACCACCCACAACACCGTGTTTTTTTTTAATATGCTAACTTTTAACAAATTAGCGGAAAATAACAGAATAACCGAATAGTATTTCATCATTCTTACTCCATTTCCTTACTACATTACAATACAAAGATATAGTTTAAAAACGAACACATAGACAGGCATAATCCATTCTGATAAAATGGCGACAATAATAAATACATCGTGAGTTTTTTGTCAAGTTTTTATATTCTAGTTTTATTTCTTCACGGACAGACCCCACCTCTGTAATTGTGAAATAACTGCAATCAAATAATTAGCCAAACCACAACATTCCATCTATAATTTAAGCAATCACGCCGTGCATACCAGAACAACGACATCAGAATTTATGATTGTACACTCTTCTTAAAATAACTTCTTTGTTTAATTTGACCTATTTTCATTCATTTCATAATTTTACTTCATTTCTATTTAAATACGATATAATATTTGTTTTCTTTTTATATTCACAATCTTACATGAGAATATCAGATTAACAGATTTAATATTCTACCGTTACGTTTTCGTTTTCATTACATTTTAAAGATCTATTCCTGTATTCGCTGGAATCAAAAGCGAACACATTCCGACTTTCGATATACCATCATACTTTCAACCGTAAGCATTTTCGGTGTTTAAAATAATTGATAATTTCATATTCTGTACACATAATATGAATACATTTTTCAAGTAACAGACGCTAGATCCATAGTTGTTAAGTAATAGATTAATTAATACATGAATTAATGCAATACTTTCAAACCTACATGCTAAACACTCAGTGTTCCCCTCCCTCCTCTTGCCTCAGCCTCTACAAAATCCATGCCACACCTCACCACGACAAAAAAAACCTAAGGCAATTTCAATTATATTCTCACCCGTCTCCATTTAACAGCTGCCGCAAAGCTTTCCATATTAATCTCATTATTTGCCATCACTGACTT
>OY744519.1:21669628-21684628 GCA_963556195.1 Sepiola atlantica | reverse complement strand
ATTTATTTATTTATTTTAAATTTTATTTATTTATTTTTTCTTCGGCATGTAATGTCGATTAACTATTAATGTTGTAAATTGAATGTTCACGCGTGGGCAGTCTTGACATTTCTTATTAATTCCTTGTATTGTTTTAATAATCTCTTTTTTGTTTTATTTATTTATTTAACTATTCATTCATTCAATCTCTTGCTGTATTACTATTAATACTATTATAATCATTTTTATATATTATTATAGTATATATTATATTTAATATGATAGCTGTAATAAACTCACAAGAGGAGATGTATATTTAAACTCGTTTTATTAGTCGTTCTTTACAAGATGATACTACTGTAATGGCGGCTACACATGCGTAGTGAACCCCGGATGTTAGTTGGTTTCTTAGTTCAAGGGACACTACTCTGTCTGCACATGTTACATACATTACATCCCTCCACCCATAGTTCCGAATTACTTGTTTATGTGACATAGTCTTTCAAGTGCTTCGGTTTGTTTTTTGTTCTTTCACCACATCTAATGGTTTCTCTTACTGGGGCCTCCTGCTGGGTATTCCCCCCTCTATTTGTTGTTTCCTGGTCCGGACTCAAGCTACCTGGACTACTGGTGCCTGAGGTCAGTGGGATCACCCAGTCTGTATCCAAATTTTGATTTCTATTTTGTGGACTTGTTCTTCCTATTTCCGAAGCTCTATCTGCGTCCAGCTCCATCTGTTTTTTTACATGGTCCACATGTCTCCTTACCACTGTCCCCGACTCCAGTTTAATTTCATATGACACTGGACCTGTCCGTCTCTTGACCACTCCCTTTTTCCATCTTGGTCCTGTATAGAAATTTTTGGCCCAGACTAATTCACCTTCTCTAAATTCTCGTATGCTCCGAGAGTTGTCATGATATTTCTTTTGAATTTTCTGGTGTTTTCTCATACGCTCCCTCACTGTAGTTTTCTGCGGAATGATCCAATCCAAAACTGTCTTTATTTTCCGGTTCATTAATAATTCTGCTGGTGATATGCCAGTGACCGTTTGTGGTGTGGAGTTATATGACAACAAGAAACGGCTCAGTTTTGAACTTAGGGAGCCTTTCTCATGACTCATTTTTTTCATTCCTTCCTTAAAAATCCGCACATATCTTTCAGCCAATCCATTTGAAGAGGGGTGTTTTGGGGCTGTTGTGATATGTTGGATTCCTTGTCTTGACATAAATGCTTGGAATTCTTCACCTACAAAAACGGCTGCATTATCAGTTACAATTTTTTGGGGCAACCCGTGAGTTGCAAAACATCTTTGTAGGTGTTCCAGGGTGGCGTTTGTGGTGGATGAGTTTGACATGTAGACGTCTAACCATTTGCTGAACGCATCCACTATTACCAGAAACATGTGACCTTTAAATGGGCCTGCATAATCTATGTGAAGTCTGGACCACTCCTCTTCAGGGATTTCCCAAGGATGTAAAGATGCGGTTGCTGGCATTTGATTGGTTTGTTGACACTCATAGCAATTCCTCACCTTAAATTCTATTTCCTGGTCTAATTTTGGCCACCAGAAATAGCTTCTGCTCAGCCCTTTCACTTTTACAATTCCTGGATGTCCCTCATGGAGTGCCTCTAAAAGTTCTTTCCGCTCTTGTATTGGCACCACTACTCGCTTTTCCCACAGTAAGCATTCCTCCACAATTCCCAATTCATGTCTTCTATTAAAATAAGGGTGCCAATCTTCTGTAGTAGGACACTTCTCTGGCCACCCATTTTTTACATAGTCCAGCACCTGTTTTAGGAGTTTATCTTTTTTTGTCCACCTGGCGATTTCTTGATGTGTAACAGGAGCTTGATCCAGGTAGTCTAGCAGCATAATGTTCTCCTCTGGTATGGGCACTTCTCCCAGTGTTGTAGATCTTGGCAACCTACTCAACCCATCGGCATTTCCATTTTTTCTTCCCTCCCGATATTCTAGCTGGTATGAATATGCAGATAGGATTACTGCCCAACGTTGAATTCTCGCCGAACTGATCTCTGGGATTTTCCTATTTTCTTTAAAATATCCCAAGAGCGGCTTATGATCAGTATATAATGTGAATGGCCTTCCATACAGATACTGGTGAAATTTTTTCACCCCAAAAACTACTGCCAATGCCTCCTTATCAATTTGGGCGTAATTCTTTTCTGCTGGTGCGAGGGTCCGTGATACAAAAGCTATTGGTCTTTCGGAGCCATCCTCCATGATGTGAGATAGTACAGCACCCACCCCATATGGGGAAGCATCAGATGCCACTGTCACGGCTTTGTTTGGGTCGAAATGTACCAACACTTTTGAGGAAGTTAATTGTTCTTTTGCTTCTTCCCATGCTCTTTCTTGTTTTGACTTCTACTCCCATATTGATTCCTTCTTCAATAACTGATGCAAAGGAGCTAGAATGTTTGAAATGTTCGGAATGTACTGGGCATAATAATTTATCATCCCCAGAAAAGCTTGTAGCTCCTTTACCGATGTTGGGCGTGGTGCCTGCTTGATCGATTTCACTTTTTCCTCTGCAGGTTTTATGCCTTCCCTGTTTACTATGTTGCCTAGATATAATACCTCGGGCACTAAAAATTTGCATTTTTCCCGGTTTAATTTAATTCCACTTTTTCCTAGCCTGTTTAAAACTTCCTCCAGGGTCTCTAAGTGTTTTTCCTGGTTTTGCCTGTCAGTAGAATGTCGTCAATTCTAACAATTACATTTTCAATGCCCTGCAAAATGTTTTCCATAGTTCTCTGAAAGCTTGGCTTAAATCTAGCTTGGTATAGGCCTCACCTTCACCCAATGTCGCATACAGATCTTCTGTTTTTGGTATTGGATAATTATCCAATTTAGTGACTGGATTGATTGTCACTTTATAGTCCCCACAAATACGTACAGACTGATCCGCTTTTAAAATGGGTACTATTGGTGTAGCCCATTCAGAGAATTCCACTGGTGAAATTGTTCCTTCTTTTTGCAGTCTTCCTAATTCCTCTTCTATTTTCTTCTTCAGCATATAGGGTACTGACCTTGGTTTGAAATACCTGGGTTTTGCCTCTGGGTCTATATACAAACTGGCCTGGGTTCCTTTCACTTGACCTAACTTCCCATCGAACACAGCCTCATGCTTTGCTAATATTTCTTTCAATTTGTCTTGGTCAGTCTCCTTTATTGTCTGCACCTTAAAAATCTCCTTCCATGGCAACCTCACATGTTGCAGCCAGTTTCTTCCCAGGAGTGTGGGTGAATCCCCCGCTACCACAATTAACGGTAATTCCACCCGACGACTGTCCAACTGCACTGGAACTTTTGTTTGTCCAATCACCTGGATGCAATTTCCTGTATAAGACCTAAGACGCACTTTTGTGGGCTCCAGCAACTTTTTGTTGTTTATTTTTTTCCACGTTTTTAGTCCCATTATCGTTACAGATGCTCCTGTATCTATCTCCATAGAAACCCTCTTGTCACAAATGTTGATGTCTACACAATAGGGGTCTACTTTTTCCAGTGGCACTCTGATCCTATTTATGGTATAAACTTCCTCGGAATTATCCGAGTCTGTGGCTTCCCCTTCTATTTTCCTCACTGAATTTTTTTTCTTTTCTAACCTATTGGGGGGTTTCTTTTTCATGTTTAATTTAAAACATTTCTCTGCTATGTGCCCTTGTCTTTTACAGTAGTGACACATGGCATATCTAAAAGGACACTTACTTGTTTCGTGTGTTGCTCCACAACGAGTACACTCTTCTTCCGACCTTTCATTCGATCTGTTCTCATATTTTATTTTTTCGGTCTGCCTCCGTGGTGGTGTGAAAATTTTGTTTACTTCTATTGTTTTTGTTTGAATATCTCGTAAATGTTTGGAGGCAGATTCGATGTTGACCGCTATTTTGAAAGCTTCGTTAAAAGTTATTGTGTCTTTCTCTGCAAGTAGTCTCCTCTGAATGTTGTCATCGTTTACTCCTACTACGAGTTTATCCCGTAGCATTTCGTCCAAAAACGTTCCAAAACGACAATCTTCACACATGCTTCTTAATTCTGCCACATAATCTGTGATCGACTCGCCTGGTTGGCGGTTTCTTGTATAAAACTTTGTTCTCTGAACGATCACAGACGGCTTTGGGCTGAAATAATTTTGCATGATTTTGACAAGTTCGTCTAATTCTTTATCTTTCGGTTTTTCTGGAGCTAATAAACTTGATATTTGTTTATATACCTTGCTCCCACAAACCGATAAAAAAATCGCTCTCCTCTTTTTCACGTGAGCTGTATCGTCGGGTATCTCGTTTGCTTCGAAAAAGTTCTCCAGACGTTCGATATATTGGTCCCATTGTTCACTTGTACTATCAAACGATTCCAACCGACCGAAAATAGCCATAATTCGTTTTTTTCTTCGAATCCTCGTCGCCAATTTGTAATAAACTCACAAGAGGAGATGTATATTTAAACTCGTTTTATTAGTCGTTCTTTACAAGATGATACTACTGTAATGGCGGCTACACATGCGTAGTGAAACCCGGATGTTAGTTGGTTTCTTAGTTCAAGGGACACTACTCTGTCTGCACATGTTACATACATTACAATAGCAATGTCTTTCTGGCTCAGACCTTGTTTAACAATGTCCTTCATTGTAGCAAAGTTCTTAATTTTCTTTTATTTTTTAACTGTCTCTTTCTAAAATAATCCATGTATTAACGCTACGATTACTATCTAATTTTTAAAATAATTTATAGGTGTTTGCTTCCTTTGCCTGTTCCACAAATCTTTATTTGTCTGTCTAATTTTTTTATTTCTCTCTCCTTAATTTTACTAATTCTAATCATGTTGCCAAATTTACTTGTATTTACCTTGTGCTTTTTAATTTAATTTTGAGTTTCAATTTACCTATATTTCTCCGTAGCATTTATTGTATAAAGAGTTAATTAGTTTTTCATAGCTCCTACCTTACTGGCTGTCTATCTTGTATCTGTACTAACTTGTGAGAGAGAAACATGTCTTAATTTTCTGTTGCCTACATAAATGCTGGTGTACCCCAGGGATCCATCCTTGGACCTTTACTGTTCCTGATTTTCATAAATTACCTCTCTGATGCCATTGCGACGGAGACGGGAATATTTGCTGATGACATCATGCTCTACTCTCGTTATGTGGGCAAACTCGACGCGCACATATCTGAGGCAATGGTTGAATTCTTAAAAAATGACCTCCAGTCTGTAGTGGAATGGGGTCAAAAATGGATGGTACCTTTTAATCCCGCAAAGACAAAGCTACTTTCCTTCAATAACTACAAGAAACCTCTTCAACCATCGATTGTCCTGGTAAATAACACTCTACCTGAGAGTTCATCATTCAAACTCAGCGGCCTAACTTTCACAGATAACATGAATTAGAATAAATACATTGAAAACATTGTCAGGGCTGCTGCAAAGAAGGTGGGCTCCATCTACTGTGCGAGTAAACTTCTCACACCTGACATGATCCTATATCTCTATCCGCCCATGCATGGAGTATTGTTGCCACATCTGGGCTGGGGAATCATCCACTAGTCTCTCTCTCTCTCTCTCTCTCTCTCTCTCTCTCTCTCTCTCTCTCTCTCTCTTAGACATGGTCCAATACAGAGTCGCCAACTTGATAGGTCCTTCACTATCCACCAAGCTCCAGCCCCTGTCCCATCGTCGCAATGTTGCTTCCTTGTGCCTGTTTTACAAGTACTTTAATGGATTGTGCTCTGATGAACTTAACGACGTAAATTCACTAGACTAACCCGACAATCTGCCAAATCCCATCCATTCACTGTGGAGGTCCCCAGATGCGGACAGCTTTCAACTCCAATATATTCTTTCCTCGTGCTGCTGGACTCTGGAACTCCCTTCCTATTCCCTCTTTTCCTTACGTTACTGACATGCAGAAATTTAAAACTAATGTAAACATACATCTCGCTGCGCAGCTCCTAATTTAGGTAGACCCCCCTAAACTTTCACCCTTTTTTTCAGTTACCCCTTACGTCTACAGTAGCAGCCTGCCTGGTTTGGGGTGAACTATGTTAAAAACAAAAAAATTAAAAATAAACTATAAAAAAAACCATAAACGGTGTCGGTGGTCGCGCTAACTGTTTATTTTCGTTCTTTTAAAGTGGCTAGCCTGCGAGGCTTAATATTATCTGTTTCGGCTGTTAAGTGAAATGTTTGTGATTTTATTTGGACTGTGTCCGATTATTTTATTTTCTTTGTTTTTCCACATATTTACTCTTTCGGAGTCGAAGAAATCTCTTACTTTTGTATTTAAATAAAACGAACTATGAACAAATCCTACTTAGAAACATTATAATTATTTTAAAAAATAACAATATTATCTTGTATCATTATTTCAATGATTGTGGGTTTGAACTATTATTAAATATACACAGCTACGTTAGGATATTCATTATAATTAATGAAATAAAAAGAAACGTTTAAATATTCATTGTCTGTCTGTCTGTCTGTCTGTCTGTCTGTGTGTGTCTCTCTCTCTCTCTCTCTCTCTCTCTCTCTCTCTCTCTCTCTCTCTCTCTCTCTCTCTCTCTCTCTAAAAGTTTGGCTTATCTTGTTAATTGTAGGGTTGAAGTATTTACACCTCTTTTTAGATTTCAAGTTATCTATCATGTTAAACATGTCCTGGATGGTCTGTGATGATGGACATTTACACATTTTGATGTTATAAAATTTAACGTACGCATATCGTAGTCTGGAGGGTCCACTATGCGTGGATCTGGTTGGTTCGTTCTTTGTTCGCTTTCTTCGGAAGGATGATGATGGCTTATCTCCCAACGTACTCTGAAAGATTCACTGCCTGTATCATGTCTTTAGTGTAGAATTTATGGCTTGGAATAGCTATATTCTTAGGTAAGAATGTTGTTTCCTCGTTCATGAACATAGTTGAGAGAAATAAAAGGACGAGTGATCAGCTCAATGCGAGGAGCAGTAATAATTATTAATGACTATATATGTATTAGCATATACTATCAGTGCCTTTTTAACCTTGCAGTCTCTGTAAAAGATTAAGCTCGATGATTGTCAATTAGTAACAGCAGAGCATATATAAGTCAGGTTCATTTTATATTCCAATAACCATCTTCTTTGGTTGATGTTTTATTATTGTTATTTTTTATTTTTTCACATTTTCAAAAACATAACATTTCTGTGAGATATATATTTACGATCCGTTTCATTTGTCGTGCGCCAAACAACATGGATTATTTATGAATAAATATATATATATATAATTCCCGAAACAGTTTTTCATGGTAAACAACTGATGATCCCTTAAATAATGTTAGAAGCAAACTAATATAATAACTGTAAAAGTTAAATTGACTTACATGAGTGATTTTCCACTGAACGATTTGGGACGTAAGGTTTGTTTTTTTTGTTGTTTTTTTAAATATAGTTTAATAGTTGAGAAACTTCCAAGACTATATATATATATATATATATATATATATATATATATATATATATATATATATATATATATATATATATATATATATATATTACGGTCCCTTACTTTCTATAAACGGTTCATCGCTCAAAGGAGTCGCCTGGAACACAGCAGACGAATTTGGGCTACGTAAACAAATATATGTATCGTCCAATATCGTCTAGTAGATATTGTAACAATATATGTTTCCATGATATGATTTTGGTAGTTGCAGTGAGTATAACTTGTCTCTGCGTGTTGTAGTCGATGTAGCATAGCGTCTCTCTCGTAGTCGTCAGTAATGTGTAATAACAAGAACACATATCTGTTTTTCGATGTTAACATTTTTTTCGTAGTTTTCGTTTTCTTTAAATTCTCCTTTAGTACCTTACACAGTGTGAGTATTACCCCAAAACTAGTCCCTCGTAGGGGGGGAGGGAGAGAAAATGCCTTCCAAACATATCTGAACTGTCGCACAGACAAAAAACAAATGTCTAGTTTTTTTTTGTTTTTTTTTTGTTTTTTTTTTTTTTTTTGTTTTGCAACGTCGCCTATTCTTCACCACTCCGGAAAATCCACTAGTAGTTTCTTATCACGTTTTCTAACCTATATTTTTATAACCCATTTTTTGCTATCATAGTCGTCATCATTCTTGGTTATCACATTAGTATCCTAATCATAATTAAGGAAAATAAAGAAGACTAAATGCTGTTATCATCAATATACGATTCCAATTTTTTTTCAATTGAAAGAATAGATTAAGCGCATCACAAACATAAACCGCTAACGGAAGCTGTTTTACTACTTCGTTTTTTAAACCAAGATGCGTTGTGATCTCCAAACAAATTGAAAAGAAAAACATTCATGCCATAAGGTTATAAGACAAGTAAAATATAACCGTAGTTTGTTATGTACTAGCATGCACCGTGTGCAGTTCATTAAACACTAGCTGACCCGACCCGACGTTGCCCAAGATCAGTATTTGTATTTTTTGGCACATTTTCTAAACTTATACAAAATAAGGAATAAGATTTTAGTTGTAAGGAAGACAACTATATCTATACTCTTCAATTACAAATATGAGTTGCTCCCTTTGCTTATTTTGCTTTTTTCTGTCATAATTGAAAAATGTTTCCATATTGTCCGGGTGGCACTACATATTTTTGTAGGAATAAACTGTAGTACGTTATTATAGTGTTAATAACATGGTACAACAATAAAAAATTAGAAAAGTGTCTAAGCAGAATGTAAGCTTAAATGCTAATTAGGAAAAATACTAAGAAAACAGCTATGTTTCTATCACCGGTAAAACAAACAACTCCAATAGATTACGTAACATTATGGCGATGAAATCGTACACATTTCGGCGAGGTGTTTGTGGTCTTGTGATAAAACGCCAGACTTGCAAACAGTAATATCGAAGGTTCGATCTTTACCCAGATTAGCTATGTTGATGACGGCTAATAGCCAGAAATACGTGTCCATGGATTCCTTTTATATGTACGTAAGAATTAATTAATATATATATATATATATATATATATATATATATATTTATATATATATATACGTATATTTATATTTATATATGTATATATATATATATTTATATATATATATATATGCGTATATTTATATTTATATATGTATATATATATATATATTTATATATATATATACGTATATTTATATTTATATATGTATATATATATTTATATATATATATTTATATATATATATACGTATATTTATATTTATATATGTATATATAAATTTATATATATATATTTATATATATATATACGTATATTTATATTTATATATGTATATATATATACGTACATTTATATTTATATATGTATATATATGTATATATATATATATTTATATATATATATACGTATATTTATATTTATATATGTATATATATATATTTATATATATATATACGTATATTTATATTTATATATGTATATATATATATTTATATATATATATACGTATATTTATATTTATATATGTATATATATATTTATATATATATACGTATATTTATATTTATATATGTATATATATATATTTATATATATATATATATACGTATATTTATATATGTATATATATATATATTTATATATATACGTATATTTATATTTATATATGTATATATATATATTTATATATATATATACGTATATTTATATATGTATATATATATATTTATATATATACGTATATTTATATTTATATATGTATATATATATATATTTATATATATATATACGTATATTTATATTTATATATGTATATATATATATTTATATATATATATACGTATATTTATATATGTATATATATATACGTATATTTATATATGTATATATATATATTTATATATATATACGTATATTTATATTTATATATGTATATATATATATATATATATATATATATATATACGTATATTTATATTTATATATGTATATATATATATTTATATATATATATACGTATATTTATATTTATATATGTATATATATATATATATATATATATACGTATATTTATATTTATATATGTATATATATATATATATATATATATACGTATATTTATATTTATATATGTATATATATATATATATATATATATATACGTATATTTATATTTATATATGTATATATATATATATATATATATATATATATACGTATATTTATATTTATATATGTATATATATATATATATATATATATATATATATATATATATATATATATATATATATATATAAATGAACATTATGGAAATAATATGGATAACGTCATCTTAACTTCAGTATTTTTGACGTCATAAATGGTCTATTTCCGATGTTTTCAACCTGCTTTAGTTGATGACGTCCCACTTGAAGACGTCATCAATGATTTGTCAAGTTTATTCATCTTTGTACGACATCATGTACGACATCATGTTTCTGTGATGCAATCTCTTTGTGTCTTAATCCAGTGTGAACGGAGACAAACAAAGATAGAAAATCCACAGTTTACTAAAACTGTGGATTGTCTATCTTTGTTCGTCTCCGTTCACATCATTTGTCTCCGTAGACATTATTTTGACAGCTGTCCTCTGATGAATATGACAGTCAAATGAGAATAAAACCACTTTTAAGTTGGAATAAATATGTAAAATTTAACGGTAATCATGTAGTTTTCCGACCCATGTAATTGTATCTGAAAGTCGATATGCAGTAGTTCACAAATTGTATTTTTTTAAGATCATGACATGCTGAACGTTTACAAATTTGGAACGGTGAATGGTTAAGGAGAAAATTAATAGAAGTAAAGTAAAAGAATAATGCTGTGAAACAAATATTTTTATGAATATTTTTATTATTTCAAATAAATTATTTTCATATAACTTTATTTTTTTAAACGTAGAATGGTTAAAGCAAAGTGAAAAAGATGTAAGTCTTTAAAAGAGTTATAAACTTTGTTAAAGACTTACTTCTTTTTCGCTTTGTCTTAGCCATTCTACGTTTTAACTTCTTTCGATCAAGAAGCTTAGGTAACGTCCATCTTGCTTTTTGCTCGGAAGAACCGGGTGTGGGCTGATTTGAAAGTGTTTTTCTCTACCTCATACGTAAAACTAAATTTAGTATAGCGCCAATACGTTCAGTATGTTATTATCTTTACAAAATTAAATTATTTAGCTACTGCTTATCGTCTTTATCATAAAATTGCATGTCTCTAGAAACTATAAGATTACCAATTTAAGAAACCACTGTATTTATTTTATTATTCGGACTAGTATTCTAATCTTCATACACAACATTTTGTCCAATCTGTTTCAGGCGCATCTGTTTGAATTTAGCAGCCTTTATGCAGAACTTATGAACCTATACGGAATTTGGAAGTAACCTTTTTATTTTATTTTATTTTATTTTATTTTATTTTATTTTTATTTTGAACTTTATTTTTATTTTATTTTATTTTATTTTATTTTATTTTATTTTATTTTATTTATATTTTAATTAAAATTTTAATTTTATTTTTTATTTTATTTTATTTTATTTTATTTTAATTTTTTATTTGATTTTCATTTTATTTTTATTTTGATCGTGATTGTATCTTATTTTATTTCATTTAAATTTTTATTTTTATTTTTTTTATTCTATTTTATTTCAATTTTTTGTTTTTATTTTATTTTTATTTTTTTAATTTTATTTTATTGTATTTCAATTTGTATTTTTATTCTATTTTATTTTTATTTTATATTTTATTTTATTTTTATTTCAATTTTCATTTTATTTTGATTTTGATTTGATTTTTATTTGATTTTATTATATTTTAATTTTATTATATATATTTTTCAATTAAATTTAATTTTTAATTTATTTTCTTTATTTTATTTGTTCATTTTATTTTATTTTATTTTGTTTTATGCTATTTAGTTCAATTTCATTTTATTTCATTTTTCAAATTTAAATTTTTAATTTATTTTATTTTAATTTTTTTTATTTTTATTTTATTTTGTTTTAATTTTAATTTTTATTGTATTTTTTATTCTGATGTTATTTTTTTTATTGTAATTTATTTTATTTTAATTTATATTATGTTTTAATTTTTATTTTATGTTATTTTTTCAATTTAAAAAAAAAAAATTTTAATTTTTTTTTATTATTTTTTTTTTTTAATTTTATTTTATCTTATTTTATTTTATTTTAGGTAGTACTCGTTCTATCAACCACGAATGGGTAGAAGTCTAAATTATTATGTTATTCTTCGTAAGGTGTGCCCCTTCAACCTCCTGTAACTAAGAACTAGTTGTTAATCAACGCTTTTAAACGTTGCGCCACAGGAAGGTTGTGAACATAACAACCGAGATGAGAATAATAGTCTAAATAAAAAAAATTTAGTAAAACTATTATTTAAAAAGTCATGAAAAAACGATGTATTAAACACGTGTAAGATTTTTTTCTCCATTTTTTGCTGTGTTACATGTTTTGTTCCGGTGTCTGCTTCGTTACTGGAAATGCTTGTTTAACAAGGAAGCGTCTTTTGGGGACTTACAGAAGACAAGCCGAGTCGATCGCATGGAAGCCAGGGTGCGACAGCTTTGACAAGGACTATGAATTGATTAACTGATGTCTCCTTGGTGTGTGGTAGTATTTCTGGCGGAAAATAGAATGCAAAAGTTTTCAAAATATCAAAGACATGCACAATTGAGAGGCTTTGTTTGTCGGTCTTTCAGGCTTCAGTTTTAAATAACATTTTCATTTGATAAACGTGTATATTGAATGGCCGTATCTTAATTTAGATGCGTCCAATCATCCATATAAGAGCATTATTCTGTTTGTTTATATACTTATCAGTCACCACTTATCACGGCCAAAAGCCACTCGAAGAGAAGGATTCATGACATCGTCAATTGGATAATGACCAATATTATGAGAGGTCTGAAAATAGTGAAATTAGATTACTCAAGACAAGTATTTGTTGGCATTGAGCTTGAAAACGACCATGTTGTAGTCTGAAGGGAATCAGTCCGGTGCCTATGTGTTCCACAGATGCGAGTGTTGCAAAGAAACTCTATTCATAGAAATTCCCTTTGTTTTAAGATCTGTCACACTTAACTTTGAAATAGCATTTTCAGTTGTCCGGCCATGCTTAAGTTAGGAATAGCATTTTTATCTGTCGAGCACGTTTAAGATTAAACTAGCAATTATGTTTGTTCGTCACGCTAACGTATGGAATAGCATTTGCAACAGTAAACGCGTAGATTGAATCGGTATTGTCTATCGGTACCTGTGGTACATAACGAGGGCCGTGTTCAAATGTAAGAGTTGGAGTAACAATTTTTTATGGTCAAAGGTCCTCAAAGCGGAAATCAACGAAACTAAGTGACTCATCGTCGGAGGATTTAGTTTAAGGATGCGTCTGGCAGCTGTCTCCAATTGGAGGACAGTGCGTACAGTATGAATATTTATCTATCTATTTAACTAACAATCTGAAGTTATCTATCTATCTATCTATCTAACAATTTATCTATATCTGTCTGTCCATCTGTCTGTGTGTCTGCATGTCTGTGTGCCTGTCTCTCGCTATATATATTTATCTCTCTATATCTACCTATCTATCTGTCTATCTGTCTGTTTATCTATCTAGCTATCTATCTATCTATCTCTTTATCTCTGTCTCCCCGTCTATCTGTATGTATGTCTCTATCTCTCTCTCTATCTATCTATCTACAAATCTATTTCTCTTTCTCACTCTCTCTCTCTCTTTCTCCCCCACTCTCTCTCTCTCTCTCTCATAAAAGTTGTCTCTCTGATGGTTTGCTGTGGCTGTCTTTTAAATAAACCTTTTATATAAACAACCGGTGTCGGAGTTAGTTCATCTGCAAACAAATAGAACCACTTGGGTCCACAAAGACGACGATGACATATGTGTATAATTGTTTATACACTCGTGTCTACAATAAACTACAACGATTGTGTCAAGCTTAAAATAGCATTTTTGTCGGTTTGTCACGCTTCTATGAAATTGCATGTTCGTTGGACTGTTACGCTTAAGTTTGAAATAACCTTGTCGGCGGTCTCTAACGCTTCAGTTTAAAATATCATGTCCGTTTGTCTCTATGTTATGCTGAGATTTTCCATTGCATTTTCATCGCTAAGCGCGCAACTCGAATCAACGTATATTAGATGCTTTCAAGTATCTATATAAGAGGCAAAACCTATCGGTATGTCTGTCATGCTCAAGTTTCAAATAGCATTTTCGTTAGTCTGTCACGCTAAAGTTTTAACTAACAGTTTCCTCGTAAAACACGCAAATTAAGCGGACGCGTCTTATTTTAGATGCGTCCACGTTTCTCTATAAAAAATATCCGTCTGTAGGTTCCGTCTAAATTTAAAATAAGATTGTTTGTCGGTCTGTCACACATTAGTTTGAAATACCGTTTACAAACCCGTAGATTGAATGGACGCATCTTATTTGAGATGCGTCCAAGAATATATATAAAAGGTTTTGCGCGTCTGTCAGTCTGTCACGTTTACTTTTTAAATGTAAGATTACGATCAGTATCTGTAATTTAATTAGCCCCACCCTCTCTCACACAGACGTGATGTTGCTAGTCTCAGTATTTTCTATAAATTCTATTATAGCTTGTATTCTTCAGAATTCCCTGATTTATTCACTGCTTCCTTTGTTCCAGCTCGTACGACTCGTTAGTCCTGTGGTCTTCAGCAATTCACTTTTTAATACCTCGATATAATACAGCTTCCTATTCCAGTAGTATATTTCCAAGAACTGCAAGCTTGTTGAGTTCCCTTCTTGCTGAATGATTTCCTTTTAGCTATAGTTGTTGTATTATCAAGACTAGGTCAATAGACATCTCCTGTCTCTACGTTAATTATATTTCATTCTTTGTAGATCTTTCCGTGACTAAGTGGTTAACAACACAGACTTACACACTTTAACTTAGATGTATTCAACCATCACGTGGTTCATCCTATAATTACCTAATGTCTTTCTCGAAAGAA
>OY744519.1:21662128-21664628 GCA_963556195.1 Sepiola atlantica | reverse complement strand
TAGATAGATAGATAGATAGATAGATAGATAGATAGAGAGAGAGAGAGAGAGAGAGAGAGAGAGAGAGAGAGAGAGAACCAAAAGTTCTTTATTCCATAGTAAAAATATTTTTGGAATTATTTCACCAAAAGCAAAAATAGCAAACATATTCTAAAGAATTAGCTACGAAAAAATTGAATTAAATTCAATTATTTCTCGTTTCAGAATGTGTTTCCACTTTTAGTTCTTAGCCAAGAATGCTGTAAGGCTCGACCTTTTCTTGGCGTTATCAGCTAAATAGACACCGAGTCTCTAATTATAAAAGTTTTAATTTAGGGGAATTAGTTCGGGATTATTTCATCCTTTTTTTATTTATTCCATCGCTAGGGGCATAACAATTTAATTCGATGTTTGCATCGTTGCATCGTTAAAAAGATGGGCTAAGGAAGCGACAGTAATTAAAACAAAAATGTGATTACAACTATCTGATTCCATAGTTTTATAGTAACGGACCATCGTTTACCAAGGCTGAAAGCCACTCGAGGATAAGGATTAATGGGGTTTTCAGTTGGATGATAAGACATTACTATTAGCGGATTGAAAACAATGGAGAAAATTGACAAATTCTGATTACTTAAGAGAATTGATCAATAGATATTTATTGACGTTGGACTTGTAGAGGACCATGTTGTAGTTTGCAGTGAAGCAGTCCCGAGATAATTTGTGAAACGTTCTTAGAAATAAGAAGTTGCAGGAACACACCATAGGATGTGGCATCATCGTAGACAATGAAGGTAAAGATACGAAATAATCTGATTGGTCGATCGGGGTCACGTGTTTAAAAAATATGGGATAATTTGAATAGTCAGTTGGTGTTCATTTGTTCATCCTAAGCCAGCTTACGTCTACGACGAGAGAAGAAGGTTGGACAGGTTCACCACGTGCGGTACGGATACCAGATAATGTTACTGAGATGCGGAAAAGAACATCTTTTAATTCTGGCCAGCGATCGTGAAGTGGAATACGGACGAAAATCATCATTTTAGAATTCATACTACACCAAGATGTAGGGGAGGGTGTCACCCATTTCCATGAATTGCTCCATATACTATCAATGCTCATCTTATGATTCTGAGTATTTGGCAAGGAGGCATCAAGTACCATTTTAGGGTTATTTAGTATGACTTGACCAAGGATTGAACCCCATTGTATCGAAGAAAGGTAGAAAATATCGAATACAAAGTTCCTAGTAATTTTTATGCAACTAACTAGGTCACATAAATTGATTTTCAGAATGAAATCAATTAATGTTGTGAATATTCAGTGCGACCGCGTTATTTTATTCATCCAAAGCTTGATTTTAGTCACTATAAACGAAACACGCCGAGTCCACACACCTGGAGACCCGATACAGCCACTAAGACGGTTCCAACAGTTGGATCTAAGAAATGATTGACATACGAACGCATCGCGATAAATAAGCACTCAAAATGCAGACTTGCCGTCCCTCGCGGTATAAGATATTGTTAGAAATGTCAGGGATTGGGCACGAGTTGTTTGCCTCCCACGGTGTAAGGGGGTTACGTCATGAGTCAGGTGACTTCCGTTTTCCGGTTTTCTCATTATAGTTCGGAAGTCTGTACGCTTCGGACGTATCAGCCAGCGGCTGGTCTCTGAGCCGTTGGATGCGCCCACCCCCTTCCCAGGGTATTTAAAAGAACTAAAATTGTTTTTACCGAACAAACAATTAACCAAGTGAACTTATCTGTGATGTCTTGTAATCTATTCTCGGGCAGTTTTTCTTTTTCGGCTTGATCAACAAAGAGGCCTCCGAATTAAAGATGGCGGACAGGAAGGGTATTATCATCGTCTCTGCCACCATTGTCAGACGAGAATCCAGTTCAGTTGAAACCTTGGGTCCAATTAAATGCTGAGAAATATACCCTACAATATATCGCATAATCTTAACTTAAATCTTCAGATATAAAGATTTAATGTCAATTTCCCATGGTTTAATTTCAGATGTATTGTATTATCTATTTTCTTTCTATATAGATAGAATTCATTTTTGTTGTATCCGCTATTTACCAGTGCATTGTGTCGAAGTCAACAGGAAGGCGAAGCGAATAACGCTTAGTTCCGGAAACGAAGCAAACATGTATGGGAGAGATTAACTGTTATGCTACGATTATCAAACAATAGCAGAGATGCACCGGAAGCAGACAACCGGATGTAAGCCATTCTTCAATAATGTTTAGAAACAATAATGCTTATGGAATTTAATAAAGATTTATCGAAGAATTGAATCAAGTCTTTTATCTATTTTTATAAAAATATCAACATTTTTCGTAGTTTTATTTTAGTTTAGGATTGATAATTTGTAATAATTGGATAATTCTGACTACTATTCTTACAGGTAGGGTAAAAATGCACAGTGGAAGAAATCCAAAGGGAATCAAACCGGGCTTATAAAAGAGTGCTCAATAAAAAATATAGAGCTGTATTGCTTTTATTCACAATA
>OY744519.1:21587128-21659628 GCA_963556195.1 Sepiola atlantica | reverse complement strand
TTGGTCGAGTGTATTTTCGTCGAGGGGGTACCAGAGCAGCATTTTCATCGGAGCACATTCTATTGAAGTACTTATAAAACAAGCAAAATGTAGCACCATTGCGGAAATGGAACAGGGGCTAGATCTTGGTGGATAGTGATGGGTCTATTTAATTAGCGACTTTTTAGGGCCTTGTCTAAGAGGAAGAGACTAGTGGATAGTGCACCAGCCCAGATATGGCAACAATACTCCATGCATTGGCGGATGGTGGCTTTGAAGAGATATAGGATAATATGAGGTGTTTGAAGTTTTCTAACACGGTAGAATGAGCTCATGTTCTTTGCAGCAGCCGTGGAATTGTCTTCAATGTATTTGTTCCAATTCATGTTACCTGTGAATCTTAGGCCGAGGAGTTTTAATGTTATACTCTCATGGTAGGGTGTTATTTGCCATGGAAGTCAGTTGTTGAAGACGGTTTTTAGTTATTGAAGGAAAAGAGGCTTCGTCTTAGCAGTATTAAATGTTACTATCCATTTATGACCCCATTCCCTACAGACTGGAGGTCACTTTCTATGGATTCAGTCATTGCCTCAGATATGTGAGCGTCCGTTTTACACACATGACGAGAGAAGAACGTGGTGTCGTCAGCAAATATACCCACCTCAGACTATGTCATAAGGGAGGTCGTTTATTAAAATCAGGAACAATAAATGTCCAAAGATTGATCCCTGCATATATGTCATGTTGTTTGGATGAACAGCCATCGAGGAGAACCTTGATCTTTATTTTGGTTATGAAGGATCTTATTATATTAAATATACGTCCAGTAATACCATTTGCATTAATCTTAATGAGAAGAGACATTGTCAAAGGCTTTAGATATTTCAATCGTTGCCGTCCTAGCTTCATTTGCCCTGTCCAGTGAATAGTATATGCGTTCGGATATATGCAGTAGACTGTGCTTGCCTAAATTCATACTGATGGTCAGACAGAAGTTTTGCATGAACGAGGTGTCGGACTATCGCTAGATTGATTAAGGATTCAAAGATTTTAGCGAAGAGGGGGAGTAAACTGATATGGCGATAATGATGAGGGTCAATTCTATCTCCATAATTCTTGAAGACTGGTGCTACATAGAAACAAGATTCGGCAAGTCATTGGTTATAGAGTTTAGAGCATTTCTTTATTACTATTACTGGGATAAGATAATGCCCACATGCTTTGGAGGTGTCAAGGTTTTGATGGTGTGCCGGACATGAGATAGGGTGATAACCATGTCATTAAATGTGGCTTCAGTCAGGAAATATATATAGTAGGTTGAGATAAATAAAATTAGAACATTATTTATTCCCAAGTTCCAACAAAATTTGGCGTACGGTCGTTTCGAAAACGATTTGAATTATTTTATTAGGTATTATACTTTAGATGATTTTAATTGGCCTTTTTCTAAGCGCCTCTCAACATCACAAATAGAAGTCAAGCAAAAAATCATAACAATTTAGTATTATTTCAGAATCGTGATAGAATAATAGGACTTCTTATTATATTACTTTATATCAATCTATTTAAATTTAGAATATCAATAATACTAATAATAATATATAGTATATAGTGTTTTAAATATAAAATAAAAAATGTAGAATAAATTATAATAAATTATTATAAAACAAATATAATATAGTACATGTAAAAATAATTAACTATCAAAATACTTTGTAGATACAGAAAATATAGAAATTAAATCAAGTACTAAAGTAAGAATAGTAGTAATAATCTACAAGTAACATAATAATTATAATACTAATAATTTTAATAATTAATTTAATATGATAATATTAATTATTAATGTTAATCGGGTTAATAATTAAATAAGACATAAGTAAAATGTTAATAACAATTATAAAATGTAACATACTATTATAATCATAGAATTACATTACTTATATACAAATAGGTATCATTTCGTGTATCTAATAGGATAGAAAAGGGATGAATGAATATGCAACAAATAAATGTTACCAAAGGCAAGATACGTTACTCATCTACCTACCTAGATAAGTTTATTTATTAAATCCAATTTAAAGCTTTTTATGTTCTAAACAAATGTAGTGTTTACTCTGTTAATCAGGGCGAAAAAGAAAATGTCCACCCATCAATCCCGCACGATGAGCATTAATAATCGCTAAAAAATCGAAAATTAAACAAAATACATGAAGAATCACATCCAATAATCGTGCGAAAATGATTTTATTTGTTCTCCAGTGACGTTTTTGGCAATTTTTTCTAGTTCTCATCGAAGTTGGTTTTCTACTTTTTTCCTCGTTTGAAGATTAATGATCGACAAATCTTAGCCGAAGTCAAGTTGTAATTTAATATTTTTATTCAATTTTTGTTCAATATTCTTACTTGCACAAACTTCCTGATATTTTCAATTTCGCCACTTTTAGCCATTTTAAAGCTATTTAATTTTTTTTTCATTTTACATGGACAATCTTCATACCCATGCAATTATCAGCAACGGAAATAGGCAAATTATTTTTCATTTGTTTATCAAATTTAGTTGGTGAATTAATTTTCTTTTTGTTACAGATTTTTCTAATATGTGACACTCTGCTTGAATTTTGGCGAATACTACTGAAACGTTAGTAGTTCTCTGCGATATGTTGAAGCGTTAAACCAAGTCAATTCTCTCGTTTATCAAGAACCCTTCTTCTGATTTATGTATCCGTATTCGATACTATCTCCTGTGCAAAGATTATGCATTTAAAATTGTTAGCGCTCAACTCCGATATGTTGAAATCATGGCAATTATTTTAACTCCGCTGCTATTTTTTCATCTTCAGATTCACGCATTTCCACCTTTTGTGAAAGAGAGACGTTTTAAGGATAAACAATTTATTTAATAATTGTACTGCTTCAAGGTAAGTAAGGTCGCTTATTTTTTTTGTGGCAATGTATAATAGCAAACGAATCTTGTTTTTAAATTCGCACAGTCCTTATTATACATATCTTCGAATCGCTTGAAATACTAAGCAACTATTTTTTTCGTTTTTGGGGTCGTAATAAAAATTATAGATAGCGTTTTGTGAAATTCCAGTTTCATCTTCACCATTTTCACCCCATTTGATAATTCGTATGAATTTCCTGTTCGGTATAAAAAAACATTTCCTCCAGTCTTTTCTATTTACTCCAATTGCCTTTCTTGTAATTTCTGTTGTTTTTCGATTTGTTCTTTTTATCAGAATTTCTATTCTAATCGAAGCTGTTGCTTTTGTTAGTGCCTAATAATTTCAAGCATAGCACTTTTAAACTCCTCCATTTTTTGTCACATAAAATAGACTACCAACATTTATATATATATATATATATATATATATATATATATATATATATATATATATATATATATATATTATACGGTCGTAGCTTTTCTCACTGGAAGATAAATTCCTAACTATTTAGCGTTCAAACTTATTGTCGTGCTCCTAATTAATGAAGACAAATCGACAGACCTTTTTGTTGTGCTTAATTTTCTGGTCGAGCAATCTAAATTTCTAAATTCGATTTGAAATGTCTTCGTTCTAATCATAAACGAAGACGTTTTTTTCTATTTTCTGACGTTGGAGTGTTTTTTCTTCGGCAGATTTCGCACGGCTTGTATGTTAAACATCTCGTACGGCTTTTAACTTCTCATTGATATTGTTGTAATTAAAAACATTTCCGAG
Source organism: Sepiola atlantica (assembly GCA_963556195.1). Taxonomy (NCBI): domain Eukaryota; kingdom Metazoa; phylum Mollusca; class Cephalopoda; order Sepiida; family Sepiolidae; genus Sepiola; species Sepiola atlantica. The sequence continues at coordinate 21,655,924 of OY744519.1, read as the reverse complement.
CACACTAAGTTTTGATTTTCGAAAATCCAATATTCCAGTTGTAGTAATGGTTATGTTGTATCCGAAATAAGTCAGATGGATTGATTGCCAGTGTTGTGTGCAACATAAGTAAGATTGACTGATTGCCAGTGTTGTGTGCAACATAAGTCAGATTGATTGATTGCCAGTGTTGTGTGCAACATAAGTCAGATTGATTGATTGCCAGTGTTGTGTGCAACATAAGTCAGATGGATTGATTGCCAGTGTTGTGTGCAACATAAGTCAGATTGATTGATTGCCAGTGTTGTGTGCAACATAAGTCAGATTGATTGATTGCCAGTGTTGTGTGCAACATAAGTCAGATGGATTGATTGCCAGTGTTGTGTGCAACATAAGTCAGGTTGATTGATTGCCAGTGTTGTGTGCAACATAAGTCAGATTGACTGATTGCCAGTGTTGTGTGCAACATAAGTCAGATGGATTGATTGCCAGTGTTGTGTGCAACATAAGTCAGATTGACTGATTGCCAGTGTTGTGTGCAACATAAGTCAGATTGATTGATTGCCAGTGTTGTGTGCAACATAAGTCAGATGGATTGATTGCCAGTGTTGTGTGCAACATAAGTCAGATGGATTGATTGCCAGTGTTGTGTGCAACATAAGTCAGGTTGATTGATTGCCAGTGTTGTGTGCAACATAAGTCAGATTGACTGATTGCCAGTGTTGTGTGCAACATAAGTCAGATGGATTGATTGCCAGTGTTGTGTGCAACATAAGTCAGATGGATTGATTGCCAGTGTTGTGTGCAACATAAGTCAGATTGATTGATTACCAGTGTTTGTGCAACATAAGTCAGATTGATTGATTGCCAGTGTTGTGTGCAACATAAGTCAGATGGATTGATTGCCAGTGTTGTGTGCAACATAAGTCAGATGGATTGATTGCCAGTGTTGTGTGCAACATAAGTCAGATTGATTGATTGCCAGTGTTATGTGCAACATAAGTCCGGGTTATTTTGTGTCAGAATAAGTCCGGGTTCTCGTCGCCAGTGTTTTGACCTTGGAGGGCCGATAATAATTAAGAAAACACGGAGGTATATTTACAAGAGTGTATTTACAGAAATACAGAGTAGTATCTTACAGAAAGACTGTTCCAAGACTGCCTCAAGTCTTGTAATAATCTCTTTTATACATAGTTTCTGGAAGAGTCCATTTAGTCACGAATAGGATAAATCACTATTACACTATGTGCGTACGTACATTATCATATTTTACGCACATTGTAAAAAATGAGACCGTCCAATCATCAAAGAAAGTGATTAATCTGATGTCACTAAGGTAAAATATACTGACTTAACTTATTTTATAATGAATTGTTTCCAAATCAAAGTATGTCGCTTAAAAGAGCACAATTAAAACAATAACATTCGTTTTATTTATTTGAAAAATATTAAGCTGACAATTGTTTGTCTGGTAAAGAGACAGCTAATATTTATTGTTTTAAAAACAATTAAATTGTTACAATTTTAATTAAATAGATAAAGAAGAAACATATTCGTTTTATTAATTTACTCGAGAATCCGTCTCCCGGCGTTGCCCGGGAGAAATATAATATAATATTTTTTTTAATATAAGGATTAGAGTATTAATTTTGAAAAGAAATGATGAAAGAATCCATTTCACTGTAGGTAATTTAGGTGATTAAAAAAGTATTTATTGTTTTAAATCGAACAAGAATTATAAATAAGTTTACCGCTAACTGCTAAGATTCCTGTTTTGCGGATATTTTTCAATAACGACAACAAAATAAATCTTAGAAACCAACATATTTGTAAACAACAAAATAATTCTTAGAAACCAATATATTGTAAACAACAAAATAAATCTTAAAAACCAATCTATTTGTAAATGTTACATTATGACGGGCCCTGTATTTTAAAAACGGGTAAAGTAGCTAGTATGAATTATGAACTGGGTGAAAGAAATAGGAAGAAGTATACATTAAGTGCATATTTGGGACAAACAGACATGTTTCATAGTGAGTCATTCTGGGAATCATAACATACTGAATGTATGCTGGCCCAGAGGAAACGCTCGGATCAAAAAGGTTAGACACAAAAGCGATTTGAGTTCTGTTATGACATTCGTTGAAGGGTCAAAGGGATCTGACGTCACAGATCCCTAGTGAGAAATTAGCTTTCAGACAGTTTACCATGGAAGCGCGTCATGGACAGACGTCCATAAACTGAGCTCTGCAATGCGTATTCTGGGTGACATCGCCAGATATGGGCTAATATGTAGAAGAAAATAGCCGATTGCATCCGTCACATTTCCACACAACAGTATGAAAGAAAGACAGAGTTTGAATGAACGAACCGACGAATGGAAATCTCTCCGATGGAAGTGTTAAATACAAGAATAGAACCCTCTCTCAAAAAGTCTCGTCTTCGAATGTTTTTGTCTCCGTGCATGAAAACAGAATTTGCCCACAAAACAGGTACACCACTGCGATCACGAGCCAGCGACAGAGATGAGTGTGCCAGCAAACCCACGACCAGCGGAGGCAGAAATCTGTATGGTAACTTTCTTTGTGCATAACATTTTGGGTCCTAATCTGTAAAACGAAAAGAACTAAAAATCGAATATGCCTAACGAACAATGTTTAAAATGCGTTATTTGAAATCTTTAAAGAGCAGATGTTTTAACGAGAACTGTTGAAAATAGATCGACAGTTTAAAGGCTTAAAAGTGCCATAAAATCGCCCTAAGGAAATGTGTGTAAAAAGTGCCTGTTAAAAATGTCGCTCGGAAGTGCCTTACGGAACTTGTTAAAAAAGATTGAAACCGCTTAATAATCTTCTCATAAACTTCTGTATCGTTGTCGGTTCGGAGAAGGATTAATTCACAAGCGTTATGTAACAAAACCTTTTGGTGCCGCGCCCCTTTGAAGGGTTATGCAACATAAACACTAAAATAAATCTTAGAAACCAATATATTTGTAAACAATGAAATAATTCTTAAAAACCAATATATTTGTAAACAACAAAATAATTCTTAGAAACAAATATATTTGTAAACAACAAAATAATTTTTATAAACCAATATATTTGTAAACAACAAAATAATTCTTAGAAACCAATATATTTCTAAACAACAAAATAATTATTAGAAACAAATATATTTGTAAACAACGAAATAATTCTTAGAGACCAATATATTTGTAAACAACAAAATATATCTTAAAAACCAATATATTTGTAAACAATAAAATAAATCTTACGAACCAATATATTTGTATTATGACGGGCCCTGTATTTTGAAAATGAGTAAATAGCTAGTATGACTTATGAACTGTGTGAAAGTAATAGGATGAGGGCAAAATGAAGTGCATATGTGATTTGGGACAAACAGACATGTCTCCCGGTGATTCATTCTTGGAATAATAAACACTGGATGCATGCTGGACGAGATAAAACGCTCGAATCAAAAAGGTTAGACACAAAAGCGATATTGAGTTCTGTTACGACATTCTTTGAAGGGTCAAAGGGATCTGACGTCACAGATCCCTGGTGAGAAATTAGCTTCTAGACAGTTCACCATGGAGGCGCTAGATGGGCAGACGTCCATAAACTGAGCTCTGCAATGCACAGAGTTGGGGTGACATCGCCAAATATGGGCTAGGACGTAGAGTAAGATCCCAACGGCGGGACAAGAAAATAGCCGATTGCATCCGTCACATTTCCACACAACAGTATGAAAGAAAGACAGAGTTTGAATGAACGAACCGACAAATGGAAATCCATCTGATTGAAGTGTGAAATAAACGAATGGAATCTCTCTCAAAAAGTCTTGTCTTCGAACGTTTTTGTCTCCGTGCATGAAAACAGAGTTTAACCACAAGACAGGTTCACCACTACGATCACGAGCCAGCAACGGAGATGAGTGTGCGAGGAGACCCACGACCAACAGTGAGGCAGAAATCTATAAGGTAACTTTTAATATTGATTTAAAACGTAAGAACAATTTGAAACATGTTAAGGACATTATAAGTTTAAAGACAGTTTAAAGGCTTTAATGAACTATTGTTAAAAATGTTAATTCTGCATGTAAATGAACGCTAAATTTACTAAGATACCCGGCCGACGTTTCTAACCTTCGCAGTGTGCTTCGTGTTGTTTCGATTTTTGGGTGGTGGCGAGAAACGTTGGCACACTGGTGCGAATTACGAACTATAAAAAGATATAGAATAAGAGAGTGTAAAGAACGTTTAAAATAATTATTATGAAAAGAAAAAAACGGTAATGTCACATAAACAACAAAATAAATTTTAAAAACCAATATATTTGTAAACACTAAAATAAATCTTAGAAACCAATATATTTGTAAACAAGAAAATAATAATTAGAAACCAATATATTTGTAAACAACAAAATAAATCTTAGAAACCAATATATTTGTAAACACTAAAATAAATCTTAGAAACCAATATATTTGTAAACACTAAAATAAATCTTAGAAACCAATATATTTGTAAACAACAAAATACATCTTAGAAACCAATATATTTGTAAACGCTAAAATAAATCTTAGAAACCAATATATTTGTAAACACTAAAATAAATCTTAGAAACCAATATATTTGTAAACAACAAAATACATCTTAGAAACCAATATATTTGTAAACACTAAAATAAATCTTAGAAACCAATATATTAGTAAACAAGAAAATAATAATTAGAAACCAATATATTTGTAAACAACAAAATAAATCGTAGAAACCAATATATTTGTAAACGCTAAAATAAATCTTAGAAACCAATATATTTGTAAACACTAAAATAAATCTTAGAAACCAATATATTAGTAAACAAGAAAATAATAATTAGAAACCAATATATTTGTAAACAACAAAATAGATCTTAGAAACCAATATATTTGTAAACACTAAAATAAATCTTAGAAACCAATATATTTGTAAACACTAAAATAAATCTTAGAAACCAATATATTTGTAAACACTAAAATAAATCTTAGAAACCAATATATTTGTAAACACTAAAATAAATCTTAGAAACCAATATATTTGTAAACACTAAAATAAATCTTAGAAACCAATATATTTGTAAACACTAAAATAAATCTTAGAAACCAATATATTTGTAAACACTAAAATAAATCTTAGAAACCAATATATTTGTAAACAACAAAATAAATCTTAGAAACCAATATATTTGTAAACACTAAAATAAATCTTAGAAACCAATATATTTGTAAACACTAAAATAAATCTTAGAAACCAACTTGTTTTCGCTTAGACTGCTAATTCTGAAAAAAAACGAAAGTCAAGAGAGAACATGTTTCACTGTAAGTAATTTAGAAGATTAAACTACGATTTGTAAAATCAGTATTTTGTTTAGAATCAATAAAAATAGATTTCTCTACGTTTTTTGTTGACTGGGCTCCACCTCTATAGATCTAAATCCTATTTGAAGCACCTAGATTACTTACAGTAAAATGGGTTCGACTTTCAAATAAAACAACACTCTATTCTAATACTATTTCGAATAAAACAACACTCTATTCTAATACTATTTCGAATAAAACAACACTCTATTCTAATACTATTTTGAATAAAACAACACTCTATTCTAATACTATTTCGAATAAAACAACACTCTATTCTAATACTATTTCGAATAAAACAACACTCTATTCTAATACTATTTCGAATAAAACAACACTCTATTCTAATACTATTTCGAATAAAACAACACTCTATTCTAATACTATTTCGAATAAAACAACACTCTATTCTAATACTATTTCGAATAAAACAACACTCTATCCTAATACTATTCGTAATAATAAAAACCACTGCACAAACAAATAAAAAAGTAAATGTGACCCCAAAAGTATCTGTGAAACGTATCTTACCGGTTTACATATGTAATCGGTTCCAAATAATAGAATCGGATTTTTTGTTGAGACTTTCATACTAGAAAGTGTGTTTTTGTGAGCGTTCACATGTTGTTTTGTGTGTTCGTCAAGGCCAAATCCGGATGAAAAAGAGGAGAGCGAAGGGTTCTTGTAAAGCATGTATTTCGAGATAAGTCCACTGAAAAGGTGGCTTTATTGACTGTGCGACGCCTTTTATGCAATCTATCGTAGAAGAAACGAGATTTGCAAAGGGGAATAATTCGACTCTGAAAACGCCACCTAGCGAGTGTCTGTGTAAATGTGTTAAATAAGGGTAGATAATGCTACACATGACGTAATCCTATTGATCAATACTGAAGATATCAAAACAATACGGAATACTTTCGGTTTTTTTTACATGTTAGTAGCGACTTATTTGCAATATTTATTCGAGCGTTCGGGATGTTAGAACTCGAGACAGCAATAAGAGAATTTAAGTTTATCACAATTAGAAAATGGAATACAACACCGATATTATTGTTATGTCACGTTCGTCTTCAGCGATTGCTTCTATTCTAGAACCACGTATTTAACGCAGTCGTCTTGCTTTTATCGAGTAAATTAGTGTATTTAACTTTCACAGCTATCTGATGTTATGATGTGCCACTCTCTCACACAGATGAGTGATCGCTTTTAGTGAGTCCGACGTATCTTCCGACGTGTGTGACTTGTTTCAAGCGCTTGTATGAAGATGATTTTCACGATCTAACTGATTTTTGAAAAATCACCAAAGTGTAGTTTGTCTTCTGAAAGAAGTATAAATTCGTAATGATTTACGTACACAAAAGAAGCTGCCGTCTTGAGAAGCTGTTCGTTAATCCGCTCTATTTTGGAATGTGAAAAAATGGTTACGGAATATTCTGACCGAACGGCTGATGAAATTCAGTGTTTAATTCTGAATAAATGAGTAGAAAAAAATAAGTAATTAAATAATAAAAGAGAAAAGCTTGCCGACACTTAGCGAGCACTTGTTGTTTTTCAAGAATGCGAATGTGAAGCGTTCGTAGGTATTCTGGAATAATCAGTGTTTCCTTCATTTCCATTAGAAATTAATACACGGTGAACACTGGTGGCAGTGAGAGTAGATAAATAGTTACGAGTAAAACTGGATGCTACATTCTCTTTGGAATGTTTATCTGTGAGATTGCGGTAATATTTATATAACAAATATTAAAAGAAAAAGAAAAAAATACAAAATTTCTGGAAACACGCATGAGGGCTTTAGATAATTGGATTACGCAACAGAATAGCATATGAACGTGATGGTTATAATCCTATTATGTGTTAATCGACTTTAATTTATTATATGGATTAACAAATATTTAGCTGCAATAACAATTATTTTTACGGAAGAAAAACGAGTCATTTTTTCTTAATACTATTGACCCTGACAGACATTTATCATTTCTAAAGTAATATTATTATTATAATTATTATTATTATTATTATTATTATTATTATTATTATTATTATTATTATTATTATTATTATTATTATAATTATTATGATTATTATTATTATTATTATTATTATTATTATTATTATTAAGAGTAAATTATTATTATTATTATTATTATTATTATTATTATTATTATTATTATTATTATTATTAAGAGTAAATTATAAACAGTGATGTAGAAATAACTGTGGAATTTGCTAGTAAATATATATTTAGTTATTTTACGTTTATCAAAAAAGTTCTGTTTAAATCAATCGTCACTTACTTCAGTTTCCTCGTATACTTTTCTCTTTTTGTATACTGACGCCCAGTGTGTCGCATTTCGTCATCGCATCATTATCGTCCAGTGCGATGCTTTTCAATGTCGTGATCGTCGTAGTGGCCCGTACCTCTAAGCCACCATCGCCATAAGCTTTTAGTGTCTGTAATGCAACTTTTCATGCAGAGAGGAAAAGGGTGGGTATTTATTTGGGAGAGATTTTCTCGTCATACGAATAAAAGTCATACATTCATTAAAATTGAGAGAGGCAAATTGTTATTTTTAACTTAATTCTACGTGGTTACGGGGATGGAAAGGTATGGGCATACTAGTTGCTATCCTCTTTTAGGAATTAAATTCCCATTTTTCTTATTTTGAATTACATCTCTATTTTGCATCTGTGCATCACGCTCCCAAAAGACCGACTGACTAAAATCCTTATTTCTTTCTTTTCTCGTGACGTAATTGCTTCAAAAGGGGACACTGAACCTGTCACAAAGCACCTGTTTGACATTCCTCTGATCTCTAACCTGAGTTAAGCCTTGTTTGCATTTTTAGTGCGCGAGCGAATTTATTCCCCAGATTTCCGTGTCAAGCCAACTTGCACTGGTCCCCCTAGATACCAAATCCATACTAGCTGATGTAATCGTTCTTCACATCTATTATGCACCAGTTGATTATATTATCTGATAATAGCGTGGGCGCCAATGCGTGTGTTAGTCTTAATACTATCAATAAATAGACTTGAATACACCCTTCACTGTCATCTACTGAATCGATAGCAAGCAAATTTCCCGCCTGGATAACTTTTTCGTTTTTAGACTACCAATCACCACCTCGATTGTTTTTTAACCGACTTTGACTTTTTTCTTGAAATTGTTTTAAACTTTATGACTTGGATGAACAGTATAAGTTTTGCAAAAAAGTGTGTATTGTGCCGATATATTTGATGTTTTATATATATTTTTATGTATTTTTATATATATTTTTATATATTTTCAAAGCTTAATTTTATTACCTGCAGTAATGTCATTGCGGTAATGGTCCTCTGAGGAGAAGATTTTCTTTGAAAACTCATGAGTTAAGGATGCGGTATCACTTCTTGTTTTTTAACTTATTAAAATCTGATTAATTTCTCATTTTATTATGTCATCTAATTAACATTATTGCTCTATGCACTATATTGAGCGTTTTTTATTATGATAGTCTACTGGCTAAAGATACTATTTATATTTGTAAAGTATTATCTTATTCTATGTATATATATACATATATATAATGTTAATAAACAAATATTAAATTGTATTTCATTATATTTAATTATATTTAATATATATATATATATATATATATATATATATATATATATATATATATGATTATTTTTATTTACACAGACATGTACAAAATTTGCGCCACTGACATCTTGATGTTATCGATCAACAGCTGTTATAAACTGAGATCTCATCAGGCAGAGATAAAATCCGATCTTTACCGTAGATCATATTTGGAAAGAATTAGATGGAGAAAAAAGAAAAGAAATTTAAAATTAAAATTTGGAAAGTTACGTGGTTGAGACCGTTAAGAATCAAAGTCAAAAAATAATAATGTTAAAAAACATAACAAAATATTAATATAAAATATAAAATATTAAAAAAAAATAAAATAAGATAAATAAAATAAGATAGATAGATAGATAGATAGATAGATAGATAGATAGATAGATAGATAGATAGATAGATAGATAGATAGATAAAATGAAATAAAATAAAATGGAACGGGATAAATAAGACAGTGTTAGAGAAGTGGAGGATAAAGAGAAGGAAGACACATGTGTCAAAATCAGTCTAGGGTTACAAGGCACGTAGCGTGATTTTAAGGCCAGTTATAGGGTTGAGACGCGCGTATATGTGTGTTGGCGGTGGGGTCGTTAATACTGTTTTAGAACTTATCTTATTATCATTAATTAATAAGTTAATCAACAATAACAAATTTATTTACTTTACACAATAATAATAATAATAATAATAATAATAATAATAATAATAATAATCACAATAATAATAATTGAAACATCACTAATAGTAATACTACCATTGCTACCTAAAACTAATAATTACAATAGTAGTAAAAACTAGATGACGATAACTATGGTGATAGTAATAATAATAAAAATGGTTATATTGTCATTGCTACTGCTACAAAAAATAATAATTATGATAATAATAGTGAGAAAAAAACAGTAATAATAATAATAATAATAATAATAATAATAATAATAATAATAATAATAATAATAATAATAATAATAATAATAATAATAATAATAATAATAATAATATCGGTAATAATACAAAAATGGCAAGTACTGATATTGATGAGGCTTGTTGTCTCTCAAGCTCCATAGAATACCACTGATAATAATAATAATAATAATAAGGATGATGATGATACTACTACTACTACTACTAATAATAATAATAATAATAATAATAATAATCGATAATAATCGATAATAATCAATAATAATCGATAATAATAAGCAATAGTTGGATAAAAAATAAAATAATCAGGAAATATTAGAAGATAATAATAATAATAATAATAATAATAATAATAATAATAATAATAATAATAATAATAATAATAATGATAATGATAATGATAATAATAATAATAATAATAATAATAATAATAATAATAATAATAATAATAATAATAATAATAATAATAATAATAATAATAATAATAATAATGGTAATAAAATAAAGAAGATAGCAATCATAGTGGTTGTAAATTTGATAATAAAATAATGTTATTGATAATAGTAAAATTAGTAGTTGAAATAATAGTAATAATCATAATGATAGCTATAATAATAATAATGATAACAATGGTAACCATAATGCTCTCAATAATTATTATAATAATGCTAATAATGATAATAAGTTTTTGTTGTTCTTCTTTCAGTATTTTTGTTGTAATTTAGATTTTTATTGTGAAACTGTTATTGATTTTGCCACTCTAATCTCTGATATTTCTGTTATTTTTATTTTATTTTTTTTACTAAATATTCTCTATAGCTATAGCTTAATTTAAGTGTATTTTAATTAAAAATGTTATGTAGTATATTATTAGGAGGAAAGTGTAGGTTAATTAAATCTATGAATCTTTTACCAAGTTTAGTCTTAACCATGTGATTAAATGGGGGTGTAAACCAGATAATGTTTCTACTTCTATTTTTTAGTTTGTTTTTGGTGAATTTAATTTGAGTGTTTTTGTATCCGCTCTCTTTTAGTGCTTTGTTGTAAAAGGCCTTATGAGTATAAAGATTGCTTCATTAGAGGAGTTATTGCTGATTCTTTTTCGATTGATTTGAGGATATGTTTGATTATAGTTTTTTGATGGTTAAAGAGTAGTTGGACATAATTCGGATTGGCATTATCTTTAGTATAGGGTTCATATGTTTCTTTATTTAAGTTAAGTGTTACGTCTAAGAAGTTAACTAGTTTAATGTTGATGTTATTTCAACTTTAAGATTTAATCTTTTCATTTCTCTAAAGATAATTTGTTTTGTTCTTTCACACTTTTGCCCATTTGAGTTTATTACCACCAATAATACATCATCCCTATAGAAGCCTACATCTTCTCTGTTAATGTCTTTTTTAAGGTTGTATAATATGTAGAGACGAACTAGGTCGGTTACTTCTGCTGAGTCCAGAGATCCCATAGAGATATCAAAAGATCCAAATTAATTACTTTTTATCTATTGTTCTTGTTTACAGATTAGTACTGTATTTCTACATTTTCTAATGATGTTGATTTCGTCTTCAGAAATATAAGAGAAGAGAGTGACAAAATGAATAACAGTTTCACAAAGTTCTTTTGATATGGAGGGGTAATCATTTATTATGTCAAACTGGATTAACGAGCAGTTGGTTTTGTTTGCGATTTAACAAAACCAATTTATAGTTTCAGTTGTGTTTACCGACTGATTTAATTCGTAAAATGTTTTTATTTGTTTATATACTTTTTCTAATATCTTTTTACTGATTTTCCCAATTTCTTGTCTTGTGAGGTTAATAAGTCTAGTGGCTGGTTTAGTTTGGAAGTCAGGTTTATAGTCTTTGAGAAGGATATATGCTTATTTTTCTCTTAATTTACCTATTCTATTGCTAATCTTAAGTTTATCGGTAATTGCTTTACTGTCTATGTTGATATTTTGCTTTACGGTCTATGTTAGATTTTCTGTAGTTTTTTGTGATGTTATTGTATATATATATATATATATATATATATATATATATATATATATATATATATATATATATATATATATTTATGATAATAGGATTAAGGATAAGTGAAATATCGTAGAGTGATCTATCTCGATAAAATAAAGCTCAATACGTTGAGTAGAGCAATCAATTTTAAAGAAAGATTAATGTAACTCCTTGCATCTGAACTTTCGATGTAATAAAATTTGTATTAATTTATGTAACTTTATGTAATTTTGTACAATTTTTTATCCTAATCTTTCTTTCTTTAAAATATATATATATATATATATATATATATATATATATATATATATATATATATATATATATATTGATTTCCCAAATCAATTTATCATCAGAGACTTTATATGTACATAAGTATACTTACACGTAGATGTACGTTTGATGTCTATTTCTTGCTACGAAATAAACCAACTATTAAATCGTTGGAATTTTGCTATAATTACATATCAGTATATATATATATATATATATATATATATATATATATATATATATATATATATATATATATTCATATGATAAATCACATATTTATATGATCAATTTTAATATTAATATGATAATTGAAGTATTCAACTATTCATATAAGTATAAACAATATTAACATGATGAATATAAAGAGCGTTAAAGTAATTCGTTCTATATCTTAAGGCGTTTAAAAGCATTTACACATTGAAAGATTTCTTTTTATAAATAATCGACACAAAATGAGTGTTCAACTCAGTCTTTCATATAGAACGCACAATTTGCAATTCTTTTATAACCTCCTGATTTAAACCTATTCTGTCTTGATAAGAAACTGACAGTGAGACTGCCTGTAAACAGATTAGCTGAACTTATAAATCGGTATCTATGCCAGCCAAATCATTTCTTTTTATACTAAATGCGAGTTAATTAACGCTTTTTTCCTATATACTCTGACGAGATTTCACCGACTCTGGTTATTATATAAATACATCTATTGGCCAGGTGTGAAGCGCAATCAACTCTATCGAAAGCTGAAATTTAAAGAGAGTAGAAAGTGACTAACTTGGGTTTACTTTCTCGCTTCCTTATTTTGTCCTTTAGTTCTCACAGTCTATGAGTGATGTTTCTGGCTAAGGGGGAAGAATTGCTGTTTTCTGGGTTGGAATATATCTATATAACTTATCGTTTGATAGGTTTTGACCTTAAAGCAGTATTTTTTTCTTTTTTTAGCTCCTTACATGAAGTGGCTGTATGTCTGTCTGGAGCAATTTCCATAAAAAAAAGAATGAGACAAATATCAAAGCTTTCAAGGCATCGGTCGAAACCATCCTCCTCTACGGATCAGCAGCTTGAAATCAATAATCGTTGCTCGATCTCAAGAACCCTAACCCTAACCCTAACTCTAACCCTATACCAAGAGGGTACGTGTTGTCGTGGAGAAACAATACAACTAACAAAATGCTTTATGGTTGCCTTCTACGCAGATTTGCAGGTGTTAAATGCCAACTTTTGGTGCTGACTCGGTATTATCCCGGCAAGATGAACCTACTGAAAAAGTGCTCCTCTGGCCCCCAGAGATCAACCGACAAGCTTTACGTCTTCATATTCTCGTTCTAGAGAGGAACACTGACCTCATGATTGGAGCTTCTGGTCGCAACAAGTGAGCGAGCATGATGAGCGTTTCGCCGTCATTTGATGGATGACTATGTACTTTAATAACACAAAATACCCGCTAAAATATTCTTTACTTCGAGGATTGAGTCATGTTAAAAAGGAATTATGTTTAAAGGTTTCTAATCAACCGTAATTTGTAATTAACTGAACAAACCTCTTATCTTTCTCTCTCTTAGCTATCTAGGTATTTCGTTCGCCCTCTCAAACTTTATGTTGATTAAGCCACACTCTAATTAACCGTAATTTGTAATTAACTGAACAAGCCTATTATCTTTCCATCTCTTTGCTATCTAGTTATTTCATTCGCCCTCTCAAACTTGTTGTTGATTAAACCACACTCTAATATTTCTAAATGTCTTTATAGGCATTTAGAGAAAGAGTGATTGTCTTTACAACTAATTTACATAATGTGTTCGTATATACTTTAAACACATACGTAAATTAGATAGCAAAATAATAGGTCGCTTTACTTTTGTGTTTTCGACATAGAAGTAACGAAACTTATTATTTTTTGTTATCACAGTTTACGAATTTGATAATGAAATCAAAGTGGAACAAAATAGTGACTCTACTGGTTACAGGTATGTCACTTTTTAAATACATATAAAGACCAAAAGCCATTGAAGGTTTAGTTGGGAGAGCCAATTTTAGTATTCAGTATTCAGTATTTTAGTATTTAAGAAGAAAATCAAAATGACGAACTTACTTGGAAGACTGAAATAGAATAAGTAAAATGGGATCACCATTCCTCACGGAATAAGCAACTTCAATACACAGAGGGCGATTTCAACAAAACATATACATGACACTAAACTCCGTCGTCTCGTAGAATCATGTTTAATCCTAAGTCATAATAACACAATTATTCAAATAACAGGATTCTATAATATTTCTACATCTTCTGCCAGATCGATTCTAATCGAAATGAACCTAAATCATTATGATAACGGATAACTTCTGCAACTTTGAGTCCTTCTTCCCCTCCTCCTCCTCCTCCTCCTCCTCCTCCTTATTGGTTTAATTCCTTGCTGTCATTCATTTTAAATTACTACTAATCTTCCTTCACAAGTTTATTAAATTACAGCGTTTCCGATCAGCTTTAACATACGAACGGTTGATTTTTTTCAATCTTTCTTTTTTTTCTTTTTTAATATTTCTTTCTTTCTCCCTTTCTACTGTTTATTACACGTGACTATTTTTTCCAAATTGCGTTCTTTGTATAAATTTGAAAACTTTTCTGTTTTTAATCAAAGTTCTGCTACCAACTGATGATGATTGTATTTTAACAATTGAAATATTTTGGTAGAACTATTCAATATGTGTTTTTGAGTTTATTTTTGCTTATTGTTGATTTGCTCATCCTTTATTCCATTTTTATTTTTACACACACACACACATATAAATATATATATATATATATATATATATATATATATATATATATATATATATATATATATATATATAGAGAGAGAGAGAGAGAGAGAGAGAGAGAGAGAGATCGAGAGAGAGAGAGAGAAGGTTTGGTTTCCTGTTTATGTTTCACGACTGATACATTTATGCCCTGTTATGTATTTTGTTAATTTTCTAGGGGTAAAAGTCTTATACATGTTCTAAGTCTGTATAATTCGGATTTAGGGATTCCAAGATGTTAAACCGTCCTAGGCCGTATATAAGTATAAAAATAGTGCGGCCATAACCGAATATTGAAGAGAAAATGCTTCTATTTTGTTAGCAGCAAAGTACGCTTCTTTGGCTAGTGTTTTTTGTCGATGGCTAATAAAAAATATTGTGGGGCTTATATTGTTTTATTAGTGTTGATTATATATCTTTGTATAAATGACTGCTAAACTCTTTTTTTATATGCATATATATATATATATATATATATATATATATATATATATATATATATATATATATATAAATGATAATTCATTTTCAATTTTTATTTTAAATTTCTGTCACATTCGTAAAACTTTGTGTGAGTGTGAACTTATCTTAACAGTCATAATGTTATTTCAAGACCTGAGGGTCGGGAGCCCCTCAAACTGCTCTCGTGAAACAAAATTAATTTTGTAGTCAAAATGAAATAAACTATCATTAATATTTATATTTCTGCTCTATATTTTTATTGAGCACTCTCATAAACCCAGGTATAACTCCCATGGAGTTTTACCCTGTGGGTCTATACCATACTTGGATTATACATATATATATATATATATATATATATATATATATATATATATATATATATATATATATATATATATATATATATATATATATATATATACATATTTATGTGTGTGTGTGTGTACATTGTGATATGATAGATCTATATTTCTAAACAGAGAAATAAAAAGGAAAAAGGGAATGGAAATGAAGAAACCGAAGAAGAAAAATGAAAGCTCGTTAAATTAGGACAATTATTATGTGAATAAAATAATTGTTCTCTTAATGCCATGTGTTTTTATTGCTACGTGAATAAGTCTAATATTTAACATTCTAACGAAAGAAACGAAACAAATATTGTTGACACAATGTTCTATGACTTCTTAAATTAAAACAAAAACTGAGTCTAAGCAACGTTTCCTTCCTTTTTTTTATTGTAGTAATAAAAAGAGGAAAAAAGAATATAAAATTAAATATGTTTTTTTAATTAAAACAATCTAGTTTTTCGGTCGGCCTGTGGTGTGTTATGCACTGATAAAGCCTTTTTGTAAATATTTCGTAAATGTTGTATATATATATATATATATATATATATATATATATATATATATATATATACAAATATAAAGAGCATAAACAATTGTTCATGAACAAAATGTTTTTTCAATGAAATACGATTATATCATGTCTATTTATGAGCTCTAGTCGTATTATACACTATTGAGCTATATATATAACTTAAAGAGATTCATAATATATATATTAATCCTCTTTAAGTGCGTCTGGACTCACCTATATTTTGAGCACTTTCTCCACACTGCTCCCACGCAAAGAGTTTTCTTCACATTCTACAATTCATTTGACTTCTTTTCAACGGAAATTTACCACCCGGACAATCTGCATATATTTTTCACGGAATTTTTCTTTTAATTCACTGCGTTTTTTTAACAAAAATTCCTTTAATAATAATTTTCATATTTTTCAAATATTTGAACCTTGGTTTTTTCGAAAGCCAACTTATCCATCTGTATTTCTCCTCTGATGATAAGATTTCGATCTTTGAAAAGCCTTGGCTTAAGGAAAGAATAATAAACACTAGTTTATTACTGAATACACCTTGCATTGAACAATTGAAATTTGAAATAAATTTGGATAATCGTCGCATATTTATCACTCTTTTTTCTTCTCTCTCTCTCTCTCTCTCTCTCTCTCTCTCTCTCTCTATATATATATATATATATATATATATATATATATATATATATATATATATATATTTGGTTAGTGGGAGAGAACCGTAGCAAAATTTTCAGAAAATTCAAAAATAAGAGCATAATATTTATTTATATATATATATTACGGAAGACGAGAACAACATCGTTACCGTCGGTTTCAAATACCATTATATATATACTATTCAAATATATATATATATATATATATATATATATATATATATATATATATGTATATAACACCGCGTAAGTCTTCTGAACTTTTTTTGTGTGATTTTGCTTTTTGTATGGTTTTATTATTCATTTGCAGACACCCTGAAAATCTACGAGAATCATAGTCTTCTATGGAATAAATTTTGCTTTTAAAATGTTATTCATGATTCATGATTCATGATTCATGATTCCATCGATGTCTCTTTGTTTCCGCGAATACCGCTGAAAAAAGAAACATGGTCGACAGAATCAGACAAGATTTAGAGTTTCGGCGGGATTATCACAAGACCAGTACATGTGCATATCATTGTTGAAAAGCGGACGATCTTTTAGAGGAAAAAATTGTAGTTAGAGTGCAGAGGTCAATAAAGTGCATTTGAACTAGAAATAAGGCACGTCACAATAATAATAACAGAGTGTTTTAAAATATGGTCGTTTGTCACAATTTTCGTAAACTGTGTGTATTCTATGCAGCAGTGCCAAGTGGCAAAGAAAATTAGGGCAATTATAGTTATAGGAATATGTTTATGGCTTAGATCGACACTGTCAGGATTTCGATCTAGCAACCACTTCCGAGTAAAGTCATTGCGCTAAAGGACGATAAGACAATAACATGAAGAAAATGAATTTTAATGTTAAGAAAGTGTAGTTTAAAATATAAAGGACGATTAAATGTTGAGAATAGCAATAAAAGCTTACCAGATGCAAAAACTAGCAAGATGTTTTGCATGTCGTGCGTGCCCGTCTAGCAGAGGATGGCTTTTATTCAAAGTGGTAGATTTTTATAGTTGGGACTGATTTGCATACGTAAGTAAACTGATTTGCGTGTCTGGCGACTAACTAAATCAAATAAAGGACTGGTTGAAAGCAAGTGGTGAGTTTTTGGGGAGACCAGTTATAATATATGTTGGTGCTACAGTTGTAGTAAGAGTCATGGCAAGATCAATTTGCCGTCCGGTGACGATGACGGACATACCAGTCGAGGTTCTGATCTCGACAATCAGTCCGGCAGAAAGTGGGGCATTTCGGTGGTCTTTTATCTGTCGGGCTGAGGTATTAGTCCTGGGTAGTCTTAGTATGCCCACCCTCCCAGGCATTGCCTCTCTTCTTATGGATGGAGTAAGTTTATTGCTAACTGTCGGAGACGCTCAGACCGGGGAATACCGATGGGGCTTCCCAGACAATTTTTTAAAATCCAAAGTGCTCCTTCTTTAGGGGTGCTTGCTTGACACCTCTTAACTTTCCGACCTTGTGCCACATCTTGCTGTGGTGGTTAGGAAGGAAATACCGTCATTGCAGCGTTTGAAGAACAAGAATTCTGTCTGGAGTTTCAACTGCGATTCTGACCTTTCTTCTAACATTCAGTTACAGATGACGTAGTCAGCCATCTGAAAATACTACTTTTCCTGTCGTCAACTTTCGATACATTATAAATCACAAGATTATTAACAACGATTGGGAAACGTTGGATTCAATAATTAGTTTATGGTTAACTAGAAAAACTACCTACTATCCAGGCAGCCATTAATCTGCCTTTATTTAGAGAATTCCGTATCAGAATATTGTAAACAATTTTAACAGAAACTTTAACTAGTTTTGCGCCTTAAAAATGAGGAATTTAATTAGATCATTCAAAATAAGTTATTTATTTAATTTTAATTTTATTTAAAATGCTTAACATTAATATAAAAACAGCAACGGAAATTATCAACCAATCCTATATCACATCATACCCTCATAAAACAAACATACTTAAAGAAGGGAGGAGTAACTTTCACTCACACAAGGAGGAGTGTTAGATGTTTTTTACATCTAACACTCCTCCTTCAAATACCGGAACATCGTCTTCATTGAAGACAATACATAGCTTAGTCCGTAATTGTTTCATTTTTTCTTTACGTGAATTCATCATTCGTCCATTTTGTCTTCCCTAAGTAAATAAGGATCGCTCCCTTAATTTTAATAAATTACTTTTTCGACGCTTTGATTGGCTTGTTAAACACCTAATAAGGATTAAGAGAATATAATTGCCGAACGATTACAAAAATTCACAACCAAATAAAACATGGCGTCTTCCTTCCAACCATTGAGTAACTCCCTCCAGCAATACTGATCATACATCTTATTACATATTACATATTACATGCACTTCCGTCTAACAGTCTAGCATACAGATAATCATTTTCCAGATAACAAAAACAAACAAATCAAGCAGTTAGGACAATGGTAAGTTTGGCTTACTTCTCGGATTATCGTAAATTAATTTTCTTCGAATTCAACGCATCAACAAATTACAATAACTGTATTTTTCGCATACATGGTAACCGACATTAATTAATTAAAATTACAAATACGTTTATAACATATTAAGTAAAACATGTTAACGCCTTTTTTTCTTGCATAAAACACGTATGTTTTCTTTGCAATTTGTTTTTTTGAAATTAAAGACCTTCACATTTCTTTCAATATATAACAAACATGGATAAATTAACAAAATTTACAGTTTTCTTTAAAACAATTCACGCAGCTTCCGTCGCATTTTTTATAATAAAAATTACAATTCTTCTGAGTTGCGTTGGTTTTAGCGTCCCAAATTCGCTTTGTAGATACAATGACGTCATTACACCTGTCTTTGTTTGTTGTTTTTCTGGAAATTGCTCCAGACACTAGATGTAAGGAGCTAAAAGAAACATACATCGATTCTTTACTTACATTTGTTACGGCTTTCTTAGTTCGTAGTCGGAAATGCTTACGTCACAACTACGTCATGCATGCAAATCTCCAGATGTCTATTAGGCAACAACACCGAATGTTTTTTTCTTCGAATTCAAGATGAAGTAACGGATATAACCAACCCGGAGGGAAACAAATCAAATTTAGCCATCTATTAATTGTGATGGATTGTTCACGATATGCTGTTATACAATAACAAAAAATGTATCAATCATTTTCTGGTATCGTTTTTCACTCAGTCATAAATTAATTGAGTATTATTTAATCATCATTCCTTAAGTAAAAACCATTGATCGTGAATAATCCATCAAAATGATTTTTTTTGCTTTCGCGTTGGTGATATTGGTTACTTAATTTTAAATTCGAGGAAGAAAAAAAGAATTCGTACAAAACAAGTCACAATGTTTTGGTTTCTATTATTCATTAAATTTATAAACAAAAACAACAACAAACCTCAAAAAATAAAAACACCGATACTAAACTTGAACATCAATATGCTGATTATTCTCTTCTTGGACATCCATACTTACAAAGCTAAAAGTACAAATGCTCTTTTTGGAGGTCTCAGTTGTTATGCCGTTTTACCAATTTTCTTTAATGCACAAAACAATTCGCAATGGCCACTTATAAAAATCGTTGTCATTTATTATTTGTAATTTTAAAAACATTTACATTTTTTTAATTAGTTTTATGAATCCTTTAAACAACTACAGTTACTTCCCTTGCATCTGCGCCTTTCTATACAAGAGCGAATTTCTCTACAAAAGAGCCAACAAAACAAAAGATCCCTTATTAAATTTTAACATTCAATTTTCTAATTCACATGTGAATTATTATCAAATGTACATGAAATATCACATGTGAAGTAAAATTGGTATTTTGACTTAAAATCAGCAAATAATTCGAAATAAAGAAAAGCTTCGTTTTTACATGTTAACTCTTTCTGAAACCTTGCTTATAATTCTTTTGGAGAGCATAGAAAGAATTTTTAGTTGGGAGAAAATAAAAGAAGTCTTTGAATTGACCCATTATGTCCCACTTATGGAGGGGGGCACAAAAAATCGAAACTACGAAACGATTATGTAGATAACAATAGCTTATTTTGGTACATACATAGGAAAATTCTGATTATCTGCTTTTAACATTGTGGGATATGTGTTCGTGCTGGATCGTTCAAAGTTAGGCATGACATTTCTGGAGTTAATTTCCTATCCCTGGCAACGCCAGGACACGGATCAGCTAGTGAATATATATGGTAATAGGTTATGTATATATTGAGCAAAAACAGGCTAATTTCTTATTTTGTCTTGTGCCTATATGTATAATTTACATATGAGGGATCACTGGGGGATTTCTAACTTAAATAGATTATTTATATTTGATGGTACCTTAATGGAATCTAAAATAATATGACAAAACAATTGAGACTTGTTTTTAAAAAATAATTCTTTTAAGTTGCCAATGCTAACTGGTCTTCACGTTCCCCAGAATTGATTAGCCCTGACCTTTTCTTGTAGGAGTATCTGAAAGAAAAAGTTTACATCAACAAACCTGAAACTATACAGGAATTGAAGGAGAACATCAGGAATGAGGTCGAGAAATTAAATCGTAATCGAATGATCCTGCAATCCGTCATGCATGATTTTCTGGAAAGGGCACGAATTTGTGAAGCTGAAAATGGAAACCATTTAAAATGTGTTATTTTTCATTAATAAATTCTTTTTCGTTTGTTTGTTTTTTTTTTGCAAATAAATCTCCATTGTTTTCGTCATATAATGTTAAAATTCTATTAAGGTACAATAAAAAATAAAGAATATATTCAAGTTAAAATCCCTCAGTGATCCTTCAATGACTTATTGGCAACCCTGTAAATGTTCAGCTTTTACTTCAATGGTGCTCAGCAGAGCTTAGAAGTAGTAGATTTATTTTTCTGGGAATTAAATATAACTGTTTCTATGTACGTTATTTACCATTAGTATTATATATATATATATATATATATATATATATATATATATATATATATATAGTAAGCTATGAAAATATATTAATGGCAATTAAGCTACACAGAGGCTCCCGCGTTTCATTCCCGGAGAGAATCTTCAGGCTAAAATGCATGGAGGTATTTTTGCCCGGTGTTTTTATATACACGGCTAGCTAGTTAACCAATCAGATTGTTTGTTGTTCTCCCAGCCAATCGTTGGGCTTCCCACGAACAAAGTTCTTGTTAGTGTTACTTCCTATATCCTGTTCTATTGTTCTGTTTTCTATAGATTGACCTATATCCTGTTTCCTTTGTTGTGACAATATAATGGGTGAATTTATTTTAACACGTGGTTTCTTGTATTTCTATTTTAGGTTTTAATTTTTAAGTTTTTGTTAAGTTTGGTTTTTTACTTTTTTGTTTATTTATTTATTTATCGTTAGCCTAAAGTAAATTTATTTCTGTGTAAGCAGCTGTTTGCTATCCCATTTCTACAGTTTAATAGACTACGAGGATCTTTAAAATTTAGGATTTCAAATTTTCCATTCAGACATAATCTACACGGTTCGTCTTAATTTCTACATGTACTGGCCTGTCGTATTATTTTCCATTCAATTATTGGTGAGCGTCCATTTTCTTTGAGCTCCCAATTTGCTAGTGTTGTTTTAGTTCGATGTTCTCTGTTTTTAAATGTGCTTTTGTGGTCATAATATCTGGTTTTAAAATCTAGGGAAGTCATACCCACGTAGTATTTCTTGTTATTTGGTCTTTCCTTGGCAAAGATTGTTGCTTGGTATACAATACTTTTGGTTAGGCATTTATTTTGTAGTGGACAAAGTGTATTTCCTTTCATTGCCAACTTTTTTTATTTCTATTCGGGTAGTTACTATTAGTGTTTTGTTTATTTCTATTTGTATTGCTTATATTTTTGTTCTTCTTAGTGTTATTTTTGTTATATTTTCCACTTTTTCTATGTAATTTGTTATTTTTTTTTCTCTGTTGTTCTCTTTTATATATATGCGTAGAAGGTAGTGCGGTTCCAACGAGAGAAAAGTGTATATTTAAAGAATTGAGGCAACAAACAATTACAAATTTTTAAAAACATTTTTAAAATTGTTTATTATTTTTTAATTTTATAATTCTATAACGCACTTCGAGCATCTTGGCTCTCTCCAGATATTTTTTCATTTGAAAAAAAATGGGTTCGTTTTACATAGTTTGACGTTTCTTCTCATGCGTGTATGTGTGTTTGTATGTGTTTTCATATCCTTTACTTTCTGGGGTTAAAGCTATGTTTTTTTTTAAGCATGCGTGCGTGTTTCTGATTTTTATCCCTGTAGTCATCTTACGGGTGTGTTCTTTAAGTTCATAGTAGTCCATTTCTCTGATAAAGAGTAGGGGTGCACTTGAAATTTATGAGTGGTGTCTATTTGATCATTAACCCCGTCGTGTGTGTGTGTGTGTGTGTGTGTGTGTGTGTGTGTGTGTGTGTGTGTGTGTGTGTGTGTGTGTGTGTGTGTGTGTGTGTATAAAAATCCAGAAAACGTCTATTTTCTCACGCACTTACGTTAAAAGATAAACGTTTTTGGGATTTTTTTGGTTATTTTTGTTTTATGTGTTTGTAATCATTTAACAATTCCATTGTTAGTTTAATCTTTAACGAATTGATCAAGAATGTTTTGTGCTCGAGAATACATTTTTTTAAACATTTTCTGAAACATATTTACACAATAATATTAGTGGATGTTGAATTTTTAACGCACGATTATAAGATATTGATTATGTCATGAAGCTGTGTAAGCTACTGGGTTATATATATATATATATATATATATATATATATATATATATATATATATATATATATATATATATATAATAACCCAGTAGCTTACACACTTTATGGCATAATCAATATATATATATATATATATATATATATATATATGTCAATTTTAATTAAATAATATTAAATTATTTTACCTACATACGTTTAGGAATGATAATCTCAGACAGTCGTACGGTTCGAACCCCTGCTAGAGAATCAACCTAGACTCCGCATGCAAGCGCCATCACTATTAGGCCACATTCAAGAAGGAAATTTAAGTTCTATTTATGCGAAGGACGGCACATCTAGAAAGACTGACTAAAGATTCTACGAACGTTGTCGGAATATACCTTATGGCCACGTGTCAGTCTATTTTTAAATTCCCCGAACAGATCTCAACTTTAATCATATTAAAGGGGCTTATAACAATATTAGTTTTAACTACATAATATTAAATTATTTTTACCTACATATGCCAGCGTTTCAAGCATTCGCTTTCATCAGTGCAGGGATGATAATCTCAGACGATCGCACGGTTCGAACCCCTGCCACAGTATCTCCGCTAATATGTTTGTACATAGATGGAGAAAAATTCTATTGTTTGCAATTCTTTACACAGAAGAGATTTAAAGTAAATAGACAATGAATATGTTTTAATTTTTATTTTTATTTTATTTTTACATCTAGGGTTTTTGGCGGGAAGATTTTCCCTCACGCATCTTCAAATGACGTTTATTTTGTATAGTTAAGCCATAACTGACACGAACAAGTCTTCCATCTTCACACACTCGTTCCTTAAGCCAGAAATGATCAAACATTGCCGAACTTTATGGCACGAGACAATTATTTCGATATTATTATTTGGGGGGGAGCTTAATTTTAGACTCCCCCTACTATCAAAATTATTAAATCATGCCATTTACTCACACAACATTTTATTTTTAACGACAAGTTATACAAACAAAAATGTGGTTACCCATGAGTCTTAGCCTGTCTTTTTCTGGAATTTTAAGGAAACGACCCCTTCAAATCTATCCTACCCCAAAACTCCCACTACTTTAGATATATAATACACTCCTCATCTATCCACACAACATTAGTCTCCCTTACATTGTCGACAAAATTAATACAATTGAACACACCATTTCCCTCAACTCCGAATCAGAAAACAATCACATCTTCAAGTTCCTTGGTATAACTCTGCACAACACTCAAAACTTCTCAGTTTAAAAACAACGACTAAAAATGATCTTATACATGTTTACTCCAACCATAACAACAGTATAAAATCCGGAATAATCATAAGATCGTTCTTCAGAGATCTTAGAATTTGCAGCAATGAACGAACACGTACAAAGCTTTTAAATATCCTCGAATTATCATCAAAAATGTTTAACGCAAAGCCTTTAATATTCACAACAAAAACAACAAACAAATATGCAAATATTTTGTGTGGTGTCAGTCTATGATGGTACCATTTTTTTCTTTTTTTAATATATTTTTTTTGGGGGGGGCTGATTATTTTTTATTTATTTATTTATTTATTGGGGGAGCTTGCTATTTCCGTTCATTGGTTCATTTTTGTGTTGTGTCAGTTGAGGCCGGTGTAATTTATTGGGGGGGGGAGGGGCGCTTATAAAGCGATGTTTCTTGCATTTTCTGTTCCTTTGTTTGTGATGTGTTCTTTCTGTGTTTTTGTTTTCTTCCTGTAGTAGATTCCGTGTGACCCTTCGTAGCTTATGCTGGTTAGTTTCCGCATTCAATGATTTTTCTTAAGATTGTAGCCGTTTTGATCATTGCTGTCCTTTGTATAGTTCCAATGATCCCATTGATTCCAATTTCTCCCAGTCGTTTTTCCAGGGTTTTTTGGATTGTTCCTAGTGCTCCTACGATTATTGGTATTATACTGACTTTCTTCATGCTCCATATTCCTTTCAGTTCTCTGGCTAGTTCCGTGTATTTGCTTCGTTTTTCCGTTTTTTTTTTAATTTCACCATGTGGACTGCTGGAACGGCGAAGTCTACGATTTTGCAAGATTTTTCCTTCTTGTTTATTATTATAACATCCAGCCTCCTTGCTTGTATGATTTTTTCTGTTTGTATATACATATCCCAGAGGATTTTGTGTTTTTCGTTTTCCATTACTGTTTCTGGTTTATGTTTGTACAATTTGTCTGTAATTCGAAATTCAATTGTTTGCACTGTTCCCGGTGTACTGTTTTCCCCACACAGTCATGTCTGTTCTTATATTCTTTTTGGGCTAGTTTGCTACATTCACTTATTATATGATTTATTGTTTCGTCTGTTTGTCCTCAGAGTCTGCATTTACTGTTTTCCTGAGTTTTATCTGTTTTAGCTTTAATGTAGTTTGTCCTAATTGCATTGTTCTGTGCAGCCATCAGTAAAGATTCCGTTTCTCTGTTCAAGTGTCCTTTTCTTAGCCATGCCCAGCTATTTTTGTTAGTTTCATGTCTTGTCAGTCTTCTGAAGTGTCCATGTAGTTTTTTTTCTTCACACTTTTCTTTTCTTGTCGTTTTGTTTCTGGTTTCGGTGCTTCCCGAGTTGTTCGTTGGAACGGTGTCTCTTGCTGCAGTGATAAGGATTTCCCTGTGTTGAGTTATGTATTTTTCCAGCTCTTTGTTTGAGTCTTCCACACAATCTTCTATACTTACCAGTCCTATTCCCCCTTGGTTTCTTGTGCATGGTCATTAATTTTCTAGTCCTCTGGTTCAGGTGCCTGAGTTCCTCTTTGGTCCAGCCTATGAATGGTCCAGAGTATCTTATTAGTGCTACTGCCCAGGTGTTTATTCCTGTTACTATATTCCTTCTATATAATTTCGTTTCTATGAGTTTTCTTGTTCTTCGTAAATATTCTTTTCCAATCTTCTCTTTCATTTCTGTAGATTTGATGGTGTCTGCTTCCAGAGCTCCAAGATATTTGTAGCTATCCTGTTCGCCTAGCGCCATCATTTCCTCTTTCTTGGGGAGTTCCATGTCCTTTGTTGTCTCCAGCTTTCCTTTTTTATTTCTAGTAGTGAACACTTTTCCATCCGAATTCCATTTGGATGTTCTGGCTGAAGATTATGGTCATATTTATCAGCTTTTCCAGTTCCTTATTGTTGTAGTTATTATTATTATTTTATCATCATCACTATCATCATCATTATTATAATCATTATCATTATAATTACTATCATCATCATAATAATCATCATCCTATTTATCATAACTACCATCATCATCATTATTATTTGTATTAGCATCATTATCATTATAATTGTCATAATCACAATCATCACCTTCATCATCATCATCATCATCATCTTAATCATCTTCATCATCATAACTATCATCCTCATTATTATTATACTTATGATCAGCACCATTTTCATTATCATCATTATCATTATAAGCATTATCATATCTTCATAATCATCATTATCGCTATCATACTCATCATCATTATTATTATCATCATTATTATTAAAATCATCATCATCTTCATCATCATCCCTATCATCATAATTGCTATTATCATCATTATCATTATAATCATCATCATAATAATCATCATCATAACCATCATCATTATTATCATAATCATTATAATCATCATTATCACTATCATCATCATGATTATTATTATCATCATTATTATTATCATCATTATCATTAAAATCATCAACATCATCATCATCCCTATCATCATTGCTATCATCATTGCTATCATCATCATCATCATCATCAT
Source organism: Sepiola atlantica (assembly GCA_963556195.1). Taxonomy (NCBI): domain Eukaryota; kingdom Metazoa; phylum Mollusca; class Cephalopoda; order Sepiida; family Sepiolidae; genus Sepiola; species Sepiola atlantica. The sequence goes on along the minus strand of OY744519.1, from coordinate 21,628,391 downwards.
CATCATCATCATCATCATCATCATTAGTATCATAATTCTCATTATAATTATCATCACCATCATCATTATCATTATTATTATCATCATTATCATTATAATAATCATTATTTTAATTATTATTATTATTATTATTATTAATATTTTTATGGCAACTAAAGAGTGGTTTATCTACTGATCGCCGATGTGGTTAAGAAAGTTATTATTACTTAGGATTTGTTTGATATCGAGGAAGTTCCGTATAAAATCTGTTGCGTTTGGTTCGGTAAATAAGATATACGGACATTTTGTATTTGTAAGGGCATTAGCTTATATAATTAAGTAAGCTTGAATCTCCGCTTGTAGATTTTTTGTACGAGTTGGTGATACACTTATCTTTATCGGCTTCTATTTTCATGTCAAGGAAGGTGATTTCAATTTTTGATATTTATGTCGTGTGTGAAATTTTAATGTATTTTTGATTAATGTCAAGTTAGCTAAGTTTTTTGTCAAACTCGGGGATCTGTACTGGATTTAAAAATAAGTGAGAATCAACATTTGAATGAAGCTAAAATGTAATTCTCTTCAGTTTTTATTTACAAATTAGTCATCGCTCATCGGTTTACTTCATTATATAGGCATCGCTCATCGGTTTACTTCATTATATAGTCATCGCTCATCGGTTTACTTCATTATATAGTCATCGCTCATCGGTTTATTTCATGATATAGTCATCGCTGATCGGTTTATTTCATTATATAGTCATCGCTCATCGGTTTACTTCATTATATAGACATCGCTCATCGGTTTACTTCATTATATAGTCATCGTTCATCGGTTTACTTTATTATATAGTCATCGCTCATCGGTTTACTTCATTATATAGACATCGCACATCGGTTTACTTCATTATATAGTCATCGCTCGTCGGTTTACTTCATTATATAGACATCGCTCGTCGGTTTACTTCATTATATAGTAATTGCTCATCGGTTTACTTCATTATATAGTCATCGCTCATCGGTTTACTTCATTATATAGTCATCGCTCGTCGGTTTACTTCATTATATAGACATCGCACATCGGTTTACTTCATTATATAGTCATCGCTCGTCGGTTTACTTCATTATATAGTCATCGCTCATCGGTTTACTTCATTATATAGTCATCGCTCATCGGTTTACTTCATTATATAAACATCGCACATCGGTTTGCTTCATTATATAGTCATCGCTCATCGGTTTACTTCATTATATAGACAAGAGTTTGCAAACAAAAACAAATAAATCAAAATCAAATATATACGCGCTAATCACATAATGTGTAAACTAACCTAAATCAAATAAAGATATTCAAAACGTTCGACTTTGAAAATCCGACTGACTTAATTTTATATAGTAGATTATGTTCTCATCAGCATTGATTTATTTATGTTGACAAATAAGGTAATTATGCTAAGCAGGACAAGTTTCTATTATTGCTTTGTTTACTTTTATAAATTATTTATTCATTCAGCGTTTGGTTTTATAAATAAGAACAAATCTGATGTTTTTAATCGATAACGACCACAGCCAATCAGGATAAGAAAAAAACAGATTCATAGATCGATCGATTTTAGAAAACGTTAAACTGTCATCGTCTAAAAATACTAATATTGATTTAAACGTCGAGGAAGCAGATACACGGGAGACATACAAAAATAACTGCAGGTAAGTACCAACAGCTTCATATTAAAAATTATATATATATATATATATATATATATATATATATATATATATATATATATATATATATATATATATATATATATATAAAGTGGTGTACTAAAAGCGAACTTTATATATATATATACATATATATATATATACATATATATGTGATTTTATGAAGGCTTACCAAAGCATTCCTTTCAGGACACCAATGATTACCATTAAAGATATTTTTTCTTACAAATACTATTTATTCAAATTAAATGTTTTTTCCTACACGTGTTTCACTACCAAGCAGTTACTTGCTTGGCAGATCATCAGGGAAATTAAATGTCTGGAATACTGGTTTCAACTGCCGACAATACACAATGTGGCGTTGCAATAGTTGAGGTTACTTAAGAAGAGAAGAGGAAAAAAATAAAAATAAAAGTCAAAATTAAAAAGCAAGGAAGAACAACGATAAAAAAAGAAAGTCCTAGAAAAGTCTTAGAAAAGTAGCTCGTGCAATTATTTCTTCCACCAAGCCAACAAGCAGATAATCGGTCCCAAATACATTCAACAAAACCAAAAAACCGGAACAATGTGCGATAATACACTTTCACGTCGGCCGGCACAATGATGAATAAATCCCCCCCCCCACAAACACAAGATACCGCTCACAAGTTACCATTCCAATCCAATGATAGTATGGGAATTCTAAATCCAACTTCTCACAAAGAAAAGTCAACACAAATGTTCGTCCGAGTTCAAAGAGTCTTATTTCAATGGTTGATTTATTACCCTTCGAAACAAACACACGACGAGTTGAATGTCAATCCCGCAGAAAACTCCCTTACATTAAGAAAAAATCTTAATTAGTAGATAGAAACTATTTATTCAAAATACTGTTTCTAAAAATATTTATTATTAAACCTATTCCTTATAGGAATTAATAATCTAGTGTCTGGGACGTCATTTTACATTTTGGGAAAATATCCTTCATTTAATTAACTGCCGAATTATTATCGTTTTGTTGTTTAACGAAGCGAAAAAAGCCTATCCCGTAGAATTTGTTTTTAAAAGATTAATCATATATCAAAAATAAAATGTTATTATAAAAAAGCCTTCTACAAAAATCTAGTTATTATTTTAAATCATTTAAAATATTTCCTTAATATATATATATGTATATATATACATATATATATATATATATATACATATATATATATATATATATATATATATATATATATATATATATATAGTCTCGGAAGTTTCTCAACCATTAAAACTATATAAAAATAAAAAATAAAAAATAAAAATTTTTAAACCTAAAGTCCCAAGTCGTTCAGTGGAAAATCACTCATGTAAGTCAATTTAATTTTTACAGTTATTATATTAGTTTGCTTCTAACATTATTTAAGGGATCATCAGTTGTTTACCATGAAAAACTGTTTCGGGAATTTAAAAACAAGACAGTATATATATATATATATATATATATATATATATATATATATATATATATATAACAATGTTGTCTGCATTTTTGTGTGTCGTGACGTCACAGTTAAACAGATGATCTAAGAGCAAAACAAACCTAAGATTTTGAATCAGCAGCCTCGATTCTTTATCCTTTTCAATGTAAAGAAATCTTGAAATTTGTTCATCATAGTTCACCTCAAACAACGCAAGTTGCAAATGTTGATGTAAGGGGCTACTGAGAAATAGGGTGTAGGTTTTGAGGGTTATCTTAAGTTGGGAGCTGTGCAGCGATATATCTGTTTACATTGGTTTAAAATTTCTGCATGTAATAAAGTTGGGGAAACAGGTAGCAGGGAGGGAGTTCCAAAAGTCGGCAGTACGAGGAAAGAAGGTATTGGAGTAGAAAGCTCTTCGGTATCTGTGGAACTCCACAGTTAATGGGTGGGATTTGGCTGATCGTCGGGTTGGTCTAATGAATTTACGTCGAGGGGGAACCGGTGCAGCAAGTTCATGTGAGCAAAATCGATTGAAGTACTTGTAAAAATTAATATTCAGAATTAAAAGTACGTAAAAATAAAATATATAGTACAGTAAAAGAAAATATATTTATGACAATGAAACTACATTTTCGTTGCTAGAGTTATTGCTAAGCCTACGTTCGATAGAACTAGGAATGTGTTTATGATTGATGAGAGGTGGTTGGACGAGCGTCATCCTTTAGATATGGCTTGTATGTATTTTTATTTACGTTCAAAGTGACAATAACTCTCGCAACAACAATGTATTTTTGAAGTCAAGCAACATTTACAACAAATAATAATAGCGAGATTAAGTATAAGCAACAGAATACCAGTAACTATCATGAAAATGTAAGACAGAGAATGTGGTTGCATAGGGTGACTTTTTTCTGTTTAAAAAACCGTTAATATCAATTATAATGATCAGCGACTCACGATATGTATATATATATATATATAGCATCATATAAAGCATAGGTTTTCAAAGATAACATTCCATATTTCATTCAAAAACACTTTAATTGAGAGACAATTGTTTATGCCCAGTTTGAGAAAATATATTTTTATGATATGCAAACTATCAAAAATATTCATGAAAAAGCTTAATCAGTGTATAATTTTCCACAGTCAGGTGAAACATTTACATGAATCCGATTTTTATTTCTATCTCTACATATTTATTTTTCACTCAAATTCAAAGTTACTTAATTCTGATTCTTGTATATAAAAGTCTATAGTCTATCATATCTGTTTTTCTTATTTGTTTTACGTCTTCATATTCGATACGGGAAAAAACATATTTGTATATGGACATACGAATATAAAATAGAGTATATATAGTCATCCACATACAGACTGTTTCGCAGCTCTTCAGTGCGGCTAGACCAGTTAGTGCCCCAAGCCGGGATATAAACTCAACCGTCGAGCTGACAGTCGGCGCTCCTACACCTGCGCTATCATACGACACTGACTGAATGTAAGTAATATCTCAATGTAAACATTGTCAAGTGCCGAGAGCTCGAATTAGTTTTACCTAATGAGCTATGCCTTAAAGCTAATGGCAGTTGGCGATATCCTTACAAATAAGCTCTACCCAAATGGAGCTTTATATATAAAAAAATTAAGTTGTTTTTACTGTGCAACTTTAGATACTACAGGAAAATACCCGGCCACTTTATATATTAAACTGTTCACCTTAGAAATTAGCCTAAGTACTCCATAGTGTTTTCTTGATATTATGCATTGGTTTTCCATCTTTTCAATATTTTTTATATTTTATCCGGAAAATCTGACTCTCACCAATAAAAAATGAAGCATCGGGATGAATGTCTACGGAATGTTTTGTTGGCTATATATGTATTTGAAAATACTTAAATGTATAGTTGAATTAAATAAATGTAACATGTTTTAATATAAACATAGTTAAGATAAATAGAAAGATATGTCGCATTTATTCATTTTGATATATATAGAGCGAGAGAGAGAGAGAGAGAAGACAAAAGAACAAGAAAATAATGATTTTAAGGAGATGATTCTTTAAAAAAAAATTAAAACCGAAAGTTAAGAAAATTTAAGTTTCGCTTTAAACCTGTTTAAGACTGTTTAAATTTATCATCATCATCATCATCATCATCATCATCATCATCATCATCATCATCATCATCATCAAAAACAAAAATCACAAAATCACAAAATCACAAAATCATCTGAATATAGAGGTGCAAAAATCACAAAATCATCTGAATATAGAGGTGCAAAAATCACAAAATCATCTGAATATAGAGGTGCAAAAATCACAAAATCATCTGAATATAGAGGTGCAAAAATCACAAAATCATCTGAATATAGAGGTGCAAAAATCACAAAATCATCTGAATATAGAAGTGCAAAAATCACAAAATCATCTGAATATAGAGGTGCAAAAATCACAAAATACTCTGAATATAGAGGTGCAAAAATCACAAAATCATCTAAATATAGAGGTGCAAAAATCACAAAATCATCTGAATATAGAGGTGCAAAAATGATAAACTCATCTGAATATAGAGGTGCAAAAATGATAAACTCATCTGAATATAGAGGTGCAAAAAAGATAAACTCATCTGAATATAGAGGTGCAAAAATGATAAACTCATCTGAATATAGAGGTGCAAAAATGATAAACTCATCTGAATATAGAGGTGCAAAAAAGATTAACTCATCTGAATATAGAGGTCCAAAAAAGATAAACTCATCTGAATATAGAGGTGCAAAAAAGATAAACTCATCTGAATATAGAGGTGCAAAAAAGATAAACTCATCTGAATATAGAGGTGCAAAAAAGATAAACTCATCTGAATATAGAGGTTCAAAAATGATAAACTCATCTGAATATAGAGGTGCAAAAAAGATAAACTCATCTGAATATAGAGGTGCAAAAATGATAAACTCATCTGAATATAGAGGTGCAAAAATGATAAACTCATCTTAATATAGAGGTGCAAAAAAGATAAACTCATCTGAATATAGAGGTCCAAAAAAGATAAACTCATCTGAATATAGAGGTGCAAAAAAGATAAACTCATCTGAATATAGAGGTGCAAAAATCACAAAACCATCTGAATATAGAGGTGCAAAAATCACAAAATCATCTGAATATAAGGGTGCAAAAATGATAAACTCATCTGAAAATAGAGGTGCAAAAATGATAAACTCATCTGAATATAGAGGTGCAAAAAAGATAAACTCATCTGAATATAGAGGTGCAAAAATGATAAACTCATCTGAATATAGAGGTGCAAAAAAGATAAACTCATCTGAATATAGAGGTGCAAAAATGATAAACTCATCTGAATATAGAGGTGCAAAAAAGATAAACTCATCTGAATATAGAGGTGCAAAAATGATAAACTCATCTGAATATAGAGGTGCAAAAAAGATTAACTCATCTGAATATAGAGGTCTAAAAAAGATAAACTCATCTGAATATAGAGGTGCAAAAAAGATAATCTCATCTGAATATAGAGGTGCAAAAAAGATAAACTCATCTGAATATAGAGGTGCAAAAAAGATAAACTCATCTGAATATAGAGGTGCAAAAATGATAAACTCATCTGAATATAGAGGTGCAAAAAAGATAAACTCATCTGAATATAGAGGTGCAAAAATGATAAACTCATCGTAATATAGAGGTGCAAAAATGATAAACTCATCTTAATATAGAGGTGCAAAAAAGATAAACTCATCTGAATATAGAGGTCCAAAAAAGATAAACTCATCTGAATATAGAGGTGCAAAAAAGATAAACTCATCTGAATATAGAGGTGCAAAAATCACAAAACCATCTGAATATAGAGGTGCAAAAATCACAAAATCATCTGAATATAAGGGTGCAAAAATGATAAACTCATCTGAAAATAGAGGTGCAAAAATGATAAACTCATCTGAATATAGAGGTGCAAAAAAGATAAACTCATCTGAATATAGAGGTGCAAAAATGATAAACTCATCTGAATATAGAGGTGCAAAAAAGATACACTCATCTGAATATAGAGGTGCAAAAATGATAAACTCATCTGAATATAGAGGTGCAAAAAAGATAAACTCATCTGAATATAGAGGTGCAAAAATGATAAACTCATCTGAATATAGAGGTGCAAAAAAGATTAACTCATCTGAATATAGAGGTCTAAAAAAGATAAACTCATCTGAATATAGAGGTGCAAAAAAGATAATCTCATCTGAATATAGAGGTGCAAAAAAGATAAACTCATCTGAATATAGAGGTGCAAAAAAGATAAACTCATCTGAATATAGAGGTGCAAAAATGATAAACTCATCTGAATATAGAGGTGCAAAAAAGATAAACTCATCTGAATATAGAGGTGCAAAAATGATAAACTCATCGTAATATAGAGGTGCAAAAATGATAAACTCATCTGAATATAGAGGTCCAAAAAAGATAAACTCATCTGAATATAGAGGTGCAAAAAGATAAACTCATCTAAAAAAAATAGGAGACCGGATGTGATAATAGTTAACAAGAAGTGAAAAACTGCCAAATCGTAGACTTTGCTGTTCCAGCAGACCAGAGGGTAAAGATCAAGACGACAGAAAAACGAAGTAACTACACGGAATTTGTCAGAGAATTGAAAGGGGACATGAATAAATTCAATAGAATACTCATAATCGTAGGAGCACTAGGAAGAGTCCCGAAAAAAACTGGAGAAAAGACTGGAAGAAAATAGAATTGAAGGGATCACAGAGACCATACAAAGGACGGCAATTATCAAAACAGCTGCAATCTTAAGGAAAATCCTTGGATGCGAAACCAACCCGAATACGTTACGAATGGTAACCAGTCACATGGAAGTACAAGAATAAAACAAAACCACAGGAAGATCACCACCGCATGAACCCAAGAAACAGAAATTTCATAAACTGTGCCCACCTCCAAAAAGTGATGGCACCAGCTTCAGCTAATACCTCACAAAATAAAGGGAAAGAAAACAGATACTGATTATCTAGACAAACGAAGACTGGGCTTAATCTTATAACAATAGAGGGCGAGTAAAGAAAATAAGCATTTCATAATTTTCTTCATCAAAAACAAGTCGAATTCAAGACAACCCTTTCCCCAACATACCACCTTAAGCGTCTACATATTAGGGCGGTTAACTAGACACAAGCAATGCGCACACACACACACACACACACACACACACACACATATATATATATATATATATATATATATACGTATAGGTTGGCAGCAAATTGTTATTAAGACAACCCACGATAAACAAAATCGCATTTACGACCGGCATTAATGCCCTTTCCGTATTTAACAATTAACACTTAAAGGAAAAAAATCTATACATATGTAAATCAATAAAACATGAATAAATTAAAGAATAAAGAAGAAAAAAAGCTATAAAAATGGAAGCGGAAAAAGACCCATATTAGCTAAAATCAACCCCCTGAAGATGGACGAGACGTCCGAAAGCGCTCGAGATTTGACCCAAACCATAACGATTGATGCTATACTGCACCAGCTACTACCACACGATCGTAAAATCGCTCGAAGAGTCGAACGACTAACCAAGAAAATCTCAAAAAAGCAGAACTCCGTGGATTTTAATGAAGCCTGTCTTAATATATATATATATATATATATATATATATATATATATATATATATATATATATATATATATATATATATATATATATATGATTATTTTATCTACACAGACATGTACAAAATCTGCAATACTGGCATGTCGATGTTATCGATCAACAGCTATTATAAATTGAGATCTCATAAGGCAGAGTTATAATCCGACTTTAACCTTAGATCATATTTGGAAAGAAGGTTCAGATAGGATTCTAACTCTTCCTGATGAGATCTCAGTTAATAATAGCTGTTGATCGATAACATCGACATGCCAGTGTCGCAGATTTTTTACATGGTTCTGTAAATAAGAATAATCATAAATAAACGCTCTACTTGTTATTGAGCACTTTTTATAGACCCGGTTGAAATTATTTGGATTACTACGCTGTGGAAAGTTTTACCTGGATTATTATATATATATATATATATATATATATATATATATATATATATATATATATATAGAGAGAGAGAGAGAGAGAGAGAGAGAGAGAGAGAGAGTATATATGTACACTATTTTGGTGTATGTGTTCTTAATAACAAGTACTGCTATATTTTAGTATATCTTTTGATTTATACAAACATTCTAGCTACTTATGTGCCGACGTATTTCAGCTACAGCCATATCATGGCCAAACCTCTTGAGGCAAGATCGACAGTGAACTTTACCGATCCAGTCTGAAAATGTTGTGTCTTGATAAGGCTATAGACAAAACATGTCTGTACATACATAATCAAAATGTTTATATAAATAAAACTTAATAGTGATTGATACTAATATATATATATATATATATATATATATATATATATATATATATATATAACGTAAAATATAATAACACGAAATTACATGATTGTCGATGCATCGACAGTCATGTAATTTCGTGTTATTATATTTTACGTTATTCTTGCTCTGTTTACCACATTGAGCTCTCTTACCCGGATTTCTTCCTGGAATTATACCATTATAACACTTATTTTACTCTGAAAAATTATGATGAAGGATAGATGTTCACAGGAAAAACCGTTATTAATCAAGGCAAACAATTGTTTCGGCTAAAACTAAGGAAGTCGTTTTCAAGAATTTTAAGGTATTTCAAAATATTTACAGATGTACGTTTTAAAGTACGTTCTAAAATACATAAAAATTACGTTTCAAAAATACGTTACAAAAACACTGAAGTTGGCCGGATATTTTCCATGCTACATCACAAATTCAAGGTAATTTTTAAAAGCGGCTTGAAAAGTTGATACTTCTTTATTGTACTTATTGCACTTGGCACTGATGATAGCCAAATTGAGGAGTTTTTAAATGTGTTCTTCCTGTGAACATCTATCTTTCATCATCATTTTTCAGTGTAAGATAATTAAAACATTGTAAAATAGCTCTAGTCACGCACTATAGAGCTATAGCTGACTTTATGTTATAAAATAATTGAAACTTTGTAAAATAGCTCTAGTCACGCACTATAGAGCTATAGCTGACTTTATGTTATAAAATAATTGAAACTTTGTAAAATAGCTCTAGTCACGCACTATAGAGCTATAGCTGACTTTATGTTATAAAATAATTGAAACTTTGTAAAATAGCTCTAGTCACGCACTATAGAGCTATAGCTGACTTTATGTTATAAAATAATTGAAACTTTGTAAAATAGCTCTAGTCACGCACTATAGAGTTATAGCTGACTTTATGTTATAAAATAATTGAAACTTTGTAAAATAGCTCTAGTCACGCACTATAGAGCTATAGCTGACTTTATGTTATAAAATAATTGAAACTTTGTAAAATAGCTCTAGTCACGCACTATAGAGCTATAGCTGACTTTATGTTATAAAATAATTGAAACTTTGTAAAATAGCTCTAGTCACGCACTATAGAGCTATAGCTGACTTTATGTTATAAAATAATTGAAACTTTGTAAAATAGCTCTAGTCACGCACTATAGAGCTATAGCTGACTTTATGTTATAAAATAATTGAAACTTTGTAAAATAGCTCTAGTCACGCACTATAGAGCTATAGCTGACTTTATGTTATAAAATAATTGAAACTTTGTAAAATAGCTCTAGTCACGCACTATAGAGCTATAGCTGACTTTATGTTATAAAATAATTGAAACTTTGTAAAATAGCTCTAGTCACGCACTATAGAGCTATTGCTGACTTTATGTTATAAAATAATTGAAACTTTGTAAAATAGCTCTAGTCACGCACTATAGAGCTATAGCTGACTTTATGTTATAAAATAATTGAAACTTTGTAAAATAGCTCTAGTCACGCACTATAGAGCTATAGCTGACTTTATGTTATAAAATAATTGAAACTTTGTAAAATAGCTCTAGTCACGCACTATAGAGCTATAGCTGACTTTATGTTATAAAATAATTGAAACTTTGTAAAATAGCTCTAGTCACGCACTATAGAGCTATAGCTGACTTTATGTTATAAAATAATTGAAACTTTGTAAAATAGCTCTAGTCACGCACTATAGAGCTATAGCTGACTTTATGTTATAAAATAATTGAAACTTTGTAAAATAGCTCTAGTCACGCACTATAGAGTTATAGCTGACTTTATGTTATAAAATAATTGAAACTTTGTAAAATAGCTCTAGTCACGCACTATAGAGCTTAGCTGACTTTATGTTATAAAATAATTGAAACTTTGTAAAATAGCTCTAGTCACGCACTATAGAGCTATAGCTGACTTTATGTTATAAAATAATTGAAACTTTGTAAAATAGCTCTAGTCACGCACTATAGAGCTATTGCTGACTTTATGTTATAAAATAATTGAAACTTTGTAAAATAGCTCTAGTCACGCACTATAGAGCTATAGCTGACTTTATGTTATAAAATAATTGAAACTTTGTAAAATAGCTCTAGTCACGCACTATAGAGCTATAGCTGACTTTATGTTATAAAATAATTGAACCTTTGTAAAATAGCTCTAGTCACGCAATATAGAGCTATAGCTGACTTTATGTTATAAAATAATTGAAACTTTGTAAAATAGCTCTAGTCACGCACTATAGAGCTATTGCTGACTTTATGTTATAAAATAATTGAAACTTTGTAAAATAGCTCTAGTCACGCACTATAGAGCTATTGCTGACTTTATGTTATAAAATAATTGAACCTTTGTAAAATAGCTCTAGTCACGCACTATAGAGCTATAGCTGACTTTATGTTATAAAATAATTAAAACATTGTAAAATAGCTCTAGTCACGCACTATAGAGCTATAGCTGACTTTATGTTATAAAATAATTGAAACTTTGTAAAATAGCTCTAGTCACGCACTATAGAGCTATAGCTGACTTTATGTTATAAAATAATTGAACCTTTGTAAAATAGCTCTAGTCACGCACTATAGAGCTATAGCTGACTTTATGTTATAAAATAATTGAAACTTTGTAAAATAGCTCTAGTCACGCACTATAGAGCTATTGCTGACTTTATGTTATAAAATAATTGAAACTTTGTAAAATAGCTCTAGTCACGCACTATAGAGCTATAGCTGACTTTATGTTATAAAATAATTGAAACTTTGTAAAATAGCTCTAGTCACGCACTATAGAGCTATAGCTGACTTTATGTTATAAAATAATTGAACCTTTGTAAAATAGCTCTAGTCACGCACTATAAAGCTATAGCTGACTTTATGTTATAAAATAATTGAAACTTTGTAAAATAGCTCTAGTCACGCACTATAGAGCTATTGCTGACTTTATGTTATAAAATAATTGAAACTTTGTAAAATAGCTCTAGTCACGCACTATAGAGCTATTGCTGACTTTATGTTATAAAATAATTGAAACTTTGTAAAATAGCTCTAGTCACGCACTATAGAGCTATTGCTGACTTCATGTTATAAAATAATTGAAACTTTGTAAAATAGCTCTAGTCACGCACTATAGAGCTATAGCTGACTTGATGCTATAAAATAATTGAAACTTTGTAAAATAGCTCTAGTCACGCACTATAGAGCTATAGCTGACTTTATGTTATAAAATAATTGAAACTTTGTAAAATAGCTCTAGTCACGCACTATAGAGCTATTGCTGACTTTATGTTATAAAATAATTGAAACTTTGTAAAATAGCTCTAGTCACGCACTATAGAGCTATAGCTGACTTTATGTTATAAAATAATTGAAACTTTGTAAAATAGCTCTAGTCACGCACTATAGAGCTATAGCTGACTTTATGTTATAAAATAATTGAACCTTTGTAAAATAGCTCTAGTCACGCACTATAGAGCTATAGCTGACTTTATGTTATAAAATAATTGAAACTTTGTAAAATAGCTCTAGTCACGCACTATAGAGCTATTGCTGACTTTATGTTATAAAATAATTGAAACTTTGTAAAATAGCTCTAGTCACGCACTATAGAGCTATTGCTGACTTTATGTTATAAAATAATTGAACCTTTGTAAAATAGCTCTAGTCACGCACTATAGAGCTACAGCTGACTTTATGTTATAAAATAATTAAAACATTGTAAAATAGCTCTAGTCACGCACTATAGAGCTATAGCTGACTTTATGTTATAAAATAATTGAAACTTTGTAAAATAGCTCTAGTCACGCACTATAGAGCTATAGCTGACTTTATGTTATAAAATAATTGAACCTTTGTAAAATAGCTCTAGTCACGCACTATAGAGCTATAGCTGACTTTATGTTATAAAATAATTGAAACTTTGTAAAATAGCTCTAGTCACGCACTATAGAGCTATTGCTGACTTTATGTTATAAAATAATTGAAACTTTGTAAAATAGCTCTAGTCACGCACTATAGAGCTATAGCTGACTTTATGTTATAAAATAATTGAAACTTTGTAAAATAGCTCTAGTCACGCACTATAGAGCTATAGCTGACTTTATGTTATAAAATAATTGAACCTTTGTAAAATAGCTCTAGTCACGCACTATAGAGCTATAGCTGACTTTATGTTATAAAATAATTGAAACTTTGTAAAATAGCTCTAGTCACGCACTATAGAGCTATTGCTGACTTTATGTTATAAAATAATTGAAACTTTGTAAAATAGCTCTAGTCACGCACTATAGAGCTATTGCTGACTTTATGTTATAAAATAATTGAAACTTTGTAAAATAGCTCTAGTCACGCACTATAGAGCTATTGCTGACTTCATGTTATAAAATAATTGAAACTTTGTAAAATAGCTCTAGTCACGCACTATAGAGCTATAGCTGACTTGATGCTATAAAATAATTGAAACTTTGTAAAATAGCTCTAGTCACGCACTATAGAGCTATAGCTGACTTTATGTTATAAAATAATTAAAACATAGTAAAATAGCTCTAGTCACGCACTATAGAGCTATAGCTGACTTTATGTTATAAAATAATTAAAACATAGTAAAATAGCTCTAGTCACGCACTATAGAGCTATAGCTGACTTTATGTTATGAAATAAACTTACATTTGAAGAACTTTGAATGTTGAATTTGAACACACGCACACAAATATATATATATATATATATATATATATATATATATATATAATATTTGTTTTTTTGTTTATTATCTATGTACGTATACGTTTCGTTCTTTTTAATCGGGACTCATCAGCAAAAAGACATAACTATTCACTAATGGTTGCGTGATTCAAACCCCCGGACTACGAGTATTTTACAACTCAAATCCCGACATCTAGAACCACTCGACCACCGCTGGATAGCTAAATAAACTGTGATAATTTTAATACTTATTTCGGCGGCTTGACGTCATAAGAGCGTTCGACTTAATGGAAAGAAACGATGCATTTATAGCTAGCGACGTCATGCTGTGTTAATACTACATTTACAGTGCCCATCTAGGGTTTTTTCTAGGGGCTACAAATAATTAGAATATCAATTTTCTATGTATATATATATATATATATATATATGTATATATATATATATATATATATATATATATGCATAGAAAATTGATATTCTAATTCGTATATGTAGTTCTACAATATTGCTAATATAGAACTACATATAAGAATTAGAATATCAATTTTCTATGCAAAAAACTTTGTTTTCCAAAGAAATAAAAGCTCAAATATTTATTTATATTGTTTCAAAAATTGATTTACACCATACAATTCCAAAATACAAAAGCATTTTAAGCTGCAAGAGTTACATACGTTTCAGAGATCATACTGTCTGTTTATTATTGCATTAACATTAAAAAAAAATAACAATGTGAAGTCACTACTTTCTCATATGGTTCATACATAAACATATCTCTTGATTAGAATCTACTTAAAATACAAGCATTGACATCATTAACTTGGTCTGTGAAGTTTATCAGTAAAAATATGGAAAAGTTTCCAAGGAACACGAAATATACAATTTTCAATAGAAAGCATAGTATTCAGTTCAAAGCCGTTTGAGTACTTTCGGTATATTGAAGACTTTCTGTTATAAATATCGTTAAATGTTAATAAATGAATACTTCCACGTAAAAACTAAATAATTTCTTGCGCTATATGCAACATATTTTATAGCTCAATCACGTCACGTGTAGCCACACTGATGAGTCGGAAAAAACGCGAAAAACATTGCTTGAATGAAGTAACTGTGAGTTACTAATAAAAAGACACTATTGACTTAGACTTAGTATTCTTTTCGCTCTCCCCCTCTCTCTCTCTCTCTCTCTTTCCCTATATATATATATATATATATATATATATATATATATATATATATATATATATATATATATATATATATATATATATATATAATCCAGGCAAGGTAAACATCCACAGGATAGGAATCTCAACTGGGCTTATAAAAAGTATTCTATATCAAATCGAGCTTATATATATATATATATATATATATATATATATATATATATATATATATATATATATATATATATATATATATATATATATATATATATATATAGATTTAGATTTAGATTTTTCACTTATAAAATAGATCATTCAGTGAAGACCGGGGTTATTCCAATAAAAACAAGCTCGATGATACTCGATTACAGAGTACATAGCATTAATATGTGATTTTATGAAGGCTTACCAAAGCATTGGAATGCTTTGGTAAGCCTTCATAAAATCACATATATATATATATATATATATATATATATATATATATATATATATATATATATATATATATATATATATATATATATACATATATGCAAAAAAAAGAAATTCACATTCTAGTGACTATTTCTCTATTTATCAGTGAAGAGGTCCAATTCTGTACGGCCCGTTTCGTCATTGCTCAGACAATCAAGGTATACAAACGTATCTTGGATTTTCAAGAGGAAAGATTCATCAGAAGAAAAGCCCCCCCCCCCACAAAAAAAATAACTGACATTTTTAAACGTTATTATATGGAGATCATTTACAAAACAAGTTCAGTCGTGTAAAAGAGGCGGAAGTAAAGCTGACATCAGCCATGACATTGAAACAAGTGAAATGAACACGCGTGATACTATGGACTGCTTCTTTGAGCGTCGTCGAGAGGCCAGAACACGGCGCGACATCTTTTGGGTTATCTTTGTAGTTGCATGGCGCTCGTGTCTTTCTAAACCGCAACAAATATTATTTTTATATATATATATATATATATATATATATATATATATATATATATATATATACATATATACATATATATATATATATATATATATATATATATATATATATATATATATATATATATATATATATATATGTGTGTGTGTGTGGGGTGGTAAAAATAAAAATGGAATAAAGGATAAGCAAATCAACAACTAGCAAAAATAAACTCAAAATCACATATTGAATAGTTCTACCAAAATATCTAAATTGTAAAATACAATCATCATCAGTCGGTAGCAGAACTTTAATTTTCAAATTTATACAAAGAACGCAATTTGGAAAAAAATAGTCACGCGTAATAAACAGTAGAAAGGAAGAAAGAAAGAAAGAAAGAAATGTTAAAAAAAAGAAAAAGAAAAAGAAAGAAAACATCAACAGTTCGCGTATAAACGCCGGTTGGAAACGTTGTAAGTTAATACAGTGGGGAAGAAAGATTACTAGTAATTTAAAATGAATGACTACAGTGAATTAAACAAATAAGGAGGAGGAGGAGGAGGAGGAGGAGGAGGAAAAAAGAATTAAAGTTGTAGAAGTTATCCGTTATCGATTTTTTTCTTTCATTCTTTTTCTTTTTCTTTTTTAACATTTCTTTCTTTCTTTCTCCCTTTCTACTGTTTATTACACGTGACTATTTTTTTCCAAACTGCGTTTTTTGTATAAATGTGAAAACTTTTCGGTTTTTAACTAAAGTTCTGCTACCAACTGATGATGATTGTATTTTAACAATCGAAATATTTTGGTAGAACTTTTCAATATGTGTTTTTGAGTTTATTTTTGCTAGTTGTTGATTTGCTTATCCTTTATTCCATTTTTATTTTTACATTTTTTCTGAAACATTGTTTCTTTTATTCCTTATATATATATATATATATATATATATATATATATATATATATATATATATATATATATATATATATATAAGGAATAAAAGAAACAATGTTTCAGAAAAAATGTAAAAATAAAAATGGAATAAAGGATAAGCAAATCAACAACTAGCAAAAATAAACTCAAAACACATATTGAAAAGTTCTACCAAAATATTTCGATTGTTAAAATACAATCATCATCAGTTGGTAGCAGAACTTTAGTTAAAAACCGAAAAGTTTTCACATTTATACAAAAAACGCAGTTTGGAAAAAAATAGTCACGTGTAATAAACAGTAGAAAGGGAGAAAGAAAGAAAGAAATGTTAAAAAAAAGAAAAAGAAAAAGAATGAAAACATCAACAGTTCGCGTATAAACCCGGTTGGAAACGTTAGTAATACAGGATAATTACTATTTAATTCTTTTTTCAGCTGAATTAAAAACATAAACTTACAACAAAAAAAAACTTATACAAAATCAACTTGCGACGATCAGAATAAAAAAAATACGAAGCGAAAACGAGGCAATAATGGAGGAAGACACGAAATAAAAACCGAATAAAACAGTCGAGAACGGAAGCCATTAGCGGCGGGAAAACACAATTGATGAGCGAATATAAACCTTTTAAATAAACAGAATCCGAATTAAGGGTATTAGGTTATTTCCTTTTTTTCCTTTTGATATTCGTAATTTCCACAGTGATTTTTATTTTATTTTGTAACCTTTTTTGCATAACTTATTTAAATTGTATTTATTTTGTTGCCATCGGAAACAGGTCGAGTCGCATAGGACACACACAATAGGATGGTTAGCAACAAATCAAAATTCCGTCCTGAATATGACACAAAAATGCAGCTAATATTGAGTCCCTAATTTGGGAGCATCAAAGAGGATTACTACTACAACCCATACTA
The DNA here is from genome assembly GCA_963556195.1 of Sepiola atlantica. Classification (NCBI taxonomy): domain Eukaryota; kingdom Metazoa; phylum Mollusca; class Cephalopoda; order Sepiida; family Sepiolidae; genus Sepiola; species Sepiola atlantica. Next base: position 21,610,129 of record OY744519.1, on the reverse strand, counting down.
TTAACAGTATATATATATATATATATATATATATATATATATATATATATATATATATATATATATATATATAATCCAGATAAAACATCCAAAGGGTAGTAATCAAAAGAATTTCAACCAGGTTCATAAAAAGTGTACAAAATCAAATAGAGCTTTTATATATGATTATTTTTATTTGCACAAACATGTACAAAATCTGCGACACTGGCATGTCGATGTTATACATCAACAGCTATTATACACTTAAATCTCATATTTCCAAATATGATCTAAATTTAAGATGGGATTCTAACTCTGCCTGGTTTGATATCTCAGTTTATAATAGCTGTTGATCGATAACATCGACATGCCAGTGTCGCAGATTTTGTACATGGCTGTGTAAATAAAAATAATCATATATATATATATATATATATATATATATATATATATATATATATATATATATATATATATATATATATACAATAGCCAATTTGTGCTCGTCTGCAACAAAGGGGCCACCACTGTTAAGATGAGTATATGCATATTCTCATTTGTCACAAAATAGGTACAGTAGTGATAGGTAATAAATCAGCATTTCCCAGGCACTTCGAGTAATCCTTACTCTAACCCTAACCCTAACCCTAACACTAACCCTAACCCTAACACTAACCGTAACCCTAACCCTAACACTAACCCTAACCCTAACATTAACCCTAACCCTAACCCTAACACTAACACTAACCCTAACCCTAACACTAACCCTAACCCTAACTCTAACCCTAACCCTAACACTAACTCTAACCCGAACCCTAACCCTAACACTAACCCTAACCCTAACACTAACTCTAACCCTAACCCTAACGTCTGCAAATAGAGACAGCACATAGAAGTTTAGTTAAATTCATGTTCGTTTATCCAATGTTTGCCGTAACAGACGACCGCACGATAAAAATACAGAAACAAACAATTAATACATGTCCCGAAACAATTGAATGCACATAATTATTACTCAAATATGGGAGTAGTTATAACACACACACGAGGTGTACTTACGGTCGACGCATTGGTTTCCAGGTAGAACCGGTTAAAGGACTCGAAAATAGGCTCGACTTTACTCTAGGAAGGACTAGCAAAAAGAGAGAGAACATCGGTGGGATTTCTCGAATCTCGCCAGAACTAGGTCCCGGTTACGTTTCTTCCGAGATCTACAGACCTGGCTCTTTTTTCTCTGAATAGTAGAAGGAGAATACCATTAAAGAGAGATAACTCTGTCGTTCTTACACCAGCAACAGATCCTAAACGCTAACACATACACAACTTTTCTGCAGCAAGTTGTTATGTCGACCACAGGAATGTACGTTATACATAGTTAAACGCGCTGGACAAGGCACCTGGTTACGTTGGAAGATATGAGGATCACTGAACAATTGTTATACGGAGAACTCCAGCATGACAAACGTCCGAAATACAAGTCAAAGAGATGTCAAAAACAATATGAAACTCCTTGATTTTGAGGCAAGCGACCTAGCGCAAGGGTATCTATATAGCAGAAGATTTAGGGCAATCTTGTCGATGTTTTCATAGGAAACAGGGTGAGCCGTATACGAATCACGCAATAGGAATTTAATTAAACAAGCAAGCTAGTGTTACTGACATTTCCATGCTGAGTATGAAATAGAAACTTCATCTAAAAGTTTGTCCCAAATTTGATAGCATCGAAGTGGTGTTAACAGTCTTAGTCCCATCTATTTTTTCTTTAGGTCCTCAGAAATGGTAATCAAATATTTGGTATTAACAATTAAAATATTGACGTAATTATATGATTGTATAATGATATTGGTGTGAATACTAGTGAAACATACTATTTTCCGTCATTAGAATATATATACATGTGTGTGTGCGTGTGTGTGTGTGTGTGTGTGTGTGTGTGTGTTAAAAAAGCCATGTTCAATGATTATAACGTTAGTTATATCATAAGGAGACGAAAAACATCGTTTTTATTATATAAATATAGAATTGAATATTCCAAATTTCTATGATACAAGTGAATACTTCACGTTAAATTGAGCTCAATGATTCGTACTTAGTTAAACAGAGCACATATGCTATTATTCAGTAGAATACATAATTAATTACATGTGAACACTTTGGAAGCATGCTCCAAGTAAATCAACACCAACAGATACTATTGTGTTATATATATATATATATATATATATATATATATATATATATATATATATATATATAAACTATTAGGCTACATTCCAGTGACCAAAATTTTATTAATTTTTCTGATCGTTTTAAAAAGAAAACGAGGTTTTTCTTTTGAATGGATAACATTTTGATCACTTTAATATAGCCTAATATTGTCTATTTATATATGCACTGTTGTTATATGTAAACTATCATCGAGCTTTTACTTTGAAAAAGGCTTGTTTATAAATAAATACAAAGTATATGCAAAAGCATATTATACTATATATTTATATATATATATATATATATATATATATATGTGTGTGTGTGAGTGTGTGTGAGTGTGTGTGTGTTAGGGTATGATAGTTTGCTTGAAGCATTGCTGATAAATACGTATATATGTATTTAATAAGGCTGTGTCTAATGCGGTAGAGCCGTTGACGGTTGAATAGGAGATAAAAGAAAATAAGGGGAGATAATACATGCGATATTTTCTGTCAATCAAACTTATTTCTTTATCTTTCCTTAAATCAATTTACTGTTAATAGAGTACGGGATGGTGAAGAATATATATTTTGATATTTCGGGAGAAACACTCACATTTTCAAAAAAGGCTAATCTATCTTCTGAAGAGAAACTCCAGAATTTAAAAATATAACATATAAATAAAGTTTTCAAAACATTTTAGATATAAAAAATGAAAAGGCAAATCAAAAATGAGACTTTTTCTACTCGCTATCTCTCTCACATACAGAGACTCTCTCTCTCTCTCTCTCTCTCTCTCTCTCTCTCTCTCTTCAGATTTGACTAAAGATGAAATAGTATTACTGCCTGTGTTAATATTCCCTTTTTTATTATTTCTCTACCTTTCTTTCTTTTTTCCCTTTATTTTATTCGACTTGAGCACATTTACCGGTTGGGAGAGACAGAAACATAAAGCGTCGAGAGGGGAAGATAATCTATAGAATAATAGCGAGGGAATTAAACAATATAAAGTAATAGATAGAAACTCAAAGGATCGATTACTTGATGAGTTAATTGCAAATCACGCCTTATTATTCTTTCCCAGGATTACTCCACTAACCCTTGATCCTCACCTTGTAATTCTGAGGGTTTAGCAAGAACCAGTTTTTAGTCTTTTATATGAGTCGACCGAGGATTGAACCCGGGCCTATCGGTCAATTAGCGGGCATTCTAATCTTTATGCAAAAACCATACTCTAGTTTCTCTTTTTTCATTTTCAAAAATGTAATAACTTCGCTTAGATGCTTGACGAGACTATAGGGTCGAAATAAATTATCGCACCGGTGATTATGTGATTCCGTGTTATTTTATTTTTATTTTATTCTTGCTTTGTTTACTACATTGAGCTCTCATACCTGGATTTCCTTCTGGAATTTATTTCACTATAAAATGATAAAATAACAAAATAATAAATAAATGTTAAAAAAAAACATTTTACAAATGTTGGTAGCATTACTCTTTTAAATATATACTTTTCTCTCGTTGGAACTGCACTAATACTGCGTAACCCTCTTATATATATATATATGTGTGTGTGTGTGTGTGTGTGTGTGTGTGTGTGCGTGTGTGTGTGTGTGTGTGTGTGTGTGTGTGAATTCGATTACTGTGAATGGTGTATGTTATTACAAGCGGACGTTCATGAATCATTGAACGGCATTATCGATGCACAGCCGGTCAAATCTCGGAGGTGATCTAACCTCATCGATTATTGATCCCTTCGCAATTGATTAAGCAGATTAGTTTCAGCTAGCGATTGATCAGTGACTTTTCATGACTGGACTGCGTCCAGGCCACACGCAGAATAAAAACAATGCAATTTAATTGACTGTCCAACAGAAAAAACGCCAATAAATAAATTCAAAAACTAGAAATAAAGATACGGATTGCATTCGTCGGTTTCGTCGTCGTCGGTGGCGGCGGCGGCGGCGTCGGCATTACTGTCTTGTAAGACGGTGCCATTTTCGCGTGACGGAAAATCAGACGATCAGCATTGCCTCTGGCTGAAAAGACCAATCTCTGAGACGCATACAAGTCGCACGTATTGCATGTAAAAGCCTGTGACTATGCTGCTGCTGATGATGATTATGATGATGATGATCATCATCATCATGACAAATAACAAGAAAAAAAACAAAGAACAATCCGTTAAGAAAAGAGGGAACGAAAGATAGAAACGGGGAAGAAGTACGGGAAGAACGAAAAAAATAGAAAACTTCGTAGGTAGGACGAACGAAGGAAAACGGAAAAAAGAATGAATGTCAGAAAAAAGCGAAACAAAGAAGCATCAAACTACAGAAGGAAATTTTAAAAAAAAGAAAGAATCCTTAAAGAAGAAAAGAAACAAATAATTCAAAAGAAATTAAAAGAAGAAAAAGAGAATGACGGAAGAAGAAAAGAAACAAAAAGATATCAAAATAAATAAAGACAGAAATCTATTTTTTAAAAAAAAAGGAAAGGTAGAAACATTTAAAGAAAGAAAAAAAATTAAATGAAAGCAAGAAAAGGAATTAAAATAAAAAAGGAACAAAAAAAACGATCGATTAACTAAAGAAGAGAAAAAACAAATGCATTTGAAAAGAACGAAACACAGAATGAAAAAAAGAAAAGAAAGAATGACAAGAAAATAAATAAATAAATTTGAAAGGAACGAAACACAGAAAATAAAAAGGAAAAGAAAGAATGACAGAAGAAAAGAAACAAACAGATTTGAAAGGAACGAAACACAGAAAGAAAAAAGAAAAGAAAGAATGACAGAAGAAAAGAAACAAATCGAGTTTAAAATGGACGAAACACAGTAAGAAAAAAAGGAAAGAAAGAATGAAAGAAGAAAAGAAACAAATCGAGTTTAAAAAGAACGAAACACAGAAAGAAAAAAAGAAAAGAAAGAATGACAGAAGAAAAGAAACAAATCGATTTGAAAGGAACGAAACACAGAAAGAAAAAAAGAAAAGAAAGAATGACAAGAAAAGAAATAAATAAATTTGAAAGGAACGAAACACAGAAAATAAAAAGGAAAAGAAAGAATGACAGAAGAAAAGAAACAAATTGATGTGAAAGGAACGAAACACAGAAAGAAAAAAAGAAAAGAAAAAATGACAGTAGAAAAGAAACAAATGGATTTGAACGGAACGAAACACAGAAACAAAAAAAGAAAAGAAAGAATGACAGAAGAAAAGAAACAAATGGATTTAAAAGGAACGAAACACAGAAAGAAACAAGAAACGAATAAATGAGAGAAAAAAAGAAAGAAATACATTTGAAAAGAACGAAACACAGAAAGTAAAAAAGAAAAGACAGAATGACAGAAGAAAATGAAAAAAATAAATTTGAAAGGAACGATACACAGAAAGAAAAAAGAAAAGAAAGAATGACAGAAGAAAAGATACAAATAGATTTGAAGGGAACGAAACACAGAAAAATAAAAAAAAAATACAAAATGACAGAAGAAAAGAAACAAATAGATTTGAAAGGAAAGAAACACAGAAAATAAAAAAAGAAAAGAAAGAATAACAGAAGAAAAGAAATGAATGGATTTGAAAGGAACGAAACACAGAATGAAAAAAAGAAAGAATGACAGAAAAAAATAAATGAATCGATGTGAAATGAACGAAACACAGAAAGAAAAAAGAAAAGAAAGAATGACAGAACGAAAGACACCAATCGATTTTAAAATGGACGAAACACAGCAAGAAAAGAGAAAAGAAAGAATAACAGAAGAAAAGAAACAAATGGATTTGAAAACAACGAAACACAGAAAATAAAAAAGAAAAGAAAGAATGACAGAAGAAAAGAAATAAATTGATGTGAAAGGAACGAAACACAGAAAGCAAAAAAAAAAGAAAGAATGACAGAAAAAAAGAAACACATAGATTTGAAAGGAACGAAATAGAGAAAAAAAAAAAAAGAATGACAGAAGAAAAGAAACAAATTGATGTGAAAGGAACGAAACACGGAAAGAAAAAAAGAAAAGAAAAAATGACAGAAGAAAACAAAAAACTCGATTTTTAAGGAACGAAACACAGAAAGAAAATAAGAAAAGAAAGAATGACAGAAGAAAAGAAACAAATGGATTAGAAAGGAACGAAACACAGAAAGAACAAAAGAAAAGAAATAATGACAGAAGAAAAGGAACAAATAGATTTCAACGGGACGAAACACAGAAACAAAAAAAGAAAAGAAAGAATGGCAGAAGAAAAGAAACAAATGAATTTAAAAGGAACGAAACACAGAAAGAAACAAGAAAATAATAAATGACAGAAGAAAAGAAACAAATTGATGTGAAAGGAACGAAACACAGAAAAAAAAAGAAAAGAAAGAATGACAGAAGAAAAGATACAAATAGATTTGAAGGGAACGAAACACATAAAGATAAAAAGAAAAGCAAGAATGACAGAAGAAAAAAACAAATGGATTAGAAAGGAACGAAACACAGAAAGAAAAAAGAAAAAAAAAGAATGACAGAAGAAAAGACACAAATGGATTTGAAAGGAACGAAACACAGAAACAAAAAAGTAAAGAAAGAATGACAGAGAAAATAAACAAATGGATTTGAACGGAACGAAACACAGAAACAAAAAAAGAATAGAAAGAATGACAGAAGAAAAGAAACAAATAGATTTAAAAGGAACGAAACACAGAAAGAAACAAGAAACAAATAAATGAGAGAAAAAAAGAAAGAAATATTTTTGAAAAGAACGAAACACAGAAAGTAAATAAGAAAAGAAAGAATGACAGAAGAAAAGATGCAAATAGATTTGAAGGGAACGAAACACAGAAAAATAAAAAAAATAAAAAATGACAGAAAAAAAGAAACAAATAGATTGGAAAGGAACGAAACACAGAAAATAAATAAAAAACAAGAAAGAATGACAGAAAGAAAAGATATGAATGGATTTGAAAGGAACGAAACACAGAATGAAAAAAAAGAAAGAATGACAGAAAAAAAGAAACATATGGATGTGAAAGGAACGAAACACAGAACCAAAAAAGAAAAGAAAGAATGACAGAAGAAAAGACACAAATCGAGTTTAAAATAGACGAAACACAGAAAGAAAAAAGAAAAGAAAGAATAACAGAAGAAAAGAAACATATGGATTTGAAAACAACGAAAATCAGAAAATAAAAAAGAAAAGAAAGAATGACAGAAGAAAAGAAAAAAATTGATGTGAAAGGAACGAAACACAGAAAGAAAAAAAGAAAACAAAGAATTACAGAAGAAAAGAAACAAATCGATTGTAAAAGAACGATATAGAGAAAATAAAAAAAGAAAAAAAAGAATGATAGAAGAAAAGAAACAAATTGATGTGAAAAGAACGAAACACAGAAAGAAAAAAAGAGAAGAAATAATGACAGAAGAAAAAAACAAATGGATTTAAACGGGACGAAACACAGAAACAAAGAAAGAAAAGAAAGAATGGCAGAAGAAAAGAAACAAATGGATTTGAAATGAACGAAACACAGAAAGAAACAAGAAAGAAAAGAATGACAGAAGAAAAGAAACAAATCGATTTGAACGGGACAAAACACAGAAACAAAAAAGAAAGAAAAGAATGACAGAAGAAAAGACACTAATGGATTTGAAAAGAACGAAACACAGAAAGAAAAAAAGCAAAGAAAGAATGACAGAAGAAAAGGAAAAAAATAAATTTGAAATGAACGAAACACAGAAAGAAAAAAGAAAAGAAAGAATGACAGAAGAAAAGATACAAATAGATTTGAAGGGAACGAAACACAGATAGATAAAAAGAAAAGAAAGAAGGACAGAAAAAAAGAAACAAATAGATTTGAAAGGAACGAAACACAGAAAGAAAAAAGAAAAGAAAGAATGACCGAAGAAGAGAAACGAATGGATTTGAAAATGCGAAACACAGAAAGTGAAAAAAGAAAAGAAAGAATGAGAGAAGAAAGGAAATAAATAGATTTGAAAAGAACGAAACACAGAAGAAAATAGAAAAGAAAGAATGACAGATAAAAAGACAAAAATGGATTTGAAAGGAACGAATCACAGAAAGAAAAATAGAATAGAAAAAATGACAGTAGAAAAGAAACAAATCGATTAGAAAGGAACGAAACACAGAAACAAAAAAAGAAAAGAAAGAATGACAGAAGAAAAGAAACAAATGGATTTAAAAGGAACGAAACACAGAAAGAAAAAAGGAAAAAAATGAATGAGAGAAAAAAAGAAACAAATAGATTTGAAAAGAACGAAACACAGAAAGAAAAAAAGCAAAGAAAGAATGACAGAAGAAAAGGAAAAAATAAATTTGAAAGGAACGAAACACAGAAAGAATAAAGAAAAAAAAGAATGACAGATGAAAAGACACAAATGGATTTGAAGGGAACGAAACACAGATAGATAAAAAGAAAAGAAAGAAGGACTAAAGAAAAGAAACAAATAGATTTTAAAGGAACGAAACACAGAAAATAAAAATAGAAAAGAAAGAATGACAGAAGAAAAGAAACGAATGGATTTGAAAGGTACGAAAAACAGAATGAAAAAAAGACAGAATGACAAAAGAAAAGAAACAAATAGATGTGAAAAGAACGAAACACAGAAAGAAAAAAGAAAAAAAAGAATGACAGAAGTAAAGAAACAAATCGAGTTTAAAATGGACGAAACACAGAAAAAAAAAAAAAAAGAAAGAATGACAGAAGAAAAGAAACAAATGGATTTTAAAACAACGAAACACAGAAAATAACAAAAAAAAGAAAGAATGTCAGAAGAAAAGAAAAAATTGATGTGAAAAGAACGAAACACAGAAAGAAAAAAGAAAAGAAAGAATTACAGAAGAAAAGAAACAAATGGATTTTTAAGGAACGAAACACAGAAAGAAAAAAAAAAGAAAGAATGACAGAAGAAAAGAAACAAATCGATTTTTAAGGAACGAAACACAGAAAGAAAAAAAGAAAAGAAAGAATGACAGAAGAAAGAAACAAATGGATTAGAAAGGAACGAAACACAGAAACAAAAAAAGAAAAGAAGTAATGACAGAAGAAAAGAAACAAATGGATTTGAACGGGACGAACCACAGAAACAAAAAAAGAAAAGGAAGAATGACAGAAGAAAAGAAACAAATGGATTTGAAAGGAACGAAACACGGAAAGAAACAAGAAAATAATAAATGACAGAAGAAAAGAAACAAATTGATGTTAAAAGAAACGAAACACAGATACATAAAAAGAAAAGAAAGAATGAGAGAAGAAAAGAAGCAAATGGATTAGAAAAGAACGAAACACAGAAAGAAAAAAGAAAAGAAAGAATGACAGAAGAAAAGAAACGAATTGATTTGAAAATTCGAAACACAGAAAGAAAAAAAGGAAAAAAAGAATGACAGAAGAAAGGAAATAAATAGATTTGAAAGGTACGATACACAGAAAAAAAGAAGAGAAAGAATGACAGAAGAAAAGACACAAATGGATTTGAAAAGGAACGAAACACAGAAAGAAAAAAAAAGAATGACAGAAGAAAAGAAACAAATCGATTTTAAAGAAACGAAACACAGAAAGAAAAAAGAATAGAAAGAATGACAGAAGAAAGGAAACAAATGGATTTGAAAGGAACGAAACACAGAAAGAAAAAAAGAATAGGAAAAACTACAGAGAAAGGAAACAAATGGAATTGAAAGGAACGAAATACAGATAGAAAAAAAGAAAAGAAAGAATGGCAGAAGAAAAGACACAAATCGAGTTTAAAATGGACGAAACACAGAAAGAAAAAAAGAAAAGAAAGAATAACAGAAGAAAAGAAACAAATGGATTTGAAATCAACGAAAATCAGAAAATAAAAAAGAAAAGAAAGAATGACAGAAGAAAAGAAAAAAATTGATGTGAATAGAACGAAACACAGAAAGAAAAAAAGAAAACAAAGAATGACAGAAGAAAAGAAACAAATAGATTGTAAAAGAACGAAATAGAGAAAAGAAAAAAAGAAAGAAAAGAATGATAGAAGAAAAGAAACAAATTGATGTGAAAAGAACCAAACACAGAAAGAAAAAAAGAGAAGAAATAATGACAGAAGAAAAAAACAAATGGATTTAAACGGGACGAAACACAGAAACAAAGAAAGAAAAGAAAGAATGGCAGAAGAAAAGAAACAAATGGATTTGAAAGGAACGAAACACAGAAAGAAACAAGAAAATAATAAATGACCAAAGAAAAGAAACAAATTGATGTGAAAGGAACTAAACACAGAAAAAAAAGAAAAGAAAGAAAGAAATTTGAAAAGAACGAAACAGAAAGTAAAAAAAAAAGAAAGAATGACCGAAGAAAAGAAACAAATGGATTTGAACGGGACAAAACACAGAAACAAAAAAGAAAGAAAAGAATGACAGAAGAAAAGACACAAATGGATTTGAAAAGAACGAAACACAGAAAGAAAAAAAGCAAAGAAAGAATGACAGAAGAAAAGGAAAAAAATAAATTTGAAATGAACGAAACACAGAAAGAAAAAAGAAAAGAAAGAATGACAGAAGAAAAGATACAAATAGATTTGAAGGGAACGAAACACAGATAGATAAAAAGAAAAGAAAGAAGGACAGAAGAAAAGAAACAAATAGATTTGAAAGGAACGAAACACAGAAAGAAAAAAAAAGAAAGAATGAAAGAAGAAGAGAAACGAATGGATTTGAAAATGCGAAACACAGAAAGTGAAAAAAGAAAAGAAAGAATGAGAGTAGAAAAGAAATAAATAGATTTGAAAAGAACGAAACACAGAAGAAAAAAGAAAAGAAAGAATGACAGAAGAAAAGAAACAAATGGATTTAAAAGGAACGAACACAGAAAGAAAAAAGGAAAGAATGAATGAGAGAAAAAAAGAAACAAATAGATTTGAAAAGAACGAAACACAGTAAGAAAAAAAGCAAAGACAGAATGACAGAAGAAAAGGAAAAATATAAATTTGAAAGGAACGAAACACAGAAAGAAAACAGAAAAAAAAGAATGACAGAAGAAAAGATACAAATAGATTTGAAGGGAACGAAACACAGATAGATAAAAAGAAAAGAAAGAAGGACAGAAGAAAAGAAACAAATAGATTTTAAAGGAACGAAACACAGAAAATAAAAAAGAAAAGAAAGAATGACAGAAGAAAAGAAACGAATGGATTTGAAAAGAACGAAACACAGAATGAAAAAAAAGAAAGAATGACAAAAGAAAAGAAACAAATAGATGTGAAAGGAACGAAACACAGAAAGAAAAAAGAAAAAAAAGAATGACAGAAGAAAAGAAACAAATCGAGTTTAAAATGGACGAAACACAGAAAGAAAAAAAGAAAAGAAAGAATGACAGAAGAAAAGAAACAAATGGATTTGAAAACAACGAAACACAGAAAATAACAAAAAAAAGAAAGAATGTCAGAAGAAAAAAAAAAAAAATTGATGTGAAAAGAACGAAACACAGAAAGAAAAAAGTAAAGACAGAATGACAGAAGAAAAGAAACAAATAGATTTGAAAGGAACGAAATACAGAAAATAAAAAATTAAAAAAATAATGACAGAAGAAAAGAAACAAATTGATGTGAAAGGAACAAAACACAGAAAGAAAAAAGAAAAGAAAGAATTACAGAAGAAAAGAAACAAATGGATTTTTAGGAACGAAACACAGAAAGAAAAAATGAAAGAAAGAATGACAGAAGAAAGAAACAAATGGATTAGAAAGGAACGAAACACAGAAACAAAAAAAGAAAAGAAGTAATGACAGAAGAAACGAAACAAATGGATTTGAACGGGACGAAACACAGAAACAAAAAAAGAAAAGAAGTAATGACAGAAGAAACGAAACAAATGGATTTGAACGGGACGAAACACAGAAACAAAAAAAGAAAAGGAAGAATGACAGAAGAAAAGAAACAAATGGATTTGAAAGGAACGAAACACAGAAAGAAAAAAGAAAAAAAAGAATGAAAGAAGAAAAGACACAAATGGATTTGAAAGGAACGAAACACTTAAAGAAAAAAGAAAAGAAAGAATGGCAGAAGAAAAGAAACGAATGGATTTGAAAATGCGAAACACAGAAAGAAAAAAGGAAAAAAAAGTATGACAGAAGAAAGGAAATAAATAGATTTGAAAGGTACGAAACACAGAAAAAAAGAAGAGAAAGAATGACAGAAGAAAAGACACAAATAGATTTGAAAAAAAACGAAACACAGAAAGAAAAAAAAAAGAATGACAGAAGAAAAGAAACAAATCGATTTTAAAGAAACGAAACACAGAAAGAAAAAAAGAATAGAAAGAATGACAGAAGAAAGGAAACAAATGGATTTGAATAGAACGAAACACAGAAAGAAAAAAAGAATAGAAAAAACTACAGAGAAAGGAAACAAATGGAATTGAAAGGAACGAAACACAGATAGAAAAAAAGAAAAGAAAGAATGACAGAAGAAAAGACACCAATGGATGTGAAAAGAACGAAACACAGGAAGAAAGGAAAAAAGAAAGAATGACAGAAGAAAAAAAACAAATCGATTTGAAAGGAACGAAACACAGAAAGAAAAAAAAAGAAAGAATGACAGAAGAAAAGACACAAATCGATTTGAAATGAACGAAACACAGAAAATAAAAAGGAAAAGAAAGAATGACAGTAAAAAAGAAACAAATGGATTTGTAAGGAACGAAACACAGAAAGAAAAAAGAAAAGAAAAAATGACAGTAGAAAAAAAACAAATGGATTATAAAGGAACGAAACACAGAAACAAAAAATAAAAAGAAAGAATGACAGAAGAAAGGAAATAAATAGATTTGAAAGGTACGAAACACAGAAAAAAAAGAAAAGAAAGAATGACAGAAGAAAAGACACAAATAGATTTGAAAAGGAACGAAACACAAAAAGAAAAAAAAAGAAACAAATGAGAGAAAAAAAAAAGAAATAGATTTGAAAAAAACGACACACAGCAAGTAAATAAGAATAGGAAAAATGACTAAAGAAAATTAAAAAAATAAATTTGAAAGGAACGATACACAGAAAGAAAAAAAAAGAAAGAATGACAGAAGAAAAGAAACCAATAGATTTTTAAGGAACGAAATACAGAAAGATAAAAAATAAAAGAAAAAATGACAGAAGAAAAGACACAAATGGATTTGAAAGGAACGAAACACAGAAAGATAAAAAGAAAAGAAACAATGACAGAAGAAAAGAAATGAATGGATTTGAAAGGAACTAAACACAGAATGAAAAAAAAAAGAATGACAGAAAAAAAGAAATGAATGGATGTGAAAGGAACGAAACACAGAAAGAAAAAAGAAAAGAAAGAATGACAGAAGAAAAGGCACAAATCGAGTTTAAAATGGACGAAACACAGAGAGAAAAAAAGAATAGAAAGAATAACAGAAAAAAAGAAAAATATTGATGTAAAACGAACGAAATAGAGAAAATAAAAAATTAAAAAAAGAATGACAGAAGAAAAGAAACAATTTGATGTGAAAAGCACGAAACACCGAAAGAAAACAAGAAAAGAAAGAATGACAAAAGAAAAGAAACAAATTGATTTTTAAGGAAAGAAACACAGAAAGAAAAAAAGAAAAGAAAGAATGACAGTAGAAAAGAAACAAATGGATTAGAGATGGACGAAACACAGAAAAAAGAAAAGAGAAGAAATAATGACAGGAGAAAAGAAACAAATGGATTTAAAAGGAACGAAACACAGAATGAAAAAAAGCAAAGAAAGAATGACAGAAGAAAAGGAAAAAAATAAATTTGAAAGGAACGAAACAAAGAAAGAAAAAAGAAAAAAAAGAATGACAGAAGAAAAGAAACAAATGGATTTGAAAGAAACGAAACACAGAAAGAAACAAGAAAATAATAAATGACCAAAGAAAAGAAACAAATTGATGTGAAAGGAACGAAACACAGAAAGAAAAAAAAAATTACAGAAGAAAAGAAAAAAATAATTTTGAAAAGAATGAAACACAGAAAGTAAAAAGAAAAGAAAGAATGACAGAAGAAAAGAAACAAATGGATTTGAACGGAACGAAACACAGAAACAAAAAAGAAAAAACAGAATGACAGAAGAAAAGACACAAATGGATTTGAAAGGAACGAAACACAGAAAGAAAAAAGAAAAGATAGAATGACAAAAGAAGATAAACGAATGGATTTGAAAATGCGAAACACAGAAAGTGAAAAAGACAAGAAAGAATGACAGAAGAAAGGAAATAAATAGATTTGAAAAGAACGAAACACTGAAGAAAAAAGAAAAGGAAAATGACAGAAGAAAAGACACAAATGGATTTGAAAGGAACGAAACACAGAAAGAAATATAGAATAGGAACAATGACAGTAGAAAAGAAACAAATCGATTAGAAAGGAACGAAACACAGAAACAAAAAAAGAAAAGAAATAATGACAGAAGAAAAGAAACAAATGGATTTGAACGGAACGAAACGCAGAAACAAAAAAAAAATAGAAAGAATGACAGAAGAAAAGAAACAAATGGATTTAAAAGGAACAAAACACAGAAAGAAACAAGAAAAGAATAAATAAGAGAAAAAAGAAACAAATAGATTTGAAAAGAACGAAACACAGAAAGAAATAAAGCAAAGAAAGAATGACAGAAGAAAATGGAAAAAAATAAATTTGAAAGAAATGAAACACAGAAAGAAAAAAGGAAAGAAAGACTGACAGAAGAAAAGATACACATAGATTTGAAGGGAACGAAACACAGGAAGATAAAAAGAAAAGAAAGAATGACAGAAGAAAAGAAACAAATAGATTTGAAAGAAACGAAACACAGAAAATAAAAAAAGAAAAGAAAGAATGACAGAAGAAAAGAAACGAATGGATTTGAAAGGAACGAAACACAGAATGAAAAAAAAGAAAGAATGACAGAAGAAAAGGAACAAATGGATGTGAAAAGAACGAAACACAGAAAGAAAAAATGAATAGAAAGAATGACAGAAGAAAAGAAACAAATCGGTTTAAAATGGACGAAACACAGAAAGAAAAAAAAGAAAGAATGACAGAAGAAAAGAAACAAATGGATTTGAACGGAACGAAACACAGAAAATAAAAAGGAAAAGAAAGAATGACAGAAGAAAAGAAATAAATTGATGTGAAAGGAACGAAACACAGAAAGAAAAAAAGGAAAAGAAAGAATGACAGAAGAAAAGAAACAAATTGATGTGAAAGGAACGAAACACAGACTAAAAAGGAAAAGAAAGAATGACAGAAGAAAAGAAACAAATTGATTTTTAAGGAACGAAACACAGAAAGAAAAAAAAAAAAGAATGACAGAAGAAAAGAAACAAATCGATTTGAAAGGAACGAAACACAGAAAGAAAAAAGGAAAAGAAAGAATGACAGTAGAAAAGAAACAAATAGATTACAACGAAACGAAACACAGAAAGAAAAAAAGAGAATAAATAATGACAGAAGAAAAGAAACAAATGGATTTGAACGGGACGAAACATAGAAACAAAAAAAGAAAAGAAAGAATGACAGAAGAAAAGAAACAAATGGATTTGAAAGGAACGAAACACAGAAAGAAAAAAGGAAAAGAAAAAATGACAGTAGAAAAGAAACAAATGGATTACAAAGAAACGAAACACAGAAAGAAAAAAGAAAAGAAAGAATGACAGAAGAAGAGAAACGAATGTATTTGAAAATGCGAAACACAGAAAGTTGAAGAAGAAAAGAAAGAATGACAGAAGAAAATAAAAAAAATAGATTTGAAAGGAACGAAACACAGAAGAAAAAAGAAAAGAAAGAATGACAGAAGAAAAGACACAAATGGATTTGAAAAGAACGAAACACAGAAAGACAAAAAAGAATAGAAAAAATGACAGTAGAAAAGAAACAAATCGATTAGAACGGAACGAAACACAGAAACAAAAAAAGAAAACAAAGAATGACAGAAGAAAAGAAACAAATGGATTTGAACGGAACGAAACACAGAAACAAAAAAGAATAGAAAGAATGACAGAAGAAAAGAATCAAATGGATTTAAAAGGAACGAAACACAGAAAGAAAAAAGAAAAGAAAGAATGACAGAATAAAAGAAACAAATAGATTTGAAGGGAACGAAACACATAAAGATAAAAAGAAAAGATAGAATGACAGAAGAACAGAAACAAATGGATGTGAAAGGAACGAAACACAGAAAGAAAAAAGAAAAGAAAGAATGACAGAAGAAAAGAAACAAATCGAGTTTAAAATGGACGAAACACAGAAAGAAAAAAAAGAAAGAATGACAGAAGAAAAGTAACAAATGGATTTGAAAACAACGAAACACAGAAAATAAAAAAGAAAAGAAAGAATGACAGAAGAAAAGGAAAAAATTGATGTGAAAGGAACGAAACACAGAAAGTAAACAGAAAAGCATGAATGACAGAAGAAAAAAAACTAATAGATTTGAAAGGAACGAAATACAGAAAATAAAAAAAAGGAAAAAAAGAATGACAGAAGAAAAGAAACAAATCGATTTTTAAGGAACGAAACACAGAAAGAAACAAAGAAAAGAAAGAATGACAGAAAAAAAGAAACAAATCGATTTTTAAGGAACGAAACACAGAGAAAAAAAAGAAAAGAAAGAATTACAGAAGAAAAGAAACAAATGGAGTAGAAAGGAACGAAACACAGTAAGAAAAAAAGAAAAGAAAGAATGACAGAAGGAAGAAAAAAATGGATTTGAACGGGACGAAACACAGAAACAAAAAAAGAAAAGAAAGAATGACAGAATAAAAGAAACAAATGGATTTGAAAAAACGAAACACAGAAAGAAAGAAGAAAATTATAAAAGAACAGAAGAAAAGAAACAAATTGATGTTAAAGGTACGAAACACACAAAGAAAAAACGAAAAGAAAGAATGACAGAAGAAAAGAAACAAATGGATTAGAAAGGAACGAAACACAGAAAGAAAAAAGAAAAAAAAGAATGACAGAAGAAAAGACACAAATGGATTTGAAAGGAACGAAACACAGAAAGAAAAAAGAAAAGAAAGAATGACAGAAGAAAAGAAACGAATGGATTTGAAAATGCGAAACACAGGAAGTAAAAAAAGAAAAGAAAGAATGACAGAAGAAAGGAAATAAATAGATTTGAAAGGAACGAAACACAGAAGAAAAAAGTAAAGAAAGAATGACAGAAGAAAAGACACAAATGGATTTGAAAGGAACGAAACACAGAAAGAAAAAAAGAAAAGAAAGAATGACAGAAGAAAAGAAACAAATCGATTTTAAAGAAACAAAACACAGAAAGAAAAAAAGAATAAAAAGAATGACAGAAGAAAGGAAACAAATGGATTTGAAAGGAACGAAACACAGAAAGAAAAAAAGAATAGAAAGAATGACAGAAGAAAAGACACAATCGGATTTGAAAGGAACGAAACACAGAAAGAAAAAAAGAAAAGAAAGAATGACAGAAGAAAGGAAACAAATCGATTTTAAAGAAACAAAACACAGAAAGAAAAAAAGAATAAAAAGAATGACAGAAGAAAGGAAACAAATGGATTTGAAAGGAACGAAACACAGAAAGAAAAAAAGAATAGAAAGAATGACAGAGAAAGGAAACAAATGGAATTGAAAGGAACGAAACACAGAAAGAAAAGAAAGAAGAAAGAATGACAGAAGAAAAGAAACAAATCGATTTGAAAGGAACGAAACACAGAAAGAAAAAAAGAAAAGAAAGAATGACAGAAGAAAATAAACAAAAAGATATCAAAATAAAGAAAGAGTCTATTTTGTAAAGGGAAAGATAGAAAAAAGAACGAATAGGCTATTCTGCCGTGACCGGCAGAATGACGACCCCCTCGTTATTTTGCCGGTCCCAGCAGAATAACGAGGGGGGTCGTTATTTTGCCGGCTCATGTTTAGTTAAACTTTACTGTTACAGTTACTGCGAAGATTTCACGAGTTAACATTTTTAAGTTTTATTTCACCATTTTTCCAATAAAAAAGATGATTTTTTTTATAATTTAAAATTCATAAAAACGAGTGAAATGATGAGAAATAGTCCAAATATTTATCTTAAAAGATAGTGAAAAATCAGTTTTAAAATTGCTGTTTATAAAACTGAAATTATAAAAATTATATCTGATTTAATTTCTTTAGGGACTTATCTGTAATTATTTTAATAATCAGATTTCTTAACAAGAGTTATTTATTTTTTATATCAATGAATGAAAACTAATTTATTTTCTTAAATAACTAAAACATTTTTATCCGACGCAAATTACTTCTAAATCCGACTAAAGAATCTAATTGCCTGTAATATTTTCGTTCATTTAATTAATTTTTACTTTTAATGTTGTTTGTATTAAAAGCGGATATTTCATTTATATTCAAAAGATTAAAATAACCGACAGAATAACTGATGATGACGATGAAAATAAATTGTTATTAAATATTTGTCCTTATTTATTTCATTACCCTTTCTTTCACAAGACGATAACAGGTTAAAAAAACATAAGCGGGCAGAATAACGAACCCTCGTTATTCTGCCGGGACCGGCAATATAGCCTCTTCCAAAAAAGAAATGTAAATGAAAAAAAAAAAGATTTAGCAAAAATGAAACAAATAATTCAAATGAAAATAAAGTTAAGAAAGAACGACTGATGAAGAAAAAGAAAGAAAACGATATCAAAAAGAAAAGGAATACAATTTTAAAGAAAGAAAGAAAGAAAGAACAACCAGTAACAAAGAATGGAGTTATAACAGGAGGAGAAAAAAGAAAAAAAAAAGGCAAATAACAACAAAACTATTAAACTGAGAAAAGAAAAAAAAAAGAAAGAGAGAGAAAACCAGGGGAGATAATAATCCGGTCAAATATACAAAATGGCGGTAAACATTTGCCTGTTTGATGTGAGACGGTCAAGCATTTGAAATGAGACTCTTATTGGCCTGTAGAAAAGATGGCAAACAAAAAAGAAGTAACGCGTTGTATGGTCAGGGATTCGTATGGCATCTGTTTGGTTACAGATAACAGATTGAAAGCGAACGGAATCGGGGAAGTTATTCGACAAGATGGCGCGTCAGCTTAAGCTTACGAGATAGCAGAATGGGAAAGAGTAGGAACATTAAGGCAGATGTTTGCTCTAAAATACATACAATGTACTTATATCCCAGTTTATGCGTTTAATTGAATCGCAACCCTCTGTTCAACTGACGCATATGTTGACTTGACTAATTTGCATATTCCAGAGAGGTTCGCCACATGCTTGTAAACAAAATTCCGAAACTTATCACCGTCTTTGGCAGTCTTTCATCTGTCAGGAGCGGCATGCAAATTACAGTCCTTATCTGATCGGCCCTTCTATTTGGTGGTCATCCTCCTGATATTTCTCGAATTAAATTTGATATGATTTTTTTTCATTGAAATTGCTCGAGACAAGGCATGAAGCCACTCGATGTAAGGAATTAAATATAAATTGCCACTTCCAGGTAAAAAAAAAACTAGCCAACGATAAGTGTTAGATGGATATATTCCGACCCAGAAAACAGTAATTATTCTCCCTTTGTCAGAAACATCGCTCATAGAATAGGAGGACTTAATAATAAAATAAGGGAAGCGAGAGTCACAAGGCTGCCGAAAGTTAACATAAAGTCCATTTTCTACTCTCCTATGTATCTCTTCCCATAGCTGGAGTCTAGTATCCGGGTAACATGCCCACGTTATTACGCGTGCACGTATATGTATTTATGTGCGTGTACATTCGGAGAGAGGGGGGGGCAAATAATTGAAACAGAATTTTCTTTAGTAATGCATTATCAACTGCAAAAGTCACTCGAAGATAAAAGATAATGAAATTGATATTTTGGTTGTATGATGACGTGATGTTGCTAGTCTCAGTCTTTTCTATAAATACTATTATGGCATGTGTTCTTCAGAATTATGTGATCTATTTTCCGCTTCTTTTGTTTCAGTTCGGTTGACTCGTTGGTCTAGTGGTCTCCATCAATTCGCTGTTTTGATACCTCATTGTAATACAGCTTCCTATTCCAGTATTTTTTCTAAGAACCGCAGGCTTGTGGAACTTTCTTCCTGCTGACTGTTTTCTCTCCTATCTATAATCTTGGTCTTTGCGATAATCATATTTGTTCTTGTTGGCTTCTTACATCAAGTTGCTTCACGCCTTGTCTGGAGCGATGTCTATAAAACAAAATACTATGAGAGGAATGAAAATGATGTGTGGCATGAACACAGTTTGATTACTTTGTTTAAAACAAAAGCGAAGCAAGGAGAGATCAAATAAAAGAAGGAAATGTAAAAAGAAATAAAAGAACCAAAGAAACACATAATTCAAATGAAATTTTAAAAAACAAAGAAAAAATAGAAAACTTCGTAGGTAGGACGAACGAAGGAAAACGGAAAAAAGAATGAATGTCAGAAAAAAGCGAAACAAAGAAGCATCAAACTACAGAAGGAAATTTAAAAAAAAAGAAAGAATCCTTAAAGAAGAAAAGAAACAAATAATTCAAAAGAAATTAAAAGAAGAAAAAGAGAATGACGGAAGAAGAAAAGAAACAAAGAGATATCAAAATAAAAAAGTAAATTCTAAAAGAAAGAAAGAAAATTCAAAAGAGAAAAAAATCAAACGAATGAAGATTAAATTGAAAGAAATTTCGAAATTTCGAAAGAAAATTCTAAAGAAAGAAAATTTAAAAGAAAGAAAGAAAGAAAATTCAGAAGAGAGAAAAATCAAAAGAAAGAAAATTCAAAAGAAAAAAATCAAACTAATGAAAATTAAATCGAAAGAAATTTCGAAATTTCGAAAGAAAATTCTAAAGAAAGAAAATTCAAAAGAAATGAGTTTCAAAAGAAAGAAAGAAAATTAATAGGAACAGAAATTAATAAGAAATAAATTTCAAAAGAAAGAAAGAAACTTGAAAGAAAGAAAACCAAAACAAAGAATGATTATAAAAAAGAAAGAAAATTTAGAAAATTAAGTAATTAAAATAAAATTAAATTCAAGAAAGAAAATTCAAAAGAAAGAAAGAAAATTAAAAAAAAAAGAAATTTCAAAAGAAAGAAAGAAAATTTAAAACAATTTTTGGGGTGAAGGGGGGAGAATTATGTTGTCGTCTGCATTTCGTAGTTCTGTTTTCCAATAACATGAAGCCATTGGAAAAAAATGAATATTTTCTCACCGTTGTAATTGTGAGACGGGTAGTATAATCATACAAGGAGAAACGAGAGATGGGTTAGGGTTAGGAGATATGAGCTGATTCGACCACCTTCCATAGAAATGGGTTAGGGTTAGGGTTAGGGTCATGAGATATGAGCTGATTCGACCACCTTCCATATAAGTATCATTTCGTTGTCCGCGCCGTGGGGACGTTTATAGAAGTACTCGCTTCATCCTGGCGGGATACAACACCAATTTACCGGAGAAACAACAGTCACATTCGCGTAATATTAGCGGTACACCCGGTTGGGTTAACCCCGTACGTTATTAATTCTCTCCAGATAAATAATTATCTGACTGGGGAAACCGTTCTGCTGCAATTGAACGCTGTATAATAGGAGGGAGCGAACAACACATTTTCATATATACAAAAATATATTTGTTTATTTTTACCGAAGAAACATAACTAAAACTCGAAAGTTGAGATGGCAAGCATCACGATTGGTCGTGGACGAAATCAAAATTCCAACTGTTTAAAAATATCTCTCGCTGTGATAAAAACGAAAGGGAGAGGGAGAAGGAGAAAGAGAGAATACAAAAGTCTGAAAGAGAAGGGAAGATATACAATTTGGCCTAAGAAGAAAGAGACAGAGAAAGTCATTCGCAGTATTCTCCGTTCACGAGTCCATGCGACAGTTGATTTAACCTTTAGCCCATCTGATGCACCTGTCAACAGGATTGCTTTCACACCAGCGATAATTTCCTAAACAACTTGACCTTCTGATTCGGCTGACATTTCAAGTTCAGTGGTGTCGGTTATACGTGGCTCCTCCAGAGTACAAAGTGGTCAGGCGCAAGGCTTGTAAATGTGGAAAATTGTTGCTTTCTGAAAAGGGACACACTATCGTTGTGCCATAAGAGAATGACTAGCAACAATTTTACTTCAGTATTTCAATAATTGATAATCACAAGAATATTGATCTAAATGTCATTATTGGAGTGTAAAGCTAATAACTATTTTCTTTATTTCTTTATCCTTTTTTCTTCTTTCTTTATTTGTTTTCATTTTCTTTAATTATCTTTATTCATTCTTTCGTCCTTTTCCTCCTCACTTATTTTTCTTTCCAATTTTCTATTTTTCTTTCTTTTTCTTTCTTTCATTCTTCTTTGTTTTCATCATCTCTTCTTTATTCTGCTCTGTGTCATCTCTCTTTCTTTCTTGCTTTGTTTTCTCCACGCTAAACACATTACCACTGGACTGTTTCCCTGAAGATTACATTTTGTCGTCTGCGAAGTCAATGTCAATAAATACTTGCCATAAACGGTTCTCATAAAATTCAAATTGTGTCCATTCCATTCATCATTTCCAATCTACTCATGATATTCTTCATCATTTAACTGATAATCTATCGATCTCATTTACCCTTATCCGTGAGTGGTTTTTAGTCTTGATAAGCAGTGACTCTTTAGTAAAAAAGAAATTTACTTTTTCTTTTTTATATTCCTGCCCCATTTTTCTTTTTACTTTCTTTGATTCGTATTACTTTCTTCTTTTTTTCACGTCTTTTTTGTCTTCTATAAAAAAAAATGTTTTCACATCATTGCTTTCTATCTTCTTTCTTTCTTCGCATTGCCTCGGTTTTTTTCTCTCTATCTTTTAACCTGTTGTCTCACTCAGCCTTATCCCTATTTCTTATATTTCTCTCTTTATCCCCTCTTTCTCTCCCTTTCAAAGAAGGAA
>OY744519.1:21537128-21584628 GCA_963556195.1 Sepiola atlantica | reverse complement strand
TTTTCTATGAACTCTTCTTATTTGTGCGTATTTCTTTCTGGCTAGCGATGTTAGTTTCGCAACGTAAAAATCAGTGAACAAATATTATAAGAAAGTGTTTAATAATTTATCTTTATTCTAAAAAATAAAGAATTAATTACTGTTAATATCGACAAAACTATAGGAAATTTGGTAACCATAATTACAAATGAATAACACTAAACATAAATATATTATGAACCTTTAAAAAATAGTTATACAAATTAGGTGTAACGGCAAGCAAACTTGAGCAAACATCTCGGACACAAATTATACTGATGAATATGTATTTATTTGCGCGCACGTGGCCAACGCTGAACTATAACATCTTTTCACCGTAAAACTGGAAATACATGAAAATAAACAAGTCCTACAAACATGTTCTAAGACAAAACAAAGCAAATTATAAAAGAGTAAAAATTCAAATAGGTTTAGAGAACTATGCATTGCTTACCTCTATTTTTGCCAAGCTACTTTCCCCAGGGCCAACGTCTATCACAAGCGGAACAAACGTCCGACTCTGATGTTGATTGATTCGAAAAGACCGCCTCTGGCAATCAGGTGGTGTAGAGGCACGACAGTTACTCCGTACACATGTCTTCCGGGAGAGGATGGTGCTGAATACAAAATGTCTCCTTCCTGAATTATGACCGCCCAACATGTGAAACTCCTACGTTTACATTAGGTATATAAATTTTGATAGTTGGGTGTTGTCTATACTATTAGGTTTGAAAGAAAATAATGTCGTATTTTTTACTTCATCACTTTGCAGTCTCCTAAGTTGTACATAGTTCTAGATTTTTTGGTGAGTTGGTGTCTTAATATCTTGCTTTGCCTTTCAGATATAATAATAAGTTGGAAAATATTAAGTTTAACGGCCTCAGCCGTCAAAAAATAGATACTACTGAGGGGCATCTGAGACATTGCATGTTCTATGAATTCAAAAAAAGGATCGAAAACGTCAACGATGGTTTTCACAATTTTCTTTCGGAGACTTTAACCTGTCAGATCGGCGACGTTCGGGAAGCCCAAAATCAATTGATAAAGACGCCATTAAATACGCTGTGGGGGCCAAACCAAAGTTAACCAGTAGAGAATTAGCTCAATAATTCAATACGATCCATACAACAATTATTTCATGCCTTCACGAGTTAGGAAAAGTTTTTAAAAACTTGGACTCTCGGTTCTCCACGATTTGACCGACGCTCAACGAAATCAAAGATGTTTGCAAAGAATTGTGATTTGAGATGAAAAATGGATTCTTTACAAGAATACCCAACGCAAAAGACAATGGTTAGACCGAAACCAAAGTCCACAGCCAGTTCTAAAACAAGGACTGCCCACAAAGAAGGTCATGCTCTCTTTATAATGGGGCATGAGAGGACTGATTCATTATGAGTTACTAGAGCCTAATCAAACAATCACAGCAGTAAAATATTGTTTGCAGCTGGATGATCTAAGAATTGCTCTATCAAAAAAACGACCAGCATTACTCAATAGGAAGGGTGTAGTTCTTCAGCATGATAACGCGAGACCTCACACAGCAAAACTCACCCAGGAAAAGGTCATGAATTTTAATTGGGAAGTTTTGCCTCATCCGCCTTATTCACCTGACATTGTTCCATCCTACTACCATCTTTTCAGTCTGTTGCAAGATTACTTAAACAATAAAATTCATGAAAATGACGACCAACTCAAAAATTACTTAAATTTGCTTTTCTCTAAAAAAATCATAGAAATTTTTTAAAGAAGGCATCAAGAACCTAGTTGATCGTTGGACAGAAGTCATAGAAAATGAGGGAAATCGGTGAGAAGATTAAAAATGCCCTTATGTTAATGTTGCAGATGAAATAAATGTGTGCTGGACAAAAACGATATTACTTTCTTTCCAACCTTATATATGCGAGGCCTGTCTAAAAAATATCTAACCTAAAGCCAGAAAAAAATATTTCAAATACGTGACGGGGTTGGGACTTTGTGGTTGCACACACTTAGCCCACAGATCGGAAACACCTCTGGAAGCCTTCCTTTTGAATGGTGTTCATCTCCGCCGTCGCATTAGATTCAGCAGGTGTTTGGAGAAGATGCGATGGATGTAACACACAGTAAGGAGTTGTTCAACCGATTCCAAAATGGCCGCACATCAGCGGAGAGTGACCAGCGTTCTGGCAGGCCCCTAAACTGCTTGAAGTGCAGCTGTTGTTGAGAGGGTGCGAAAAAAGGGATAATGCGGAACGCGACGGCGGAGATTAACACTATTTCAAAAGAAGACTTCCAGCAGTGGATATATCGGTAGGCTAAGTGTGTGCAAGCACAAGGGATTAGGGTCCCAACCCCATCACGTATTTGAAATATTTTTCTGGCCTACGGTTGGATACATTTTAGACAGGCCTCGTATACAACATTTCAAAATATTATGTTGTATTATTGATTTAAATAATAGTAACCAGTTTTTATAGTAATATAGGCGTGATAAATGAAAACCCTTTCGCATTTATTCATTTAGCTATATATTTCCTCCTTGTTTTTCCTGATTGTATTATATATATATATATATATATATATATATATATATATATATAGAGAGAGAGAGAGAGAGAGAGAGAGAGAGAGAGAGAGAGAAAAGAGAGAGTAGTGCAGTATTAGTGCAGTTACAACGAGAGAAAAGTATATATGTAAATGAGTAAGGCTACCAACATTTGTAAAAAGTTTTTTTAACATTTATTTATTATTTCGTTATTTTATCATTTTATAATTTTATATAAGGCGTTTCAAGCGGTGGTCCGCTCTCATCAGATATATAAATCCATTTGCAGAAATGTTTTTCGATTTGAAAGAGTGTTGTTTCATTTCAAATGAAACAACACTTTTGAATCGATTAAAAATGATAAAATAACAAAATAATAAATAAATGTTAAAAATAACTTTTTACAAATGTTGGTAGCCTTACTCCTTTACATATATATATATATATATATATATATATATATATATATATATATATATATATATATATATATATATATATATATATATATATATATATATATATGGTGGGGAAGCAAAATTTACAGTGAACGTTAAGTTGTTTTTTTCTTACCAGGCACTAAGTGAATTGTTTTGAAACCTAGAATATATTGATGTCATAATCATACCTAACACTATTACTGTTAGCTTTTTAGAAACGTTTGCCAATATGAGTAATCATGGAGGCAAAAGTCAAAAAGTGTGTGATTTGCTGAATTCACTCGTCAGACCTGTTGGAGTGTCTATTGTGACGTATCGAGAAAATCAACACGTAAATAATGATAAAAATAAGTATTAGGTTTGAAACGGAGTCAGAAGAAAAAGGCAAAACAAAAAGATCGAGCGTTAAAAATTATAAACAGAAACGTGCACATAAGAAAAGGTGGGTGAAACACGCATAGCGTATCACGTTGTCTGCTTCTTTCTTTCTTTCTAAACTTCATAGGGAAAAAAGAGGAGGTAGCCTCGGCTGGTTGTATCAACTGCTGTATTTATTTATTTATTTTTTTACGCGTACCCGTAAGGACTTAATGGGAGTAAGAGGGGAGAGATGTTGTCAGGGGAAAGAGAAGAAAAAAAAGGGGATTGGAAGAACAGTCTACAGATTGTCTTGTGAAATTTTATAGAGAGGAAGTCGAGTTTTGTAGTTTGGATCGCGAAGGTGAAAATAAGATGTCGGAGGAAAACGAGATAAGGAAGAAGAGGGGAGAGATGTTGTCAGGGGAAAGAGAAGAAAAAAAGGGGATTGGAAGAACAGTTTACAGATTGTCTTGTGAACTTTTATAGAGAGGAAGTCGAGTTTTGTAGTTTGGATCGCGAAGGTGAAAATAAGATGTCGGAGGAAAACGAGAAAAGGAAGACAAGTTAAGAAGAAAACATGATTGAGAAAAAAAAAGAAGAGAAATTGCATATAGATAGGTGAACTTTATAACTGTTGACAATAGTAATGTGTTTTAAGCTTTACGAGCAAAATCTATCTTCATGAAAGGAAACATTTTTTCATCGTTATTTCGTTATGGTATTTAATTTGCTTGTTGATTTTTAATTGCTGCGTCTTTATTTATTTTGCTGATTTCCTCATCTCGTGTGTTCCACTGTTAAAGATCATTACAGAATTCGGTAAATTTCATTTTGAGCCAAATTCCGGCAAAATATAAATGATTGATGTATATCATCTGGGTAGTAATAGTGAACCGCAGAAATGACAGATTTAACGCAAAATCGACGGTAAAGGGTACGTACAGAACAAAATATTCTTCTCGAGTTATGGCTTTTAGTGACTTCCGATAGGAACAAAATGCCTATAAAATTCAACAAAGCGTATGAAACGACCAATACAACAAGTATCTAAAATACCAGTTATGGCCATAGCTTAAAGTAAATAACCCACATGATAATTATGTATGAACATAATATGGTGCTCCAGTCCACACAGCTAGAAAAATAAATAAAAATTCAGCAAATCCCACTTCAGCAGTTTTGGGGAATCATGTTTATGGCCGCCATCTAGCCCACATCTGAAGATAATATAAAAGAAGAATGGGAGAAGTTGTGTCAAATATTTGAGGAACACTTGTGCAAGTTTCAGAAAACATATACATATTATATATAGGAGTATGAAAACATATTGATAGCAAGTAAGCAACACTATTAATAATATGCATATATGCCTATTTTTGTACCTATTTTTCCTTTTTATAGAAAACAAGAAGTCTAGAAATCAGTTGTTTTCTCCCAGATTCATGTGGAAATTGAACAAGTAGTAAAAAGGGAAATAACAAGTGAAAACTTTTGTTTAAATGTTAGAAAATAACTGATTCTTAGATTTCTCGATTTCTATAAAAAGAAAAAATACTAGATAAAAAAGAAAAAGAAAATATCTAACTCTCGACTTTATTTGCTGTTCATAACAAAAAGAAAAAAAAGATGTTGAAATATCGAGTCTACTTGTTCAATATGAAACTCTTGCCTATATAAATATATATTGGTACTCGTGCTTCTTTACTCGTTTTATATGTTAACCATTCCAATTTTGCCAGAAGTTTAAATTCCTTCAGTCAAACTGCCTTGATTTAAAAGGTGACTCGTGTCTTGGGTTCGAATCATGTGATCAGCAGAACAGTTATCTCCGCACTGACGATTGTCAAAAAGGATGAAACATATACGTATGTAGAGACTAATTATAACATATATTTATTATAGTTCTATTTAACAGCACCCTTACGCTCGGGCTCTTTAAGAGAATTGAAATAAGCTGCCAAATTAATGCGTAAATGCGATTTCCATCCATTGGTGATGTTAAACATTATGTGGCAGCTTACTATATGTTCACTTGTAACGACATAAATATACTTTAATTCTGCTATTTCCGAATCACTGTAAGGTGGGCCGCATGAACAAAAGGGTTCTCACTTGAATTAAAAGTTAACTCGGGTCTGGGATTTGAACTGTGCGACTAACAGAACAATTATCTCCGCACTAACGATTCCTGAAAAGGATGAAACATGGGGATAATAATTGAAATATATTTATTATGATATTTATTTTATGCATATATATATATATATATATATATATATATATATATATATATATATATATATACTCGTGCTGGTCAAAAAAATAGAACATATGTATAAAACTGTAAAAATCATTCCGTTTGAGATAATTTGTGGCTTTTAAATTGTGTAGGCGAAATATTCTATATGTAAATAACAATTACAACTATTTTTAATCATTTGTTATATTTGCATATGTCAGACTTTATTGTCACAGAGTAGTTTATTGTCACATTGGGAAATTCATCGTTTCAATATAATAGAACATTATTTGTTGAGTAATCTTAAACTCAAAAAATGTCTGTGTTTAAAAAGATTTTGCAAGTAATTTAATCATAATCTCTCATTATGGGTCGCTCTAAAGACATATCTTTGCCTGAGAAGCAGCGCATCTTTGATTTTCGGGAAGTAGGAAATTCGCACACGGAAATCGCAACCAACGTCGGATGTTCAAGATCGGTAGTGACCAAAGTGCTCCAAAAAGATGTTAAGGGTGTTTCCAACAGCAATCGTAAGAAATGCGGACGAAAGAAAAGAACCACTGAAAGACAAGACCGGGCACTGGACAAGGTGGCAAAGAAAAGTCGATTCCAGTCAACAAGCCACATTACTAAAGAGTGGAAACAGGCTTCTGGTGCCGACGTTTCACGAAGCACTACCTACTGAAGGCTCCGGCAACTGGGATACAAAAATCGTATAGCTGCCACCAAACCGCTCCTTAACAAAAAACAGATGTTGAAGAGGCTACGATGGGCAACTGCTCATCAAACCTGAACTACAGACGAATGCGGCGTGTGATCTTTTCAGATGAGTCTCGATTTTGTATCTCCTTCGGCGACCAAGGGCCACGTGTTTGGTGAAGATCCACGGAACGGTATAACCAAGAATGCATCAAGAAGTCTGTGAAGTTCCCGCAGTCTTGCATGGTTTGGGGTTGTATGAGTGCTAAGGGTGTTGGTAATTTTTGCTTCAGCAAAAGAAAATGTAAACGCAACAGTGTACCAAGATATCCTGGAAGCTAATTTACTGCAAGTGCTGGATCAGTTTGACAGTGACGCCACAGACATCATTTTTCAACATGACTTGGCACCGACACACTCTGCCAAGTCCACAACTTCCTGGCCCCGAGAACGATCGATCCCTGTTCTTGAATAGCCGGCGAATTCGCCAGATTTGAACGTTATTGAAGCCTTGTGCGATCAGATGAAGAGGAAGCTTCGCAAAGAAAACCCTACTACCCTTGCAGCCATGAAGATTGCAATACAGAACACAGTGGATCCGGTGTCTACACAGGATTGCGAGAAGCTTGTTAATTCCATGCCCCGGCAAATTGATGCTGTTATCAAGGCAAAAGGTGCTGCTACTAAATATTGATTAATTTCTATTTATATTAAAGTTAATAAAAAAAAAATTGTTTTCTTAGCTGTCTTGTTCTATTATTTTGAAACGCGAAATATTGAAAAACTGACATTGCAATTGATATGAAAAAAGGTTTATATCGTAAAACAACTATTTCAGTTAGTTTAGCATGATAGGAATATTTTAGCACCAATTAAATCTCACAGATTGTTCTCAATAAGAATGAGAGATTATGATTAAATTACTTGCAAAATCTTTTTAAACACAGAAATATTTTGAGTTTAAGATTACTCAACGAATAATGTTCTATTAAATTGAAACGTTGAATTTCCCAATGTGACAATAAACTACTCTGTGACAATAAAGTCTGACATATGCAAATATGACCAATGATTAAAAATAGTTGTAATTGTTATTTACATATAGAATATTTCGCCTACACAATTTAAAAGCCGAAAATTATCTCAAACGGAATGATTTTTAAAGTTGTATACATATGTTCTATTTTTTTGACCAGCACGAGTATATATATATATATATACAATATTTTTATTTTTGCCTACAGACTCGTGTGTTTGATGCTTACGCAATCTTTAGTATGGGAGATGTTAATTTCTGCCGGTTGAAGGATTCGAACTCAGTCACAAAGTTTCTTTCGACTCTACTGCCTGGTATTCAACCTCTTAGACCAGCATGGATTAGCTTTCATATATATATATATATATATATATATATATATATATATATATATATATATATATATATATATATATATATATATATATATATATATATATATATATATATGTCTTAGTTCGGAGGGGGATTGGCTGATGAGGTTAACCAGGTACAGACCCTGTGTAAGTATTATAGAAGGTTTTAGTCTGTACCTGATTCCCCTGAAGATGGACTCGGATTGGTCTGAAAGTACTTGGGAGACCAATCTAAACTATGGCAAATTCATCAGCCAATTCTCCTCCAAAACTAAGATCCTGATTCGGACTATTGAAAGGATCTATCAAAGGATATCTAGACATAAATTGTCTCTTATATTCAACAATATATATATATATATATATATATATATATATATATATATATATATATATATATATATATATATATACGTAAATTCATCGATTAATATATATATATATATATATATATATGTTTATCGTTTTCAATTTTCTCATTGTATTGGTCTTCATCAAACTGACAACCTCGTTAACCGTCTAGTGGCTTTGGCCTTGGTAAGTTGTGACTCATTGGTATAAACCCGAACAGAGTGCCATTATTTGATATATTTGATACTTTGTTTATTTAACTTTAGATCGTAATCTTTATTTCGTTGAATGAGAAATATACATTTAACACCTTCTGTTGGTTCCAGTTAGGACAATATGAGAAGTCAACTACCCAGTTTCATTTGACCTCCCACAAAGTTCAACAGACTTTTAAGTCTGGCACGCTGACAATTCAATAGATCCTATATTTTTGATGGCCGTTACAATTCAAGTACTCAATAGCCAAAGGAGGGCAAGGTCTGTTGAACACACGGGTATGGTTAATATTATCATTTCATCAGCTTCCTCTTTGAGCGGTGTTTTTCTTATTTTGTAATCAATAATCGGCCTTTTTATTATGATTGTAGTGTTGACACGGAGCCAAAAAGTAATTTTGCTGGCTGGGGGGGGGGGGTACCGTCATTTTACTGACGCGGTTTTTGAAGTAGAGGGGGTGTTGAGTTGTGCATTGGCTGGGCTGAACTGGTGCTTCCAAAATTTTTCTTGTGAGATATCTGGGCAAAAATATTAAGCGTAATTAGGAAATAGTAGATAGCGATGGTGAATAAGATACCAACGTTGATTACGGCGTAAGTGTCTTAAGTTCGAATCCCGTCAGTTCCACAACACCTGCTCCCACTTTCACCACTGAGCAGTATATTGAACTAATCGTAAGAATATATATCGGCAAGGACCTGTTCCCAAGCAATGATCGCTTATCAACGATCTATGTGCCTGTGAACACCCCGATGACATGTAAATGCTTGCTGACGTCGCCATGGATGTGTTTCGTAATGCTAACTTCTAATCGCTGAGATGTGCTACCCACATATTTACATTGACAAGTAAAACAGTACACCACCAAGTTATTGGAAGGTGGCCGTGCTGAAATGGATACTTATGCGGACGGAGAACGTGTCTAGTTCACTATGGATGTTGGCAGCTTTCATATAAATCCTGACTCTAGAAAGAATTGAGGAATCTAATACCAACAGCAGAATGGATCAAGTTCAAAAGTCCTACTATGCTGATTCTTACGAAAAGAAGAATCTAAAAACTATAAATAATACAATAAAATAAAACTTTCACTTACTATAGTGGAGATGCTGTGTCTGTGTTCCTATTGTAATAAAAATACAGAACATAATTTAAAAGAAATATCTATATTTATATAAAACTAGGAATGTTTATATGTTTATCTATTTTCATGTACAAGATTTATCCTAAACTAATTAATCGATCATTATGGATTTTGGAACAAAGCTGTGAGGCGTAAGGATGGGTAATGTGGGCTATATTTAGCTTAATTTATTTTTATGCAAGAAGAATAAACAGAGTAAATGTGCTCTTCGTGAAATTTCAGATACCTCTGATTTTTTTAGAAATGTTAACGCTATGTATTAGACATTAACTAATAAAACATATCTTTTGAACTAATAAACATTTTTAAAATTTTAGTTTTGGGGGGATATTTTAAATGTGTTTATGTAAACAAACATTTATTTGAAAATTCAAATATATCAGATTTGCGTTGAATTTGATCCATGATCATTAGACAGCATTTGAACAAGATTCCCTGAATATTCAAATTATTCTTAAGACCTGTTAAGCTTAAGTCTGAAATATTAGACCTTTTCTAGAATGAGAAACATGTAATGTATTTTTATCATAATTAGAATAAGGAGTCTAGATATAAGGTTTAATGTCATTATATCTTGATTTTAATCTTTGTAAGAAGACATAAAAGTGGTGCAAAAACTCCATTTTCAGGGAATTATATTTTTTCCGTTTTAGTCTTCTTTTTCTCTAGATAAAATCTAAAAGTGTATTCTAATGTAAAATTCATTGAGAAAGTTAATGGGCGTATTCCCGAATCTCTAAATTAACTCCTAAGGGGCCTATGAGGCAGATTTCGTCTGGTGGGGGAGGCGATTATTTCAGCTATTTGCAGCAAAATTTCAATTTAATTATGTACTAATTTGAGAAATAATGCCAGTCATCATACAACCGGAAATGACATCAGATGGAACGGATTGCCGGGAAGAAATTCACTCCCACTACACCCCTTTTGTCCTTCCTTTCTCCTTTCTCCTCTCACTACCTCCCTTTCTACCTTCCTTTCTTAATTAATAGACGCTAATATTTCAGGTACGTCCATCCGTCAATCCGTCCACCTACGCCCGTTCTGTTGGCATGATGTCATCCTTCCAGTCATTACCTCCTCTTTTTTGAGAAGTGTAGAGGTAGTGTAGTAACTGTTCTGATGTCATGATGCGATTCTCCCAGGAATCACCCCTTCTTCTTTTCAGAGGTGTGGAGATAGTGTAGTATCTGTTCTGCTGTCCTGATACCATCCTTCCAGACATAACCGCCTCCTTTTTAAAGAGGTATGGAGGTAGTGTAGTATTTGTTCTGTTGTCATGTTGCCATCCTTCCATGCATTACCTCCTCCTTTTTGAGAGGTGTGGACGTAGTGTAATATATGTTTAGTTGTCATGATACCATCCTCCCAGGCATAACCTCCTCCTGTTCTGAAAGATATGGAGGTAGTGTAATAGCTGTTCTGTTGTCATAATACGATCCTCCAAGGCATTACCCCCTCTATTTTTGAGAGGCGTGGGGGTAAGGTAATATGTGTTCTGTTGTCATGATACCCTCCTCCCAGGTATTACCTCCTCCTTTTTTAGAGGTGTGGAGGTACTGTAGTATATGTTCTGTTGTTATGATACAATCCTCCCAGGTATTACCTCCTCCTTTTTTGAGAGGTGTGGAGGTAGTGTAGTATATGTTCTGTTGTCATGATACCCTTCTCCCAGGTATTACCTCCTCCTCTTTTGAGAGGTATAGAGGTAGTGTAATTACTGCAGGGCGAAGGATTCGAATCCAAATAGAAGTCACCTTATATATATATATATATATATATATATATATATATATATATATATATATATATATATATATATATATCTTTTGTGAACTTTTCTGATGAACTTGGAGTGGACAGAGATAATATTGACATAATAATGTTAATTGGTTTACTTCAAGCGAAACGAATCGTACTTAGAAACGGGCATAGATAGAAGACTAATCGAGAGTGTTCGACGAACGTATTCGCAACATTGCATTAGAGCTTTTTCACAATCTATTTTAACAACCCCGAGATGTATATATATATATATATATATATATATATATATATATATATATATATATATACATATATATATACATATATATATATATATATATATATATATATATATATATATATATATATATATATATATATATATATATATATATATATATAGTAATTCAGGTATCGTAAACCCCTACGGGATGAGAATAATTTCAACCAGGCTTATAAAGTTTTTTTCCGATATTAACATCTGAATGTAGGATCAGACTTTTCAGCGCCTGAGTATATCCTAGTTTCTTATAACTATTGATCGATTATATTGACATGCCAGTGTAGCGGCTTTTAATGCATGTCTGTATAAATAAAAATAATTATATATATAATTATATATATATACATATATACCTAACTTTATATAAATCTATATATATATATAAAGACACATAAACCCGAAAAGCTTAATACAAAACATTTTCAATTTATTAAAAATTGCTGTGTATTCGTAATTACATACTAAATATATACGAAAGTATAATTTTCGAAACGACGCAGTCAATTTTAGATGGCGTCTCAGATAGCTAGCGTTTTTGTTAATATTTCACCGCATGAAATATGACAATTCTTCTTGCGTTCATTGTAAAAAATGATTCAATCTTTCTTGTTATTCTGACGTAAGGGATATAACCGTTGGAAGCTATCTTGGATTATGCCATAAATAGTTAACTGATAGGGATATAAATAATTATATTGGACTAAAAGCTATACTCAGACTCCCAGACTACATTTCTAGGTTGATGAGTAATTGAAATATAAAAATTTTAAGCTTCCAGTAGCCATCTTGGAGGCCATTTTGAAAAAAGACGGCTTTCCGGAAATTGTTTTGTTTACTTTTTATTCGTTTTTGTTTTTTGTTTTTGTTTTTATTAGCTGTTTAGATATTGTCTAATTCTCCGTTCACTCATAAAGTGGGAAGGGACATTTTATACATGCGAGATCTTCTTTCGCTCACCTTTCAGACGCCTGTTGCTCCTGCCCCCTCTTTTCACCCTATGCTACCAGATGCATGCTGTCACCCTGGTAAACCGAATTCTTTTCAGAGGAACAAATTCAGGAACTCCATACACAATATCTCCGAGTTGAAAAACTCCTATCTGCAAGAACATTCGGCATTGCCTTAGATTGAATGAAAAACTCTATCGCGTTTCGTACCAATCCCATAACATGATGTTATTTTTGTCTCTTCTTAGATTTTACATATTAGAGAATCATGCTAGTCCTCTCAGCAATCGCCAACCCCAACGTTTGTGTGCGGTGTTTTTCTGTTCATCTTTCGTTCTGGCTGTGTCGTCTTTTGATCTGGCGACCGACTTGTAAACCAGACAAGTACTGGTTTACAAGTTGGGTACAAAGACGAAACAACGCAGACTCACAAGAGGAAAACACAAACTCCGATACATCGTGTATAAATCGGTTGCACTACGTGTGTGTGCGATATGGTCGCATTAAAATGAATTCTAAAACGCTAATGTCCACGTTCAGTACCAGTATATCAGCTCAGACCTAATGTGCCTGTCGATGAATCATTGTCGTTCGGTTGATCAGCTCATCTCATCGTTTGCTCCCCGAGCCGCAAGACTACTACAAATTATCGTAAACTATAACAAACTGCTTGAACAACTCCAAAATATATTAACACAGGGCCAGAAATCCCAAACGTCTCGCCTTTGTCTAAGTGACTGATAAGCAGAAAATGACTCGCCTGCTCAGCCAAAAATAGTCGCAAACTGTCACAAACTACATGGACTACTCTTACTTCTTAATATATTTACTCGGGACCAGAAATCTTAAAGTTTCGTTTTTGTCTCAGAATGACTAATAAGCAGAATATGACTCGATTTCTTAGACAAAAATAGTCGCAAACTGTTACAAACTGCTTGAACAACTCTGAATCCTAAATATATTTGCTCAGGACCAGAAATCCCAAACGTCTTTTGTTTGTCTTAGAGTGACTGATAAGCAAAAAATGACTAATCTCCTTAGCCACAAATAGTCGCAAACTGACACAAACTGCATGAACAACTCTTACTTCTAAATATATTTACTCACGACCGGAAATCCCAAACGTCCCTTTTTTGTCTTAGAGTGACTGATAAGCAGAAAATGACTAACCTTCTCAGCCACAAATAGTCGCAAACTGCTACAAACTACTTTAAAAACTCTGACGCCTAAATATATTTACTCAGGACCGGAAATCCCAAACGTCGCTTTTTTGTCTTAGGGTGACTGATAAGCAGAAAATGACTCGACTTCTCAGCCACAAATAGTCGTAAACTGACACAAACTGCATGAACAACTCTTACTTCTAAATATATTTACTCAGGACAGGAAATCCCAAACGTCGCTTTTTTGTCTTAGGGTGACTGATAAGCAGAAAATGACTCGACTTCTCAGCCACAAATAGTCGTAAACTGACACAAACTGCATGAACAACTCTTACTTCTAAATATATTTACTCAGGACCGGAAATCCCAAACGTCTCTATTTTGTTTTAGAGTGACTGATAAGCAGAAAATAACTCGACTTCTCAGCCACAAATAGTCGTAAACTGTCACAAACTGTTTGAACAACTCTTACTCTTAAAATTCTCGTTTTTGTGTCAGAGTGACTGATAAGAGGAAAATGATTCGGAAACTCCCAGCTGACTACTCCTACGCTCGCCCTGTTGGACACTCTCAGTTTTCCACCGGGAAATTGACCACAAACTATGAGGCGTCATCCTGTCTCGAGAGTTCAAAGAGATTCCGGCGGTCTCCTATTGTCTTTTTTACTCATCTTACTTTCGATGTCGTTTGCTTTTTCTAGTGAATCATTTCCTCACATTGTCCGGTGTCTTAGCTCGCGGGGGGAGGGGGACACTCAATACGATCACAATATTATCATATTCAATTTTTAGAGTAGAGCTGACTGATGTACTTATGTTTATAGTCTCCCGGCGTTTCCTATAAATACATGAGGACCCGTAACCACTCCTCTTCCAAATCTTAAACTCCTTGCTAATATTTGTATTTTTATTTTTTAATTTTTGCAATTTAAAATAAACTAAACTAAACTATTTCCTTACCCTAACTCTAACGCTATTTCCTTTTTATGGATGCCAAACCCAAACAAAGACCGGGCGATAATGCTGTACCATCTTTTGGTCAAAATCAAATATACAGGTTACGCAAAAAGTAGACTCACAATTAACACTTAAACATGTTTCACTAGCTGTCTTTACCGGCTCACTATCGAAATACTTGAAACATTAATTTAAAATAATAAACATTCATTCATCATTTTGTTGTAAACTCGAGACGAAATATTTTTCATGTACACATATAGATAGATAAACGTTAACATTTTGGTAATTTTGATACAAATTTATTTTATCTCTTAAATGTGTCCGTAAAGAAAAGAAAATAAATCAATTTGCATTTTCATTTGAATTTCAGAAATAGATCGCAATGCGAGTGTTCCACATAGCTCTATTCCGGTCCAACACTGTTTTATTCCCTATATAAATGATCTTTTAGGGAATATTGTTCAGAAAATTAACATCTATGCTGATGATACCACTCTCTATTCTGATGTTGCTTCTTGCCTTTATCCCTCGGAGCAGTTGTAATATGCAGCTGATCTAGAAGTTGACCTGGGTTCAGTTGTGGATTGGGGTACGAAATGGCTTGTTTCATTTAATCCAGTTAAGACTCAGCTCGTGTCTTTCAATCGTAGGTGTGTCCTTTTTCTTCCTGAGATTCTCATGGATGGCTCTGCTCTTGAGGAGAGATTGACTCTGAAACTTCTTGGTCTTTCTTTCACATCAAATCTCTCTTGGATTTAATACATTAGATCCATTGCTCTTTCTGCTTCTCGTAAAGTCGGTTCTCTCTATCGCTCCAAACACCTTCTCACACCTGAGGCTATTCTCTATCTCTACAAATCTACAATCAGACCATGTATGGAGTACTGTTGTCATATTTGGGTTGGTGAATCTCTGTCCCATTTGAGGGTTCTTGATAAGGCGCAGAAACGTATATGTAATTTTATTGGCTCTACCCTTTCTTCTTCTCTACACCCTCTCTCTCACAGACGTGATGTTGCTAGTCTCAGTCTTTTCTATAAATACTATTATGGCATGTGTTCTTCAGAATAATGTGATCTATTCCTCGATTCTTTTAGTTCAGCTAGCTTGACTCGTTGGTCTAGTGGTCTCCATTCAATTCGCTGTTTTGATACCTAATTGTGATACAGCTTCTTATTCCAGTAGCTTCTTTCCAAGTACTGCAGGCTTGTGGAACTCTCTTCCTGCTGACTGTTTTACTCCTACCTATAATCTTGGTCTTTTCAAGACTAAGGCCAATAAGCATCTCCTGTCTTTGCGATAACCATCTTTTGTTCTTGTTAGCTCTTTACATGAAGTGGATTCATGCCTTGTCTGGAGCGATTTCAAGAAAAAAGTTTGTAAAATAAATAAATAATAGGTACATATTAACATTTATTCATGTAAATAGATATTAACATTTTCGCCATTTTGATACAAATTTATTTATCTTTAATAAAACACCGTCAAGTAATGAAAAGAAAGACGAAATCAATTCGCCTGAGCGATGGTGTATGTGTGCTTTTTTTACTTATCTTTTTTCATTTAATTTAAACCAATAAATGCTCATTAGTTTCTAACGGGAGAAAGCCGTAAGTAACCCTCTTCCCTTTCTTTGTGTTACGTCGCTAATGGGAAAGAGGTAGAGAGATATGGAGAGAGGGGGAGAGAGAGTATCCTCTTTTGAAATATTGCGTACGGCTCGTTATCTTTCTTTGTTGTCAGTTTAATTTTAATTACTTCCCCCGAAAAGCAATCAACAAATATTTTAAGAAAGACTTAATAATTTATAATTTTTTTTAATTGTTAAATCACTTTAATCAATTACTGTTAATATCAACAAAAATAGTGCATATATATGGAAACAATAGAACGATGAAATTACAAATGAATTACACATTAATTTATTGTTAACTGTTTAAAAAATAGTTATGCAAATAAGAAATTTAGTGTGTTTTTTAGGCCTTTTTTTAACATAGTTCACCCCAAACAAGGCAGGCCTCTACTGTAGATGTAAGGAGCTACTGAGAAAAAGGGTGAGAGTTTGGGGGGGTCAACCAAAATTGGAAGCCGTGCACTGAGATGTCTGTTTACATTAGTTTTAAATTTCTGCATGTCAGTACCGTCAGAAAAACAATGGGCAGGGAGGGAGTTCCAGAGTCCAACAGCACGAGGAAAGAAGCTATTGGAGTAGAAAGCTCTTCGGCATCGGGGGACCTCCACAGTGAATGGATGGGATTTGGCAGATTGTAAGGGTTGGTCTAGTGAATTTGCGTTGTGGAGGCACCAGAGCAGCAAGTTCATCAGAGCACAATCCATTGAAGGCTTTTTGTCTATGATATATATTATATTTCAAAATATTATGTGGTATTATTGATTTAAATAACAGCCACCAGTTTTGATAGGATAAATGCAAAACACTTTCCAATCATTTAGATTTAGACAATTATTTGCAATTTTTACATACTATACATTTTATATTGAATATTT
This sequence comes from Sepiola atlantica, assembly GCA_963556195.1. Lineage (NCBI taxonomy): Eukaryota > Metazoa > Mollusca > Cephalopoda > Sepiida > Sepiolidae > Sepiola > Sepiola atlantica. Next base: position 21,567,615 of record OY744519.1, on the reverse strand, counting down.
TAGCTTTCAAGTTCTCAAAGTGATCACCTTCTACCTCTAATCTTAAAACAATCCGTATTGTAATTGTTTGCCGAAATTCCTAAACCAAATGTATAAACCTAGCAACAATATGCTCCCTCTTATTTTAGGTTTGGAATATTATATAATTGCGACAGAATTACATACAATACGTAGTTAAAGCAAAATAAATTGTTCCGGACTTTTGAAATGATAATTATTGTTATAAATAAGATCAAAGTTAAGTACAAGTATGTTTATGAATAAATTGAACGCCGAACGGAAATGTCTATTTAGTCCCATTCAGTTTTTAATTTTAACTATTTAGTAATTTGACAAGTTTTTGCCATGCTTGTTTACAATTCTGAACAAACCGGAAAACACTGGGGGATCTATTATTTATAAACCAAGTTTTTTTGCTCTTTCACCACTCTCCGTTTTATTCCAATTATTTTTTGTCGATATGTCAACACCATACTTGCTGTTATGTAGGATTTTAAGAAGAATAAATAGTAAGTTCCATTTTGATTTCTTTTTCAGCTTACTACCTACCCGGCACTTTGCATTGCCCTCAGCATTCTTAAACATACTACTATTATTCCCAGCAATGCTTCAAGCAAACTACCATTCTCTATTATATATATATATATGTGTTTGCGTGTGTAGCGTCGAATGAGATCTGAATAGTATTTTATCCTGGTATTTTTACCATACTGAAACACATTTGCATCCTTTAAAAGTGCATTAATCTCATGAAAATAAATAAATGTAAAAAAAATGTTCAATTTTTGTTCAAATTTACCGTTCGGTGCAAGTTCTCTTAATCAGATGATGTCTAGCTTTCTTATGAATGGGTCTTGAGGCAGCGTAAACCCTACACTGAGAAAAGGAGAAAAACAACAAAGAAAAACAAAAGGCTGAAGAGCGCGAAAAAAGAGCTGATTTAACATTGGAATAAGAATTCAAGAATAATGGAAAGACAAAAGATGTCAAGAAGAAAACATGAAAGACAAAAATAAGATTGGGAAAAGAGTTGGTTGATAATTGGGAGTACAGTTTAAAGAGAGAAACAGACGAAGAATAAAAAAAAGAAATGAAAAGTCAGAAAAAAGGTTTTAAAATGTTTGAATAACTAAATAAGCGTAAAAAAAGAATAAATGAGAAGAAAAAAACAGAAGAAAAAACAAAAAATAATAACGAAGAAAGAAATGACAAATCGGTGGGGAAAACAGTTGGTTTTGAATCACAATTAAAGATGGGGAAAATGAAGGAAAATGATTTAAAGAGAAATAGTACAAAATGTACAAGAAAAAAGAACAAAAAGAACAAAAAGAACAAAAAAAGGAAAGAACAAATAAAAAAGAACAAAACTGTTTTGCCCGAGCTCAATGGGTGAACCAACGGAGTATATACTTTTTAGTAACTAAATAAAGAGAGAACTATATAAAAAGAAATAGCGAAAAGAAAGAAAGAAAGAAAGAGGAATAAAACAACAAAGAAATAAAGAAATAGAGAAAGAAAGGAAGAAAGAAGATCAAAATAAAGAGAAGGGTGTAAGAAGATAACTAAAACAGAAATAAAGAAAGAGAGTACTAAACCAAGAAAGAAGGAAAGAAAGAGGAAAAAAAGAAAGAAAGAAAAGGAGTAAGAACGAAAGAAAGAAAAACGAAAGAAAGAAAAACGAAAGAAAGAAAAACGAAAGAAAGAAAGAAAGAAAGAAAGAAAAACGAAAAAAGAAAGAAAGAAAGAAAGAAAGAACTAAAGTAAGAAAGAGTACGGAAAAAAATAGAGAAAGAAAATAAAAGTGAATGCAGAAAAGATGGGGAGAGCGAAAGAATCCCCGGCTGTTGACTAATTAGTATTTAATTGCGATTCTTACTCGTTCTTAATGAACATGCCCTCATGGACGACCTTCTGGCTTTTCCATATGATTTCGGAAGCCACAAATGTTGGACATCGGCCATTTTGTATTGTGCTTCGAGGTGTCAGGCTTCATTTGCATAAACTGCTCTGCTACCACCGGGCGGACAAAAGTGAGCGTCGCCATTATTGGACAGATGAACAATAGGAATCGCGTTCACGTCAAATGCACGACAAACTATGCAAATCATTGTTCTATTTTCCGATCTACAAATTTACATAAATACTCTTGAAGAAAAGTTTCTTCGAAATGTATTCATCCGGTTTCGTGGCAGACGTATGGCTTCTATGCAGTTCAATAGTAAACAACGACAATATTAGCATACTAGCTCAATTCATGCAAATCATCGTGCTCTATGCATCATGAATGTGGCCGGTTTTAGCGAAAGACTTACAGCGACTAAACATGTTAAACCACTGGATGGAATGTGACCTGTTGGGTCAGACATTGAGCATGGGTTTGGTCTACGAATCAGAAATAAGTCAGTGCGCAAAGTCAGTTAATTTTTTTACTTTCAAAATTAGTCTATTTCTGCTCATCATATTCACTCTCTCTTTCCCCCTCTCTCGATTTCTTTCACTCTCTGTCTCTCTGTCTCTGTCTCTGTCTCTGTCTCTGTCTCTCTCTCTCTCTTCTCTCTCTCTCTCTATTCTCCCTTCCCTCTACAAAACTGTATTACTACTTGTGGTGATATTCCCATTTGTTAATAATGGACTGTTTCTATCTTATCATTATTTCGTTTCTTTATTAACTTCGACTGTTATAAACACACATAGATAGAGATGAAGAGAGAGACGGAGGCAAGAGTGATAGATACCGCATGAAATCAGTATACAATTAGAGATGACGAGGATTATAGATAGAATAATAAGGAGACGGGTCACTTGGTGAGTTTATTGCAAATTACAGATAATCATAAATTTGGGGACTATTTTAGCATGTATTATGCGTGATTAAACTATATAAGAAAAAACGTTTTAGGGAAACAAACGTTGATTGACTCAGCTTTAGTTTAATAATAGATTATTGGCTTTGTAACATCTTTTTTATACCAATGGTTCACCACTTACGATAGCCAAAATCCACTCGGGGATAAGGGTTAATGAGATGTTCAATTGGATGAAATAAGAGTACTATGAAAGTATTGAGAATAATGGTTAATTCACAGGATCACGTGACAGGTATTTGTTTACATCGGACTTGAAAATGACCATGTTGTAGTCAATAGGGATATATCCCGGCGGTATTTTGCTTTCAGTTCGCTTTCAATGCATTATAGGATCGATTTTCAAGATTTTTTTTAATATCAAATATGTTCCTGTGAAAAAAATGTTGGTGCAATCACGCAGTATAGTTAACATAAAAATCGAAATCAAACAAAATATACAACAAATAACTTTTACCAAACACAAGAAAATGTATTTCTTCATCAACCTACATCTGTTTAAAGTTCTGGAACTGTTTTAAAGTTGGTTTATTTCAATATCAGATGTCGTCGATATCTGTTTCTGGATACACCCAGAATCCAATATGTCCGATTAATATCTGTTAATAGTAGTGTTTCATTTCTTAAACAATAGCAACACATGACTTACCTTACAAATAACCTTAAGTTCGGCTGGCAACCCTCGGACTTAGGGTTAGCGGTAGATTAAATCTTTTTTACTATCTTTTAAGTCTGAAATTAGAAACCATCTCCAAAAAATCGACCATCATTTCTGATTTACTCGTGTTTGGGGAAGTGAAAGCAACGGTAACATATTCAGATATAATAAATCTTACATTCAGGTTCCACACTGTAAAATTATGCAGGTCGGTAGAAAATTAAATTGTCTTGCGTTTGGTAAAAGTTATTTGTTGTATATTTTATTTGTTTTTGATTTCTCGTATCTTGGTATTGTTCTGTGGTAAGTACTGACATAAAAATAGATTTTACAGACCGTCTAAGAAGAATTACGTAACAATTCTCACTTCTCAACCATTTTTGTGTCAATATAAATATCTTCGTTACTACAAGAGCTGAGCTTCTGAGTAGGGACCAAAAATGTCCATCAAAAATACTCAAACTATTGTCTTATAGTTATTTTTAAGAAAACACATTGTCAGACTCCAAGTTGTGCTACAAAATCAGGCTGTCAGAAAATGCCGACTCTTGACTTGAAATGCACCAAACATTGATATTGTTATTTTCCCTTTCCCTTTGCAATACTCAATTATGTTCCGCAAAGCTGAAAAAGAACAATGATTTTCCTCAACAAAACAACCAAACGACACACCATGAATACATTACATAAAATTTTATAAGGAGATATTATTTTTATGTATTAGTTTTCAGTATTTACTTCAACAGTGCTCGATATGTAAGCAGAGCTAGGTAGTAAGTTATCAAAATATATTTATGACAATTAAGCTACACATAGACTCCCGCGTTTCATCCTCTGGGGGAATCTTTAGGCTGCCTTTAATTGCCATAAATATATTTTCATAACTTACTATATATTAAATATATATATATATGATAATTTTTTATTTACACGGACATGTACAAAATCTGCGACACTAGCATGTCGATGTTATCGATCAACAGTTACTATAAACTGATGAGATCTCAGTTTATAGTAACTGTTGATCGATAACATCGACATGCCAGTGTTGCAGATTTTGTACATGTCTGTGTAAATTAAAAAAATTATCATATATAAAGCTCTATTTTGATATTGAGCACTTTTTATAAACCCGGATAAAATTCTCTGGATTACCACCCTGTGGATATTTTTACCTGTATTATTACCATTATTATTATTATTATTATTATTATTATTATTATTATTATTATTATTATTATTATTATTATTATTATTATTATTATTATTATTATTATTATATATATATATATATATATATATATATATATATATATATTATTCAAGTTAAAATATATTAACATAATAAACACAAAACCAATAATGTTTCGAAAGTGCTCAATACCAAGTAGAGCTTCAATAAAACTAAAGAAACATTGGTGATAGTCGACACTAATCAATTCGTGTTTCAACACATTCACATCTTCTCAAGACTGTGTCAATAAGTAAAGATAGGTTTTGAATTCCGCCCAGAAAACCCAAAGTGAATAAAAGGGGAAGAAAAATTAAACAAATTACGATAGCGCGTGGCCAGAAAATTCGATCAATCAGAAAACTCGATATAATGTCGTGGTTTCCCCTTTACCTAATTTAATTATGAAATAAAAAATAAACTTCATTTTGTGTTAAATCACTAAGATATATTTTTATATACGTATATAAAAACCAATTTAAAGGTCACCCCTACACAATTATATTAAATTTGAAAAAGATATTCATATTAGGAAATTTTAAAAACTTAATTGTGTTATGTGTGTGTGTGTTGGCTTTCCTTTCGAGAAACAACGAATACACCTCCTAAGGGTACCTACGCGAATAGTATACTCTCTTGAACAGGGGTTGATTGAATGCATTGGAAAGAACTCCCGGAATATTATAAACGATGCCGGTATGAACTAGAACATCAAAGTGTTTTACCGTAGATTAATTTCACAATCAAGGCTTGAGTGTCTACCTACTATTTAAATCATAGCTGGATGGAGGATATATGGATACCTTCCACATGATGGTGATACATTAGTACTGATTACACTTAAACCTAGCATGTCGAGCCTACAGCTCGTTCCTGTAACAATTACACCCGCACACATACATACATACATATATATATATATATGTATATATATATATAATATTGTTATGAAGCCCCTTTGAGAAATTATTGAAGACTGTTCGAATATATTAGAAACAGACTGTTACTTGGCTATAAGCAAGGTTTCCATAACGTTCTTTGAAGCCCTTCGATTGTCTGCTGTTTACTGCTCGTTGTATTTAGGAATAAAAAGAACTTAATTTTTTCTGTATCACGTGATAATTTCCTATGGGTTTAATCTGGAGATGAGGATCGATTCTGTGATTCTTAGGTCCCCAATGTTTCTGACAGAGGCAAGGATAGAGACGTGAATGTCACGTTCAGTAGTGTGGCATAGGGTTGTGTGCTTGAGTCGTTCATATGTCCGTTGATGCGTAGATGTAGCGGTCTTGTTGTGTTTCCTATTCGCTCCCTTCTGAAAGTATCGCTTCTTACACTGATGAGAGCAAAAGCTTGAAATGCCGGCGTATGCAAGTTATCATAATTTAATATTTATTCATCAATATATATATGTATATATATATATATATATATATATATATATAATTATTTATAAATAAATATTATTTTCGAAATAACCCATATACGCATGTGTTTCATGTCAAACCTGCTCCCTGACCAATTGCCCTATCCCTAACACTGATCCAAGCCACCGCACCAACTGTGTATACAAATTGCATTGCGCCAAATGCAACAAATTCTACATAGGAAACACAACAAGACCGCTACACCTACGCATCAACGAACATATGAACGCCCGTATATCCTCTTGCTGTTATGTAAGATTTTAAGAAAAAATAGTAAATCCCATTTCGATTTATTATTTTTGTTTCCTCCAGCTTACAACGTATCCGTCACTCTGCATTTCCCTCATCCTTCTTAAACATACTACTACTATTCCCATTATTATTCTAATGATTTATAACGGATGTTGCATGTTTCGTTGTTTCAATGGTGTATTCACATTTTTTAGGGGTGATGGTGTGTTGTGTAGTTTATTCGTCGGTGAGTGGGTTTTATTCTGTTATTAAAAGGTTCAAGTGTTATATTTATATTATTTGAGGGCGTGCTTATATTTGTGTGTAAAGCTGTTGTTATAATTGTGGGTGTGGTGTTAATGGAGGGGTATCTTTATCAGGGAAAAGGTTTCTTAAGGGATATCAGATTTTTAATATGCGTGGTGCATGTATGGGTTCGTGTGGGGTCCTTGTATTTAATCAATTTTGTTAGCTTCTATCTAATAAGGTGTACGAGCCTATCGGAGGGTCTCTGTGAATCGGTTTGGTTTAAATCTATTTTTATTTTTATTTAGGGATATTTGATGATTATATTTTCAGGTATTTTACTATTAAGATTATATATAATATTATTAATATATTTTAAAATATATTTTTTACGAGTGTAGGTTATATTTGTCTTGATAGGGTAGATGTAGATGTGATATGTATAATATATCTTGTGGATATATATATACATATATATATATTAAATTATTAATACCTACAGACGCTAGCGTTTCAATCTTATTGTTCTCATCAGTGCAGGAAAGTAACATTTTCTCAGAGTCAGCCTAGAATCTGCAAGCAGTCGCCATATCCACTCGGCCAACGGAAACTGTCACGTAATTAAAGCAAAATTAAGATCTATATGTACCTAGAAGCGGACACAGATAGAAGACTAGTCGAGAGTGTTCGACGAACGTATTCGATATATATATATATATATATATATATATATATATATATATATATATATATATATAAGCACACATTGTATAGAATTCTACTGCTTAATTATACTGTTTTAGTTTTTCAATTTTTCTTATGATTAACTATTCGAGTATTTTTTTTAACTTAATTTCAATAAGTAATGTAATAGTAAATTAATCAAACTTGGCACAGTTATTAATCTTTCTCTACATTGGAACCAGCCAGAGTTATGCATTTCTCCCATCGTCTGATGCAGCTCTGGACACCGTTTTTGTAGGACACTCAAGGTTGGTCCTCCAACCACGTCGTAACTTCAGAAATCAAGGATCCATCATCCGGGAAACGCTTTCCTTTAAAAAAAAACGTCATGGCTGGGAAGAGATGAGAGTCAGAGGAGGCAAGGTCAGGAAAGTAAGGGTGGGGGAGGATTTTATAGCCACACGCCCGTGCTTCTGATCTGGCGACATGCGAGTTGTGGACTGGAGCGTTGTCCTGCAGGAGGGGGATACCATTGCTGATCTTGCCCCACCTCTTGATGTTGATAGCTTCTCTTAATTTCATCAAAAGTGAAGCGTAATAGGCTCCTGTAATTGTGGTATCCTTTGCCAGGAAATCTGTCATCACTACTCCGTCCTGGTGCCAGAAGACTGTGAGCATGACCTTGCCAGCGAAGGACTGCCCCGTTGCCTTCTTTGGAGGTGATGAGTCCAAGTGATCCACTGCATTGACTTGGCTTTGGTCTTTGGATCATAGTGATGGACCCAAGTTTTATCATGTGTAATCAGTCTTTTGAAAAACTTTGACTCATCTTCTTGGCACATCTCCAAATTCATCCTCGAGCACTCGACGCGTTCTTGTTTCTGGAAAGGTGTTAGCAACCTGGAAATCAATCTGGCAAAAAAATAACGTTTCTTTGTTTTCTTAAAATTCTATAATATAACAAGCTGCGCATGCGTGGTCCCCCCCTCTGTATGTGACTCGATGTGGCGAGTGTAAAATGCAATAAATTTGGGCAATTTGAGGCATTTTTGACCCCCCTTGGATCCTCTGGGGCGCGAACCAGAATTTTTCTGATGTCAAGGATGCTCATTTTACATCCAGAACAATTGCCTCTACATTTTGGCCAAGTTTTAGTAAAATTAAATGGATGGGAGAAAAGGGTATTTTTTGCCATTTTGGGGCTTTTGACCCCCTGGGGGCGCGAACCAGATTTTTTCCAAGGTCAGCGATACTTATTTTCTATCAGGAACAATTGTCTCCACATTTTGGCCAAGTTTCAGAGAAATTGAATGGATTGATGAAAAGTTATGGGGTAACAAATGTCATTTTTTGCCATTTCGGGGCCTTTTGACCCACTTGAGGGTTAACCAGATTTCTTTTCAAAAATCGGAGAATGTCACTTTCTAACATGACCAAAGTTACAACTTCATGCAAAATTTCAGAGAAATTCTATGGATACTTGCGGATAAAAATCCGGACGGACGGACGGACATGCCTCAAAACATAAGTCCCCCGATTTATAAAATCGGGGGACCAATTAGTATATATTTATATTCGAAGTACACAAGAGAGAACTCAGTATAATTGCGTACAGAAACTTTTATCTTTTTCGGTGAGTATGAAAAAATGTCTCCACTCTAACAGTTATCTTATCTAAAATAAGTATTTTCTGAAACAAACTGAAGTGAAATAAAATATATCCGTGCTAAAAACATAGTGGAAGTTAACAAAACGGATACATAGGCTAGTGCGAATCAAGTATCGATATGTCGTACCGATTGCTATTTGGGTGTGACTTTAAAAATCTGACAAGATAACTTTACTTGTTAAACATGTGTATAAGGGAAGCAGGTGCGCATTGTTAAGAAGTTCGACCTAAAGAGAATAAATGTCTCCTTTTTTGTGTGAAAGATGCATTTGGTATCTTTATTTAGTAAAGACGTGTGTCCTTCCTCTAAAGACATGTTTTCTTCTATTTGCGATACTTGCTTTATTTCCTGGCGGCGTTGTCATCTTTACGTTCAAAAGCCATTAACGTACGTATACCAATTACACCCGGAAGTCGTCGATCGTGACGTTTGAAAGCAGGAGAGACGAACAAGAAATCGTGAAATAATACAGACAGTGTAGCTCGGTCGATTGTTGGGCGAATGCCATGTTGCGAACGGTCGCCTAAATAACCAATGATGTTGATTCAACAATCTTGTTCTTTCAAGAGAGATCGACAAGCGTCTTTGGAAGCCATCTTTTGAAAGCGCTCTCACTATTTGCTCAGTATTGTTACCGGCGCCATCTTAGCTGACAGAATCCATTTGCTTTGCACGGATTCGGTTGTTTTTGCTTTCGTTTCGATTTTTTAGTTTCGTCATTTTCGTTTGTTTTTTTTTCGGTTTTTTTTGTTACTACTGTTTCTCCAACGTTAACCTTCTTTTCAAATGATATCAATTATGTTACGCAATGAATTCACCGATTAGAGAGCTCTGAGCAGACGGCCTTGTGTCACAGTCGTACAAGTTCTTTGATATTTCTTTCTTCCATAGTCTAGTGTGACAGTCAGAGACGCCATTCTTACCATGTGGAGTAATTAATTTATCTCCTTTTCAAGAGGTTAGACACAAGGTCAGGTATGGGTTTTGATGGAAGTGTTTCTGTTGAACGAACTGGATTCGAACCCGGCACACCAAGGTAGTATTCGTTCTCGACAATCTGTCCGACGGAGATGAACCATTACGACGCCCAGGCTTTGTCTCCCCTCTTTGGGGTGGTGTTCATTTATTGCTAACTGCCTGGGGTGCCCCGACCGGGGAATGCCGATAGGGCTACCCACGCATTTTTGCGGGGCCAGAGTGCGCTACCTTTAGTACGCTGGCCCCGGAAATCCCACTTTCCACCCTTGTGTCACACTTCCCGTAGTGGCAGGTAGTTAAATAATCAGTTGTACAAGTTCGAAACAAAAAATCTAACAATCTGTAGCGTGGGCTCTAGTATGAATAAGATACACGATGGCCGTTTGTCTTTGGTGAACCAAGATCCACGTTAACATTTAAAAGTAGAAATGGGTGTTTGTTGAAATGAAATTAGCGAACGCAACGCATTTCTCTTATTCTTATACTGACGCTGAGTTAATCAACGCCTGTGTCCCTCAGACTTTTTCATACATATCTTTTGGTACTTTTATCGATCCTGACTCAATGTCCGTCAAATCCGCGTCATGCTACGTAAACACCCGAAAAATGACGAGCCAAATAGTAAGTTGCTGCGTCGTATTTTTTGTTGTTGTTTTATTGTCAAGAAAAATTGCAAGAAAAACAACAAAACGTACAAAACATAGCGAAATTACTGTTAGTAAATAAATTGTTGGTTTTTATTTTTGTAACAAAACAATGATAAACAACTGTTAATAAATAATAATATTAATAATAATAATAATAAAAATAATAATAATAATATTATGATAATATTATTAATAATTATTATTATTATTATATAATATTAATAATGATAATAATAACAAAAATAACAATAATATTTATAATAATATTATTAATAATAATTATTATTATATAATATTATTATTATTATTATTAATAATAATAATAATAATAATAATAATAATAATAACAATAGTATTTATAATAATATTATTATTAATAATAATTATTATTATTATATAAAAATAATTATATAATAATAATAATAATAATAATAAAAAATAACAATAGTATTTATAATAATATTATTATTAATGATAATAATTATTATTATATAATAATAATAATAATAATAATAATAATAAGAAGAAGAAGAAGAAGAAGAAGAAGAAGAAGAAGAAGAAGAAGAAGAAGAAGAAGAAGAAGAAGAAGAAGAAGAAGAAGAAGAAGAAGAAGAAGAAGAAGAATTTTTTCTATCAAGCGTTACATGTAATAGCATATTGTCGATTTTTTCTTTCGGCTAAAGCTTTTTTCCTGGCAGAAATAAATAACTTTTTTGCTATATTCAACTCTGCTACACAGTTCTTCGTAATTCAGTTGTTTTTTTTGTTTTGTTTTTTTTAATTAAACAGGAAATAAACATGCACTGGCTTTGATCAATTGCTTCTGGCTTCAATATTGATTTAAAAAATTATCGTCTAGTTACTGGCAGCTGATTAGCTAATCGCTCGACATCTCTCTGCCACTATTCGGCTCGTCATCTCTCGGGCGTGTACGTAGCATGGCCAAACGCTATCGACGCGAAATTCACGGAGATGAGGTCAGGATCGATAGAAGTACCTATTTTTTAATTAATACATGCTATAATATTCCTTAATTTTGGGATTGAGTTATGTTTGAAAAATAATACATTTTTAATTGTACTAATTGGAATTATCTCATCAAGCAATCTATCTGCTTATCTGCCTATAACTCTCTCACTCTCTCATTGTATCTTGTTTGACCCACCGTTCTTATTTTATACTGTATCTATGACTCACCTCTCGCTCCCTCTCTCTTTCTCTTTCTTTTTTCTCTCTTGTTCTCTTTCTCCATCTCTTTCATTAACTCTTTCTCTTTCTCACCTTTATTTTATACTGTATCTATGACTCACGTCTCCTCTCTCGCTTTCTCTCTCTCTCTCTCTCTCTCTCTCTCTCTCTCTATATATATATATATATATATATATATATATATATATATATATATATATATATACTTTTCAGCAGCACACATTCAAACAAATCTCCGGCCTCCCCATGGGTTCTAGCCTTTCCGATCTCTTAGCCATCACCTACATGAACCGGTTAGAGCAACGAGCACTTAACTCTTGCCTCTCCTATGTATTCTTCTCCAGATCCATAGATTAAAATTCTAATCCTCACGTCCTCTCGAGACGAAGCTACACAAATATTCAACATCTTCAACAACACCAACCCCCACATACAATTCACCATTGAACACCACAACGAGTCCGGCTCACTATCTCTCCTTGACTTCAACCTTAATATCACCGAAGACAGCTCTATACATACTAACTTCTATAGGAAACCTGCCTGCAAAAACCTCTTCATACACTTTAAGTCTGCTCTGCCCACAAAAGCCAAATTAAGTTATGCCCATAATGAAATCACCCGAATACAAATAAAATGCTCTTGAGCTGCTGACAAAAGAATACACACTAAAAACTTCCACTAAACCGTCCAAACTAATGGCTACCCCGCTCCCACCATAGCCCACCTAAATAAGCCCAAAACACGTAGACACCGCACCCTCTCTAACACCTGTTTCTTAAAACTCCCTTTTTTCAGCGATAAAATCACCACCTCCATCCGCAAGGCTATACATAAGGAAAACCTTGACATACAACTAACCCATACTGGCACTTCCTTACGCCAACACTTATCCAAAAAACATACAAACCACACACTCGAACCCTGCTCCCTGACCAATTGCTCTATCCCCAACACCGGTCTGTGTCATCGCACCAACTGTGTTTAAGCTACAGTGCAATAAATGCAACAAGTTTTACATCGGTAACATAACAAGACCGCTACACCTGCGCATCAAGGTGCACTTGAATACCCGTATATCCTCTTTCCACAAGCACACGCAGATTTGCTCGAATACTCAGCGTGATATTCATGTCTCCATATTAGTGTCTGTCAGAAACATTGGAGACCTTAGAATCACAGAATCAATCCTTATCTTCAGATTAAACCCCTCACTCAATCAGCGTCACAGGCTCCACTCACCGTTCATTCTATAATATCTACCTCTCATCCACTGACCAACCCTCATATCTAACACTCATTATACTCCGTTTCCACCACTTCACTCATTACTTACCTCCTATATTAAATCATCACACACCCAAACAACTCCCCATATGAACATCCATCCCAACACACATTAAGCTAAATCAAAAAACCATATTCACCCTACCTTACTAACCCACCAAAATAAGTTACCTCATAAATTAGCATTGTTTAGTAATTCATCCAAACAAATATAAAATTATACACATAACATACAAATATTGAATAAAATAAATGAATAAATAATAAAATAATAATGATGCATAAATTAATTAATTAATTAATTAAAAAAATTTTTTTGAATATCTTTAAAAAAAAAATTTTTTTAATCTATATAAAGAAATATGTAAACAAGATGAAAATAAAGAATATATAAATAAACAAATAAACAAACAATAATACATACATATATGCACGCGTATATATGTGTGTATGTGTTACATAACCACTGAAACGGCGTGGCACCAAAAAGGGATTTGTTACATAACGCTTATGAACTAATTTTCTCGTAGTCGAAACAATACGAAAGTTTATGAGAGAAGACTATTAAGCGTTTACAACCCTTATTTTAATATTCATTTCGTTAGGCACTTTCTATACACAGTTTCAAGAGTCAATTTTTAACACAGTTTCCTTATGACGATTTTAATGGCACTTTTAAGTCTTTAAACTGTCGGTCCATTTTCAAACATAGCATTTCCAATATAACAATTTAAATATAGTCTTTTAAGTCTCTTTTGATAATGAACTAAGAAAATTACCTTACAGGTTCGTTCGTCGCTGGTCGTGAGTTCCTTGGCACCTCATCTCCACTGCTGGATCGTGATCGTCGTGGAGTACTGTTTTGTGTGGGCAAAGTCTGGTGACAGGCAGAAGAGAAACGCGGAGACGATTTCCCCTCAGAGAGATTCAACCTTTTATTCGTGCGCTGCGACAAGGGTTCTGTTTCCATTCGTTCTTCTATTCATGCCTCATTCGTTCTTCTCATTCTTCCTGCTGGGGGATGCCACGATAATTGCTACTGGGTCTCCCCAATACCCAGTCATCACGACGAGTCTTTACATTCTCGACTTCGCGCTCCTAACTTTCGGAGCCTTCCGGTGGGTCGACCGTCTCGCTTGCTCCCAAACTAGTCACTCTTTTTTAAAACTCAATCTCTCACCAACAGGGTGTGACGTCATATGTACACATGTCACTGTCATGCAAAACCCTCGCGTTCACACATGTCTTTCTGACTTTTAGTTTTTCCAAACACGCGTGACTCATAACGGTTCCATTCGGTGCGTGTCGGCGTGACCTTGCACCGATCTTGCCAGGTTCGCCCCTTCTCATAATTCATACTAGCTAATTTTACACGTTTACAGAATATAGGGCTCGTCATAATGTAACATATGTATGTATACATATATATGTATGTATATATATATATATATATATATATATATATATATATATATATATATATATATATATGTATATATGTATGTGGGTGTATATATGTATTATATATATATATAACTAATAATTTATTACACAGATTTCCACCGAACGAATCCATAAATTAATTCGCATAACAAACAGAGTTACTTCCCCTATATACTATAGTAAATACATGTCACATTAATTCGATAAACTAATTTGACGAAACTCACAATTAATATCACTTCTTGAATATATGATAATCAATAAATTTAATTTAAAAAATCTAGAATATTTAAAATGAGAAATTAATTACTTTACTTTATATTAAAATTCTTAATATACGAAAGAAAAAAAGATACGAAGATACAGTACAACACACTGAAAATAAAAAGTAAATAATCAAAATACAAATTTAATTATATATATATATATATATATATATATATATATATATATATATTATTAATAAAACTAACAGTTTATCGATCACCATACACTTATCCAATATTACACACATATTTTTGAACACCAAATTATATACATAACATAGCCCTAAAAATCTTTAATTTCTATTCTCTGCGGGACTTGGTTTCGCTGCTGTTCTGTCTTTTGGCAGCCATTTTGTTTTGTCAGATTCTCTGTACAATCGGAGAAATTCCTTCTGGTATTAATTATTTTGACAAATGGAAGTTTCTTTTTCCGAAATATTAAATAAATGATTTTATAATCATCCGGACATCACACAAACAGCTAACAACACTCTTGCTGTTATGTAAGATTTTAAGAAAAAATAAATAGTAAGTCATATTTCGTATTCGATTTATTATTTTTGTTCCTTCCACCTTACATCTTACCCGGAATTTGCATTGCCCACAGCCTTTTAAAAACATATTATTACTATACCCAGCAATGCTTCAAGCAAACTACCATTCTCTATTATATATATATATATATATATATATATATATATATATATATATATATATATATAAACATTCAATGAATTAAAACATTGCAATTGTTCCAAGAATTAGAGCATCAAGTCCAGTATGGCCTACAATCGTTTCCAAAACAGTTTGTTAATACTTTATTTTATTCTATTTTATAAAATTTTATAAATTGATGAATCTTATCCAAAACGTCGCTTCATCAGCGCCTTTACAACACGTCTTATATATATATATATATATATATATATATATATATATATATATATATATATATATATATATATATATATATATATATATATATAACTCTATTGTTTAAATATATCAACTTTCGATTGGATAAGATATTTATATCAACATCTTCTTTCAGCCCACCAGAAGTGCCGAAAATATACGCCTCCGCATATTTTAAATAACGGGCGTTACGATATTTCGCGCCTCGCGCTGGGAGTTTACCAGGTTATATACTTAAAGTGCATTCATTAGCTTTTATCCTCAATCTCCAGTTTTTTCTTAGACATATCAAAAGAGAGTACGAGGCTTAAACTCATCTCCGCCAATCACTGGCAACCGCCGACATATTCAAAGACAAATACGTCTACACCACTTCATCTGACACTGACTAAATTATTCCTTTTTACTTGCGATGTTTATTACCCAAATTACCAGAAAAATGTGTTGCAGAAAAAGTAAAGAAACGAAACAAGATAAGTGATTTTATAGCTTTTTTAATTTTTAACTTAGTTCACCCCCAAGTAAGGCGAGTTGCCACTATAGACGTAAGGGGCTACTGAGTATTAAAGTGAACATTTTGGGGGGTCATTCTAAATTGGGATCTGTACAGCGAGATGCTTGTTCACATTAGTTCTAAATTTTTGCATTTTGGTACAGTCGAGGAAACAGAGTGCAGGGAGGGAGTTCCAGAAGACAGCAGCTCGGGGAAAGAAGCTATTTAAGTAGAAGACTCTCCGGCATCTAGGGACGTCCACAGTGAATGGATAGGATTTAGTTGATTATCGGGTTGGTCAAGTGTAGTTACGTCGAGGGGGGTGCCAAGGCAGCAAGTTGGTCGGATCACATTCCATTGAAGTACTTGTAAAACAAGCACAAGGATGCAACATCACAGCGATGGGACAGGGGCTGGGGCTTGGAGAATAGTGAGGGACCTATTAGATTAGATACTTTTTCTCGGACTTTGTCTAAGAGGGAAAGACTAATGGATGGTGTACCAGCCACGATGTGATAACAATACACCATGCATGGGCAGACGGTGGCTTTGTAGAGATATAGGATACTGTCAGGTGTGAGAAGTTTTCTAGCTCGGTAGAAAGAGCCCACTTTCTTTGCAGCAGCCTTTGCAATTCATGTTACCTGTAAATGTTAGGCCGAAGAGTTTAAACGTTGGACTCTCAGGTAGGATGTTATTTGCCATGTTAATCGGTGGTTGAAGAGGTTTCTTGTACTTGTTGAAGTAAAGGAGCTTATTTATTCGTAGTATCATGTTAACATCTGTTTGATATCTTGTTTGACCAATCATTCTGATTTGATACTCTATCTATCACTCGCCTCTCTCTCCCTCTCTTTCTATCTCTTTCCTCCTCCTTCCTTTTTCTCTCTCTCTCTCTTCAGTAACTCTTTTTCTTTCTCACTCTTATTGTATACTGTATCTATAACTCATCCCTCTCACTTTATCTCTCTATCTCGATATATATATATATATATATATATATACATATGAAATTAAAAATGGAAAAGCGGAAGACCTTTTCGCTCAACGTTTCGCCCAAATTTCACGTGGGCTTTGTCAAGAGCGGACGAAGAATACAATATATATATATGTTTCGATCACATTTATGTGCATATATATATATATTTATTTTTTTTTTTTTTTTTTTTTTGCATACCCTTCATCTCAACATGAACCCAACCACTATATATATTCCCCATAATTTACAGACTTTCTCGTCTTTTGTCATTTTTGTATTCTTCGTCCGCTCTTGACAAAGCCCACGTGAAATTTGGGCAAAACGTTGAGCGAAAAGGTCTTCCGCTTTTCCATTTTTAATTTCATACCGTCGGATTATTTTTATCCTTTCATATACTCATATATATATATATATATATATATATATATATATATATATATATATATATATATATATATTAAAGCAAATTAATGATTTTTTTTTAATTATTTCCTCTCGTTTTTATACTTTTTCAATTTCATCCCACCCCCAAAAATGTCACAAACGTCTCATTCCTTGCTTTAATAAAATGTACCACTAAAAATGTATATATATATATATATATATATATATATATATATATATATATATATATATATATACATACATATATATATACTTACATATGTATATATATATATATATATATATATATATATATATATATATATATATGTATATATATATTGTTTAAAAGTATCAACTTTCGATTGGATAAGATCTTTATAACAACATCTTCTTTCAGCCAACCAGGAGTGCAGAAAGTATACACCTCCGCATATTTTTTAAAAAAAGACATTTCATAACTACTGCCTTTATTCTGGTTAGTCTTGTAAGTTATCATTCTTGTAAGCTTATGCGCTGTTCTTTACCCAAATGCGAAAAAAATAAAGAATCAAAAGTAAAAGTGTTTTTATAGCTTATAATGTATTCGCAGTAAAAATGTTGACATCATTTTGATACACTTCTACCTTAGAAATGCAGACAGTTCCCCAACCGGAGTGATCAAAAGACAGAACGTTCTATCACCTCGACCATTAAGGTTCGCTCTCCTGTTTTGTCCGATTTTCCTCTGATCGGTGACGTAATTCTGAATATTGCTTCTTAAACATTCTTCAAACCTCAAAATAAAAACAATAAAATGTTTACACTTTCAGCTCTCGTCTCAAGCTTGAAATCATTAAAACAATTACAGTCGAATTCCAAACACGACGTCTACTCACACCCCGGGCTTACATCTCTTTAACATTTTGATTATAATTCTTATTCACTCCACCGTTTTTTTATTACCCCGGAGGAATTTCGTTATATTTTCCTCCAAATTTAGATGAGTATAGATAATTCGAAATTCCGTAAAGATTCCCGAGTTTGACATAAATATTCTCGTGTTCAACGAGACGTTCCTTAAGAACTTTGAAGGTCAAATCGGTCGAAACGTTGTGAGAATGACATCCAAAATGAGAACAGTAGTCCGAATTATCTAAATAATCCGAATTATCTAAATAATCCGAATTATCTAAATAATCCGAATTATCTAAATAATCCGAATCGTTACATTTTATGTGTCAAATAAACTTAATATATTTTTTGTACGGATTGACTTTGTCATCTTTTTTATTAGTTTAGGGTTAGGGTTAGGGTGTAGGGTTTACGGTTAGGGTTTAGGGTTTAGAGTTAGGGTTATGGTTAGGGTTTAGGGTTAGAATATTGTGTTTAGGGTTAGGGTTTAGGGTAAGAGTTTAGGGTTACGGTTAGGGCTAGCGTTAGGTTTTAGGGTTTAGGGTTTGGGTTTAGGGTTAGGGTTAGGGTTCAGGGTTTAGGGTTAGGGTTAGGGTTAGGGTGAAGTTTAGGGTTAGGGATAGGGTTAGGGTTTGGGTTTGGGTTTAGAGTTATGGTTAGGATTTATGGTTGGGGGTTAGGTTTAGGGTTTTGGTTTAGGGTTAGGGTTATGCTTAGGGTTATGGTAAGGGTAAGGGTTAGAATATTGTGTTTAGGATCTATACAAGAAGGAATTTGATGTAACTTCTTTGGTTTGAATTCAATAAGGATAACATTAATTACAATATTTCGGCATTAAATAACCCCAAAACCAACCACAACAAACTACTACAAAACTTGTTAACACAAACTCATACAGTGACAGTAGAAAAACATGTCTACTATCATTGTCTTACACAGACGAATAAATTCTTCTCATTTTGGATGAAAATGTAGTATCTGTTTTGATACCACACTTCTTCATGTTTGGCCTCGACCAGTGATGGAAAAATCTTTCTAGACTGATGCAACCTTTGTTTTTGCTCCAATCCAGAATGCACCTTTTCGAGGAAAATGATTTTCACCACATTAAAACCGACCTTGTGGGGAGGCAATTAAATATATGAACCCTACATACACGGTTAATCAAGTTTAACCAGAATTTATTTTTTTATTTTTACAAGTTGTTAGTGGTTGTCAATCCAACTTTATTTTGTGGTTGAATGGAAAAGTTTAATTGACACTTTTAAGGGTCAGAGGTGACCCCAGACGGAAGTCTCGAAACCACGGGATTTCTTAGCATAATTTTTGTTGTCTTTTTAGCCGGCGAGACTTCAAGCGGGAAAAACGGGTCCGGGGTGCTGTCCCCAATTGAATGCCAGCACACACAATGTAAATAGGTGTTACAAGATGAGCTATATGTATATCTATCTGTATGTCTTTCTTTCTCCTCTCTCTCTCTCTCTCTTTCTCTCTCTCTCTCTCTCTCTCTCTCTCTGTCTCACTCTCTCACACACACACGTACGTTCCCTTTGGTGTTTCTTCCCTTTAAAAATAAACCTTTTTTCAATCAACATCGGCATCCGAGTGGTTTTGTATGCACAGACGAGTGAGAACCTGGGTCACAACGACAACATGGGAGTATAATTGTTTATAAACGCACCGGTAAAAATATAACACAATAAGACATTTAAAGTGGAGGATAGGGTTTCGATCCATACCAAATTTGATTTATTGTTAATTACTTCCGGGTTTGACTCAAATTAGTGTTGCGTTACCGCTTACCTTTAAGTATAGGTTTTCGCTTGGCTCCACTGTCACCACCACCATTGCTGTAAAGTTGTTCATCGCTTCTGTCACCATCACCATCGCCGTCAAGAACAAAAATACACGAACACTGTGGATGTTTTTTACCTGTTTATTCTGACATATTACACTTGACACAATTTCTGTGTGGGTTACGAAAGTAAGAAAGATCTCCAGGGTGAATTTGAGAAAGATACCATGTCACTTTGGCCAACTCTGTTCATTGGCCCGTCTCACCCTGTCGGGGTTAGCGGGACGAACACTTTTCACGTCCGCCTCCGTTGGTGAATCAAAATATGTATATATATATGTGTATATAGATAAGTGTATATATATGTGTATATATGTATATATATATATATATATGTATATATATATATATATATATATATATATATATATATATATATATATATATATAAACAGTGAAATAATTGTAGACGCACTGTCATTATTATTTATAGTGAGGATTTTTTTATGATTTAAAAACAAAAGGGTCGCAAAGTCTCCCACCGCCATAGCGTCACTTTCAACTTCTGTATTGGCCCCAACCCCCTTTTTAGAGACATCCTAGTCTCTGAGCTTACCACTATCTAACATTAGGTCAATATCAATTTTCGGTATGCAATAACCGAAAAAGAGTTGACATGCCGTAAAATCGTCTCACTTACAGTTTTACACCTAATGTATCACAGGTTGCATGCAGTAAACGATAAAATACAAAAAGAAAAAACAGATTTCTGGGATACAGTTACTATGGTAACAGTATTTTGTTCCGGTCATTACCTTGCTCTCGAGATAATTGGCGCGTTTTGCGTTTAACGAAAATCAGGCATTTCCATGTATCGCCATTTTGAACGGTTATTTGAGATTTAATTTCATCCTCAACAGAAAATCATGTAATGTCCGGGGATTTTTTTTATTCAAAGATAATTTAAGGGAATTATTTGATACATTATTGCGATGCTTTAGGCAATTCACGCACATTGAACAACTTGAAATATCGCATTGGAAACTTAAACAGGAACCGGTTCTTGTAAAAACGGACAAATAATTATTGTTCAAAGATGTGTAAAGAAGTTCACTCGCAGAAAGAATTTGTCTTGCGATCAGAAGAAAAAAACACACGTGAATCAGCGTTCAATAAATTCTACTCAGATACTGACCAACATCATCATTAATATAATCACTCAGGAGTTTCGTTAACGGTTTATGTTGTGTGTGTTCTTGGAATCCCTCTGTCGCGAGAAACAATGGATAGGCTCTGATAAGTTACCTTCGCGATGAGAAATGTATAGATAACTAGAATAATATCCGTCCTAGGATCGGTAAAATTAATTCCGCGTACAGAACATTAAAATCAAGTTATAATAATATTAAACCTTATGTCTAGAATCCTTATTCCAATGTTGGTCAAAATCTATTGAAAAATGTCTCAAATGTAAGGGCTCTTAATAAATTGAAATTCAGAGTATCTTGCTTAATTAGTGTCTAATGACTATGAATGAAATTTAATTCACATCTAATATATTTGAATTTTCAAATGGGTGGTTGTGTCTATATTAGGCTCCTAAACCCCTTTCAAGTAATCCCAAGAAATTGAAATTTAAGGAAGATTTATTAATTGATGTGTCAAAGATATTTTTTAAATTTCACAAAAATCGAGGTTATCTGAATTATCGCATTCCCATTTTTACTCCCTTTAAACGACACAAAATAAAACTAAATATATCCCACATTAAAGTCGTTTCTGTCGTGCAGCTATGTTTAAAATTCATAATAAGTTAATTAGTTTAAGAGTGAATCATGTGCATACAAATATGTATATATATATATATATATACATATATGTACATATATGTGTATATAGATAAGTGTATATATATATATATATATATATATATATATATATATGTATATGTATATATATATGTATATATATATGTAAACAATGAAATAATGTTAGACGCACTGCCATTATTATCTATAGTGAGGGTTTTTTTCATGATTTATATTATAATAGAGGAATAAAGAACCACGGGAAGGGGAACAAATATGAATCACTTCGTAAATTTTTTATTTCTCTATGAGGATGTTTTTTTTGTTTTTTATAAACGAGTATTGAGAAAAAAAGGTAAAAAAGTTAAATTAATATACCGAGACGTCTTTCAGTCGACACTTTTCAAGGTAATCGTCGACTACGAGGGGTAATCACGATTAAAAACGTGGTCAGAAGACTATAAATATTTTTCTCGATACTCGCTTATAAAAAAAAACGTCCTCATTGAGAAAGAAAAAAGTGACGAAGTCATTCATCTTTGTTCCCCTTCTCGTGGTTCTTATTCCTCTATTATAATATAAACCATTAAAAACTCTTCACTATAGATAATAATGGCAGTGCGTCTAACATTAATTCACTGTTTATTAAAACTTTGTACCAACTAAAATCTATTAATATATATATATATACATATATATATAGAGAGAGAGAGGGAGAGGGGGTTGTGTAGCATCAGTGCAGTTCCAACGAGAGAAAAAAGTATATTTAAAGAATTGTGGTTACCAACGCTAGTAAAAAAAACTTTTTCAATAATTATTTATTATCTTATCATTTTAACATTTTAAGTTTTTTTTAATATAATTTCATAACGCGTTTCGAGCATTTATCGTTTATCCATTATGCTCTCTTCAGATGTAAATTCCATTTGATAAAAGTGTTTAATTTGAGAAAACATTTCATTTTTCAGATGTAAATTCCATTTGATAAAAGTGTTTCATTTGAGAAAACATTTCATTTTTCTTTCATTTAAAAGTGTCTGTTCCATTTCACAGAAAAAATGTTTGTTCCGTTTGACAGAAAAATGGTTATCTTGTTGTATATATATATATATATATATATATATATATATATATATATATATATATATATATATATACTGATAACTGTGAGTGTCAACTTTGCACTTATGCCGATGCTTTCTCAGACAGGCTTTTACAGTACTTACATAAATTTCGCATTTTTAATGGGTCATAAGCAAGCTTTCACGCTCCTAGCGATAATCAGATGACTACAAAATACGAGCTGAATTATTTTTCTCACTTCCAGTTTTCTCGCAACACAAATATATATTGACTCACGGATATGATATCTATCTAATGCGCGCAGACAGATTGTTTTTTTCTTTTTCCTCTGGCAAAAAAAATATCTTTTCACGTATTTTAGCTTTTTTTAGTATTTATTTTGTTTTACTTATTTATTCTAATTAATTTGGGTAATTTTTTTATTGAGTTGTTTTCCTTCATTTTTTAGAGGTTTTTTCTTTTGATAAAAGGAGGGAATCTTGCAATTTTCATTTTGAAATTGAAATCATTTTAATTTTTTAATTTTAAGTTATTTATAATTTTGATTTTTAGTCTTCACTTGGTTTTATATATATATATATATATATATATATATATATATATATATATATAAATACACATACATATGTACATATATATATATATATATATATATATATATATATATATATATATATATATATATATATATATATTGGGTATTTAGATCTGTATGGCTAGGTTTCCTTCCTCTTATCTACTTACCTTTCTGGTACCTAAGGTACTTAAGCTTTTTTTTTTAATGCGACTATACTTCCTATATAATTTTATTGCTAGCTACCATATTGCATAATGGTTCTTGGGTGTAGTGTTTAGATAGTATTATTATTTTTTTTTATTATTATTATTATTGTTATAATTAATGTTATTTGATATGCAAATTATCATATCATACGGTAGTCTTAAGGGTATTATATTATTATTATTATTATTATTTTATTATTATTATTATTATTTATTTATGTATATATTAGTGAAATTTTAAGCTGAATTATTTCGACACTTGATTATTGGGGAAATGGTAGTTTAATCAGTACCATTGGAGAGCCATGAATATTATAACTGTCCTGTTTTTAAATCTCCGAAACAGTTACATCGTAAACAGCTGATGATCCCCGTGTTAATATTAGACGCTTAAGGTCTCCTTTTTTGTTTCACTCTTATATACTGAACCCCCCCCCCCTATTTATTTTTTTATTTACTTATTTTTTTATTTATTAATTTTCCAACGAATGTTAAGTATGCAATATCTTGGATTTAGTTAGTTGCTCTGGGAATTTAAACTGCATTTTACTTTCTTTTTTTTTGTTTAAAATGACTCAAAGCTTCTTTAGACTATATATATATATAATTATTTATTTTATTTTTTTATTATTTGTTAATTTATGTCATTTAATTGAAATAGGATGGTGTTTATACATTATATTATTAATTTGGACTATTTTTGTTATTCTATACTTGTTTATATTTAAATTTATTTTGATATTTATTTAAATTTACTTTTTTTTATTATAATTTTTCTACGTTTAAGTAGTAAAAGTATTTGTATGTATGTGGGTTTGTTTGCGCGTTGATGGGTTTTGTTTGTTGTTCTGAAATTTTGCTTAGGCATGTGCTGCAGAGGTGTATTTATTTAAATGTCTACGTTTTGCAATTAATTCGTATTTTTCTGATGAGTACTCCATACGTTTGTGTTTAGCTTATAATATAACGAGCAGGTTCTCTGTCTGTCTATCTGTCAGTCTGTCTGTCTGTCCGTCGGCGAGAATTGTTGTAAACGTAAGAGAGGGGGGGGGGCGTGTAATTATTATTTAATTAATTTTTCAAGTCAGCGTTGATAATCTTTGTATACCTTAGAATTTGGTTGGGAAACTATTAATTACTTAATCTAGATTAAATAACATTAAATAACATACAAATAAAGTATTATTCATTACTTAATTTAGATTAAATAACATACAAATAAAGTAGAAAAAAAATTTCAAGACGAGACTGCGATTTGAACACAAAAGGTGTCAAGAATCTTACTTAATATATTTATTTACTCCTCTGCAGGAGTTAGGTACAAGGCCAGTTTTATCTTACTCCCACAAGTAAGATGTGACCACAGCTTGGGTCGAGTAAGTGGGGTTTGAAAAGCCAGCGCCCGACAAAGTGAGCACTCTGGCCATTAAAAATTGCCTGGGCAGCCCCGTCGGCATTCCCCGTAATTAATTTCTTTTAAACTTCTAATAAATTTATATTTACAAATATACACTTATAACTGCTATTATCAAATTTACATATGTATTTACAATATTTTCCGATAAAGTGATATTAATAAAATTATTCATACAATTAATTATACACATTTTATTCAGAAAAGAGCCTGTTTTTAACCGGTTTTTAAACCTTTGTTCTAGACACAACCTACAAATTCTGCTGTTTATACTACAAGCCGGTGCTACATTTTTGATTTCCCATTTTATATTGGTGTGCGTGTGTTTCTGTGTTTTTGTTCCCATGTATACTTAGATAGACGTGTGCTGTTTTTCTATGCTTGATTTCTCATGGGCATCATATGGTAGGTGTACTGACTTTGAATGTATTTTTGTGGTATCTATATAAACCTTTTCATCGTTATTGCCGTTGCGCGTAGTGGATTTGATCCACTACTATTTGCGATAAACCTATTTCTAATGGAAACGTTGGCCTTACCTCTGTAGAAACATGAGTGAGTGTTATTTTTTGTGCTATTTCTGCCTTAGTATGTGTTTGTATCGCTATTTAATTTTTAAGGCTGTTTCCTTTCATATTAGCTGTGCAGAAGTTACTGGCTTTACTATTGCTTCATATTCATAACGTGTCTATGGTAAAAAAAAAATATTTAAGTACTGTAGGTTGGCTTGAACCAAATAATGTTGCAGTTTTTATTGATGCTTGTGTTTTCATGGTATACTAAGCTGTCCTAAAATTAGTTATTTTGAAGGTTAAATATTCTAGAATTGCAGGATAGTCTGTATTCTACTGATTTAGTAATTGGCTTAAAAATTTGTGGGTTACTGGTTAAAGATAGGTTTTGTATGGTTTGCAGGTTTTGTATGGTTTGTAGGTTTCGTTCTCTCAGTTGACAGTCATACTTAGTAAATTTACAGCTTTTAAGTCCATGTTTTGAGTTATGTGTTTTCTCCTGTTGTCTGCAACTCTATTGGGTGTGTTGTAGAAACTCATTAGGTATTTGTCTCTGTATTTCTTCATTTTCTTTGCTAATTAATGTGGAGAGTTTGTTTATTATTAGGATTCCTATTAGCTCGCATACTTCAGCGCCATCAAAACCGCCCATCGTGACGTCAAAATTTGTACTTTAACCTTTCTTCACTCATGTGCTATTGTCTCTGCACACTACTGATCTTGTATAATAGATTATTATGCTTGTGCCATTTTCAGGAATATCTATATACTGCTGAGCAAAATTAAATCGATCGTTTATTTTGGGTCTTTTCGCTTATAGACAGATAACATTTGTTATGTCAAACTGTGTCATTTACATTTTGTATTGCAAATCTGACATTTTAAGTAGCGTTAGTGATTTTCCATTTGTTCAAATTTAATATACTGTAAGCGTAATTTAGCGTTAATTTAGCGTTTAGTATATATTTGTCTTATTATACTTATGTTTGTTTGATTTCTTTTTGTAGTTCGTTTTGTTATGTTTTAGTATTATAAATGATTATTATGGTTAGGGTTAGGGTTATAGATATTTTGTGGTTGGAGAGGTTTCTTGTAGTTATTGAAGAAAAAGAGCTTTGTCTTTACTCTACTCTCATCATGTGGGCAAAACAAACGCGTACATATCCGAGGCAATGGCTGAATCCTTAGAAAATGACCTCCAGGCTGTAATCGATTGGGGTCATAAATGGATGGTAACTTTTAATGCCGCAAAGACAAAGCTACTTTCCATTCAATAACTACAAGAAACGTCTTCAACCACCGATTGGCATGCAAAATAACACCCTACCTGAGAGTTCAACATCTAAACTACTCGGTCTAACCTTCACAGATAACACGAATGAGAACAAATACATTAAAGACATTGTCAAGGTTGCTGCAAAGAAGGTGGGCTCTCTCTACCGTGTTAGTAAACAACTCACACCTGACACTATTCTGTATCTCTACAAAGCCACTATCCGCCCATGTATGGAGTATTGTTGTCACATCTGGGCTGGTGCATCATCCACTAGTCTCTTCCTTTTAGACAAGGTCCAAAAAAGAGTTGCCAACTTAATAGGTCCCTCACTATCAACCAAGCCCCAGTCTCTGCCCCATCGCCGCCATATAGCATCCTTGTGCTTGTTTTACAAATACTTCAATAGATTGTGCTCCGATGAACTTGCTGCTCTAGTGCTCCCTCGACGCAAATACACTCGACAAACACGACAATCAGCTAGGTCTCATCCAATCACTGTAGAGGTCCCCAGATGCTGGAGAGCCTTCTACTCCAATAGCTTCTTTCCTCGTGTTGCCGGCCTCTGGAACTCCCTCTCTGCTCCCTGTTTCTCCCATTGTACCGACTAATGTAAACAGACATCTCGCTGCACAGCTCCCAACTTAGGATGACACCCAAAACCTACTCCCTAATTCGCAGTTGCCTCTTACGTCTACAGTGGCGACCTTCCTTGTTTGAGGTGAAATATATATATATATATATATATATATATATATATATATATATATATATATAGTATCTCAAAATTGAATGAGAATTTAATTACCTGTCGATGAATAATGTAATGAGCTCCTACAAAATAGTTCATTAATTGAATGACAAGCAATTATTTTCACGTTTTAGTATGAGTACTACTACTATTACTACTACTACAACTGCTACTACTTATTCATTAGTTTTCGTACAAGTCATTATCGGTGATTACTCACTGAAAATAATAAGTTGTGTTCCCTGTAGTCTGAGTGACAGATGCTCCAGATGCTTAACATTTTCTGCTTTTTTTTATAACCGTTGCGAGGCATTTTGCAACAGCCGTTTACTGCTGATTTTCCTCGCCCACGCCGACCGTCGGCCTTCTCTGGAATTTGAGTGCCGATAATCCTCCACAAAGTTCCGGTACTCCCCGCACTTTTCTAATGGAGGTCTAGTTTCTGATCTCTCGCCTCGGTCTTTCCATCGTCTCCGACCCTTCACGACAATTTTGTGTTCTCACTGACAAGAACAAATGGAGTCTGAGTGAAAACATGTCTTACCACTCTTCATTTCATTGCAAATGATTTTGATTCATCGAAACAGCCGTTTACCATCGATTTCCCGCTGGCAACGACTATTGGTATTCTCTGGGATTTAGGTGGTTATTAGCCACCCCAAAGTCCCAGTACTGCCCTCACCCTTCCAGTGGAAGTCTTGTTATGTCTCTCCCTTCTCGGTTATTTCCATCTTCCTTGAACCTTCAAGGCCATTTCGTGTTGTGTGTATGTGTGTTTAGAAGGGGATATCATTTTATACGATTTTTAAGAGTGTTGTTGTTGTTGTTTTTATTATTATTATTATTATTATTATTATTATTATTATTATTATTATTATTATTATTATTATTATTCACTAGGAGTTCTCACACAGGTCATCATCAGTTATTGCTCACTAATAATCACCGTTGGTATTCCCTAGAGTCTGAGTGACAACAAGTCTCCCCATATTTCCAGTACTCTCCACCTCTTTCGATAACTATTGCAAATGACTTTGCGTTATCACAACAGACGTTTATCATCAATGTATCGCTGGCAACGACCATCGGTCTTCTCTGGGATTTGGGTGGCAATAAGCCTCCCCAAGGTCCCAGTACTCTCCGCACTCTTCCAGTGGAGGTCTGGTTAGTGCTCTCTCTCCTCGCTCTTTTCATCCGCCTTGGCTTTTCACGACTATTTTGTGTGGTACCATCCGAGGCAAGTGCCATTACTTTGCGGGTGTGCGCAGTTCATGAAATTTCTTGCATTTTCTGTTCCTTGGTTTCATGTGTTTTTGTTTCATTCCTATTGCAATGTCCATGTAACTGGTTAGCATTCGTAGCTTATGTGGGTTGGTTTCGCATTCAAGGATTTTCCATAAGATTTCAGCTGTTTTCATCATTGCCGTCCTTTGTATAGTCTTAGTCTTCCCTGTTGATTCCAATTTCCCTTAGTCTTTTTTCTAAGTTTTTCAGGACTGATCCTAGTTCTCCTACGATTTTTGGTATTATATTGACTTTCTTCATGCTCCACATCCCTTTCAGTTCTCTGGCAAGTTCCGTGTATTTGTTTCGTTTTTCTTTAATCTTTAACCTGTGGTTCTCTGGTACAACAAAATCTACGATTTTGCAGGATTTTCTTTTTCCTGTCGATTATTATGATATCCGGTCTCCTTACTTGTATGAGTTTATCTGTGTGCACCCTTATATCCCAGAGGATTTTGTTTTTTGTTTTCAAGTACTGTCTCTGGTTTATGTTTGTACCATTTGTCCGCGTGTTTGAAATGCAGCTGTTTGCATAGTTCTCAGTGTATAGCTCTCCCAACGCGTCATTTCTGCTCTTGTATTCCTTTTCAGCTCCATTGATGCACACATTATCATGTGATTTATTGTTTCGTCTTTTTGCCAACACAGTCTGCATTTACCGCTTTCCTGCGTTATATATATTCTAGCTTGATTATTATTATTATTATCCTTATCATTATTATTAGTATTATTATTATTATCATAATCATTATCATTATTATTATTATTATTATTATTATTATTATTATTATTATTATCATTCTTATTAATATTTTTATCATTATCATTATTATTATTACCATTATTATCATTATTATTATTATCATTATTATAATTATTATTATTATTATTATCATTATTATCATTATTATTATTATTATCATCATTATTATTATCATTATCATTATTATTATTATTATTATTATTATTATTATTATTATTATTATTATTACTATTATTATCATTCTCATTATTATCATTATAATCATTATTGTCATTATTATTATCATTATTAATATTATTATCATTATCAGGCTAAGTAGATAATAAAACAATAGAAAAAGGAAAGAATAAAAAGGCACGGAATAAAACTGATAAAATAGATAGAAACGAACTGAAAGAGTTAACAAGTAAAGAATATAACCCGATACTAAATCATGAAAAAATATCTCATCACAAAAAAATATTTATTTAAAGGGAAAGTTTTCCAAATTTATCTCACTTCTCTGTCTTCTTTGG
>OY744519.1:21497128-21532128 GCA_963556195.1 Sepiola atlantica | reverse complement strand
ATCTGTAGAAAATCGATCGTTCAGCCATTTGAGACAGCATTTTCTTATGCCGTTTAAAATACACGAAAAATTTGAACAACAATCATTTCATGTTGTTTAACAGTAATTGCTTACTTTCAAGCTCACTTCTCTACTTTCTCTACCGGAGTGCGCTAAGTTGGTTGGTTGGTTGGTTGGTTTTTAACGGCATATCAATCATGTAAGGTCATTTAATGCCATGAAAGGTTATTTATCGTAGATTCTTATGTGTAGGTTTTTTTGCAGTAGAATTGCATGGTATGGTTTTTTGTCTTTAATTATTAAACGTAGGATCTTTGTGTTTTTTAATTTTTGGTGAAAGTCCTGCAGCTTTCAGTAAATTGAATATATTTTCTATGTGAACTTTGTTTAACAAATCCTTCAAATTGAACTCACTTGAGTATGACTGACTCGTATTCTTGCTAATACGACCTCCTTCGTCCTTGGTCTTCCGTGTTCTTTGATGAAAGACATTACGGAATGCAGTTTATTTCTTTGAAAATATATAATTTAATATCGTTTCCCCTCGAACCGGTTGCCTTTAAAATTCCTTTACTGCTCCCTGTTTCTCTCAACTGTAGCAACATGTAAAAAATTTAATGTAATTTGAACAAATATGTTGCTGCACAACTCCCTACTTAGGATGCCTCCTATATAAATTAGGCCTCTATTTCACAGAAGCACTTTATGTTTCGGTGTCAATATGTCTTGTTCGGGTTGAACGAAAGTAAAAATGAAATCAAGTATGCCTCGTTTCTGTGAACCTCACAGTATTCATAAAAATCTGTATGTATTTTTTCACATGATTTTCTAACCAAAAAAATGCAAATGCTTATTTTAATAATTTACTTACTGACTTTCTAAAATCACAACCTGTCAAAACAAGCCAACCTTGAATTCCAAATCTCACTCCACAGATTCCATTCGCTAACCTTATTATCACAATAAAATGTGCTACATTATCAACCCGTCCTGGGACGGGTATTCACACTAGTATTTATGTATAAGCAATTGTTGAACACATACGCACTCATTTTGCATAAAACCAAATGAAATGTTCACGGCTCAGTAAATAATCAGAATTTACTGACTGTATCTGATTTGATACGACCTGATCATATGTTAAACTAAGTTTATATTCTATTGTTAACGAAAATAAAGGAAAGGAAAAACATTGCCTTATACGAAATCCATTTATTTGGCCTAACAATAGCTGCTTTTGTCATTTTGTAGGGTAAGATTTTTTTATTTCATTGGAATACACGCTTATAAGTCTGTTAGTGTTCGTTTAACTTAGTGACCAAATGAAATAATTTAGATTTTGTTGGGAAGTTCATTTTAGAATGAAACTATTGAAATATTTTTTAGTTGTATGTGCTATATTGTGTTTCACGTGCTCTCATTGTAACATATCGTGTGGATTATAGATTGGACTATGCAGCCATACAAGAACGAATTTATATATATATATATATATATATATATATATATATATATATATATATATATATATATATATATATATATTACGTTAATCGTTCTTTTTTAATATGTATTAAATAAGGTATACATTTCATTAAAATTGGACTTATTTGAATTTTCGGTGCACCTATGATTTAAATTTCAGTGTGTGGGGGGGACACTCTTAATATTATGAAAATTTGCTGAAATTTTGGGAATATACATAATTTTTTGTCATTTACCTGTGGTTTAAATTTCATTTGAATCTAAGGGAAAACAGTTTTCAGTGGTTGTGCAACCTGGGGACCACCAGCGTAAAAGTGATGTATTTCTTATGTAGTATATGACCTTCACTGAGATGTCCCTAGTCCACATGCCAATTTTCAAGCAATTCTGTCCAGCGGTTTGGGTGAATATAAGACACAAAGACCAGACGGACACATACACACAGAGTTACTATATATATATATATATATATATATATATATATATATATATATATATATATATATATATATAACATAAAAAATAACATAAAATATTACTATATATATATATAACATAAAATATAACATAAAATATAACAACACGAAATTACATAATTGTCGATGAAATAATTTATTTCAACCTTGTGGTTTTTTCAAGTATCAATCCAGACAATTACATTTTTGAGACTGAAAGAAAATTGAATAAACCTTCGACAATTCAAATACAACTAGAGATAGTGGTAGTAGCAACCAATCTGAATACCTCTTATAGAGAGAGGGGAAATTAAAATCTCATATTTAACTATAGCGATCGAAGGGGAGGAATCTTTATGTTTTTTTAAATAATAACGGCTGTGTCAAAACCACATTATATTATTACACTTACGACTTGGCGATATAATACATATAGACAACCTTACACACACGCATATATATACATCCTACGAGCACGCACGCACGCACGCAACATCACCCACACAATAAAATAACCATGCATATTCATATACACAATGTTAGACATACATTTTTAGCGCAGATAATTTCGGTCATGGTAGACTCTTGTTCTCAAACCCGATAGTAAAAAGAAAGAGAAAAAAGAAAGAAAAGAAAGGAACAAGCAGGCAGACATAGAGAAGAAAGAAACAATCAACGAACGACCGCGTGTCACCGACCGACCGATCGCGTGTCGCAGATTTTCAGTCTGTCTGGATACCGAGAGAGAGAATCTATTTGAAAATAAATATTATCTAAGATAATACGCATGTACACATATTTGAATCTATTTGAAATAAATATTACTTGAATTTATACGCATGTAGTTACATATACGCACACAGATGTAAATATACATCTATATACATATATACACACACACACACCTACCCATAATATTTACATAAACATTCTATATTCTTATTGTAATACATTAATACAATATGAGTTCTAAAAATTCGTATTATATCATTTATATTCTAGGTTAATTTTATAATCTATGGAAATCTATAATTATAACCTAATTCCAATCTAATAATGTCTATTCGTAAAATTTAACATTTATACATATAGTAATTCAATAATTAGTGTATTATTAGCAGAAAAATTTCTTAAAGCTATCTTATTTTAGGTAAATAATCTGAATAAACAAATATTTACAAGATGTGCCCATCCGAGTATAGGAAAACTATTCTGGAAAAAATCTGTAATAATTACAGAAATGATACCCACGACACTGAAAAGATAATTAATGAAAAAAACTAGGAATTTGCATCCAAACTGAACATCGAGGATAGAGTGGGGAAAATCGATAACAAAGACGCATACATACTCATCAAGGACCATAAGAAAAATTTCCACATTAAGAAACAATCTAGACTGATCAACTCTACGAAATCGGAACTCGGCCATGTATCTAGGAAGATTCTCAAGAATATCATTAAAGTAACTCTGGAGGCTACTAAATTCAATCTTTGGAAGTATTCTTCGGATACTATCAAATGGTTCAAATCAATTTAAAATAAGAAGAATGCCTCTTTTATACAATTCGATATTATGGACTTTTACCTCTCGATTTCCAAGGAATTACTTACGAACAGCATCAACTATGTTAGGAACTTCGTGGATATATCCGATGAACAGGTAAGAGTAATTATGGCTTGTCGCAGATCCATCCTTACAAACAATCGGGAAACATGGATTAAATTGAACAACAACAGCTTTGATGTCCCGATGGGTACTTTTGACTTAGCTCAGATTGCCGATCTGGTGGGCATATTTATAATGTACACAATTAGCAGAATTGTAGAGCCTAATTTAGTGGGTTTATACAGGGATGATGGACTAATTGTCATCCCTAATAGTGACGGCCCCTTGCTATCTAAAATACATAAAAATTAATAAGAACCTTCAAATACCTTGGATTTGAAATTGATATAACCTCAAATTAAATTATAAATTATCTAGATATTACACTAGACTTAAAAAAGGGGATATATAAACCCTTCAATAAAGATAATCACAGATATATCAATACTAGATCTAACCACCCGAACTGCATAATTAAACAAATACCTAAAACGATTAATACTAGAATTAATAAACTTTCGGGTAACAGGAACATTTTTGAAACAAACAAACATTTATACAATAGAGCGCTAGAAAAAAGCGGATATAGTGAAAAACTCAAATATACCAAGAAGGAAAATAAAAATAAATGCAGGAATAGAGGCCGGAAAATAATATGGTTCAATCCTCCTTACTGCCAACTATCTAACATCAACATCGGGAAAGTATTCTTGAACCTGGTAGATAATCATTTTAGTATGAATAATCCACTTAGGAAGATATTTAATAGAAAAACCATAAAAATCAGTTACTTGTGTACCAAGAACATGTATAGAATAATCAGCACCCATAATCGTAAATTACTAAACAATTCTAGTAAAAATAAGATTACAGTAGATAAATGTAATTGTCAAGTGAAAGATAACTGCCCACTGGACGGTAACTGTAAAGTTGAGTGCGTGGTTTATAAGGCCACTATTCATCCGGAAGATAACAACAGGGATAAGAAAGTTTACATCGACATCTCCGCGGGAAACTGGAAACAACGTTTTTATGACCACAAACACTCTTTCAATAACCCAGAACTCAAGAACAAAACGGAGTTTGCTAAACAATGGTGGCTACTGAAAAATAAGAATCGGTCCCCGGTCGTTTCGTGGTCAATCCTATGTTATTCGGATGTTCCAAATGGATTTAGGAAAAGATGCAATTTAGGTTTAGAGGAAAAAAATAAGAATCCTAAAATACGAACACAATAATCTTTTAAACAAACGTGTTGAACTTATGACCAAATGCAGACATAAATGTAAATATAAAATAACCAATAACTTGAAATTCGATGGACCTCTAGATTTGTAACGGTGAAGATACCAAATTGAATACTACAAGATTATTTATGGTACTCCCCCCATAAGTATTTATAATAATATCTGTAATGGAAACGGAATTTCTGACTTGGTGATATTCATGATTTGTGTATTAGGGTGTATGTGTATATCATTGTATTTTGAGATATTTGTTTATTCAGATTATTTACCTAAAATAAGATAGCTTTAAGAAATTTTTCTGCTAATAATACACTAATTATTGAATTACTATATGTATAAATGTCAAATTTTACGAATAGACATTATTAGATTGGAATTAGGTTATCATTATGGATTTCCATAGATTATAAAATTAACCTAGAATATAAATAATATAATACGAATTTTTAGAACTCATATTGTATTAATGTATTACAATAAGAATATAGAATGTTTATGTAAATATTATGGGTAGGTGTGTGTGTGTGTGTATATATGTATATAGATGTATATTTACATCTGTGTGCGTATATGTAACTACATGCGTATAAATGTAAGTAATATTTATTTCAAATAGATTCAAATATGTGTACATGCGTATTATCTTAGATAATATTTATTTTCAAATAGATTCTCTCTCTCGGTATCCAGACAGACTGAAAATCTGCGACACGCGATCGGTCGGTCGGTGACACGCGGTCGTTCGTTGGTTATCTCTTTCTTCTCTATGTTTGCCTGCTTGTTCCTTTCTTTTCTTTCTTTTTTCTCTTTCTTTTTACTATCAGGTTTGAGAATAAGAGTCTAACATGACCGAAATTATCTGTGCTAAAAATGTGTGTCTAACAGTTGTGTATATGAATATGCATGGTTATTTTATTGTGTGGGTGATGTTGCGTGTGTGCGTGCTCGTAGGATGTATATATATATGCGTGTGTGTAAGGTTGTCTATATGTATTATATCGCCAAGTCGTAAGTGTAATAATATAATGTGGTTTTGACACAGCCGTTATTATTTAAAAAAACATAAAGATTCCTCCCCTTCGATCGCTATAGATAAATATGAGATTTTAATTTCCCCTCTCTCTATAAGAGGTATTCAGATTGGTTGCTACTACCACTATCTCTAGTTGTATTTGAATTGTCGAAGGTTTATTCAATTTTCTTTCAGTCTAAAAAATGTAATTGTCTGGATTGATGCTTGAAAAAACCACAAGGTTGAGATAAATTATTTCATCGACAATTATGTAATTTCGTGTTATTATATGTTATGTTATTCTTGCTCTGTTTATCACATTGTGCTCTTATACCCGGATTTCACCCTGGAATTATTCCATTATAACACAAATATATATATATATATATATATATATATATATATATATATATATATATATATATATATATATATATATATATATATATATATGGGGAGTATATACATTAAAAGTTAAAATGTATGTATAAAATGAACTGAAACAAATATTTTAAAAGTGCTCAATAGTAGGTAAAGCTTTATAAATATTTATTATATAAACATTTAAATAAGCTAATCCAAAAGAAACTACGTTATCAGCCACCTAACGCTTCGTCAAAGCCGAAAAATAATTATTAGTATTTCTCGGTTCCGGTGAAACAATATTGCTTTTACGTAAGTTGTTTTAATGTTTATAAGATAAACATATTTATATATATTTATCTTATAAACATTTAAACCAACTTACGTAAAAGCAATATATATATATATATATATATATATATATATATATATATGTGTGTGTGTGTGTGTGTGTGTTTATGAATATATATATATATATATATATATATATATATATGTGTGTGTGTGTGTGTGTTTATGAATATATATATATATGTGTGTGTGTGTGTGTTTATGAATATATATATATATATATATATATATATATATATATATATATATATATATATTTAACATAGTTCACCTCAAACCAGCCAGGCCGCCCTGTAGACGTAAAGGTCTACTGAGAAAATAGGTGAAAGTTTGGGGGTGTCACCCTAAA
The DNA here is from genome assembly GCA_963556195.1 of Sepiola atlantica. Taxonomy (NCBI): domain Eukaryota; kingdom Metazoa; phylum Mollusca; class Cephalopoda; order Sepiida; family Sepiolidae; genus Sepiola; species Sepiola atlantica. The sequence continues at coordinate 21,525,258 of OY744519.1, read as the reverse complement.
TCTGCGCAGATGGCTGTTTACATTAGTTTACATTAGTTTTACATTTCTGCATGTCAGTACCGACAGGAAAACAGGGAGCAGAGACGGAGTTCCAGAGTCCAGCAGCACGAGGAAAGAAGCTGCCGGAGTAGAAAGCTCTTCAGCATATGGGGACCTCCACAGTGAATGGATGGGACCTAGCTGATTGTCGATTTGTTCTAGTGCATTTGCGACGAGGGGCACATGAGCAACTAGTTCATCAGAGCACAATCCATTGAAGTACTTGTAAAACAGACACAAGGAAGCAACATTGTGGCGATGGGACAGGGGCTGGAGGTAGGTGGATAGTGAGAGACCTATCAAGTTGGCGACTCTTTTTTGAACCTTGTCTAAAAGAGAGAGAGAACCTAGTGGATGATGCACCAGCCCAGATGTGGCAACAATACTCTATGCATCGGCGGATGGTGGTTTTGTAGAGATATAGGATAATGTCAGGTGTGAGAAGTTTACTGGCACGGTAGAGGGAGCCCACCTTCTTTGCAGCAGCCTTGGCAATGTTTTTAATGCATTTATTCCAATTCATGTTATCTGTGAAAGTTAGGCCGAGGAGTTTGAATGATGAATTCTTAGGTCGGGTGTTATTTGCCATAACAATCTGTGGTTGAAGAGGTTTCTTGTAGTTATTGAAGGAGAGTAGCTTTGTCTTTGCGGCATTAAAAGCAACCATCCATTTGTTTTCCCTATTTCACTAAAGACTGCAGGTCACTTTCTAAGAATTTAGCTATTGCCTCAGATTCAGCAAGGCATTTGTTGTATAGTTTGGAGAGGACAGGTGTCAGCTCAGCAGAGCATTTTTTATTACTATTACTGGTATAAGATCAGGCCCACAGGCTTTGGAGGTGTCAAGGTTTTTTATGATGTCTCTGATTGAGATGGGATTATGACCAGGTTCTCAGTGTGGCTTCAGTCCGCAATGGGAATTTAGGGAGAGGCTGGTTTGCTTAGTCCAAAGTGGAGTTGAAGGCGAAACGCTTGGTCAGTAGTTCAGCCTTATCAGTTGCCGTGAAAACAACATCGTTGTGATTTGAATTGCGGGGGAATTGACGATTGTCCATTGTTCATCACACTATTGTAGATTTTCCAGAAATCACGAGTACCTAGTTTCTGTGACTGAATGCGTTTTTTAATTATTTCTATATACCTTCTCTTTGCTTCATATATCACTACTTTGCAATCATTTTTTGCCTCTATAAATTTCTGTCTATTTGCAGTTCACTTATGGCGGCCGAATTTTCGGAATGCCTTCTGCCTCTCAGCAATAGCACCTGCACATTCTGAGGTAAACCATTGAGGTTAGTCGGGTTTGCTGAAGAATTTTTGCGTAAGGACATAAGCATCAATGCCTGCTTTGATCCATTTGGTTAGCTAATTTGCACACTGATCAGCAATGAGTAAGAAGGTTTCAGTCCATGGGGCCTCGCTGATGTTATCCCTGAGGGATTCAAAATCAGCCTGTTCATAGTTTCTCGTCGTTTTGAGCAACGACTCTTCAGCTTTTGGAAGAGTTTTTAAGGTGATAAGTATCATTACCACAACGTGATCAGAGTTTCTGAGCGGGCTATGGGCATTCGCGACACAAGCCTCGGGTAGTGAGGTCAAGAACGGGTCGTGAAGTGAGGCTTGCTGGACCGCACGATCAGGAAGGCTGGTCGTAAAAGTGAGTCTGTTAGAGGTCTTGAGCTTAGGAGAAATTAAAAGTAGAGTTCCCAGCTGCATCAGTAACGCTGGAGAATCCCCACCAGTCACGGCGGTGTGCATTAAAATCTCCAAATACATGTGTTTGGGCATTCGAGTCGAGTGAGAGTGCTCTATCTAAGCTTTCAGAGACAGAGTCAAGCAGGATACAGTCGTGGGTCGAGGGAGAACGGTATAAGAAATATAAGTAACTAACTCTGTTATGTAAGGTCAATCTGAAGCAAATGTAGGCTTGGTCATCTGATTCTAACCTGTTCTCTAGTCAAGGGGAGGGTGTTCCGAACATAAACTCATAGCCCGTGCATATGTTTGTCAGAGTCTTTACGGTAGAGTGGAAGGTAATCAGTCATGTCAAAGTTGTGAGAGGAGATTGAGGATTGAAGGTTCGTTTCACTTAGTGCTAGGATATCCGGGGAGTTTGTCAGAAGAAAAGTTTCTACGTCGTTGATGTTTGTTCTTTTTTATTCGTTTTCATTATTAGCTCTTCTGCATATATAATCGCAGTAGCAGACCATATTTTTCATATCTTCTCCTAAAACCTGTTCGATGGCCCTTTGAAATATGGCGCTTGCTTCTTTGAAGTTATTGTCTATTGGCATTTGGTGATTTGCCATTTTCAAATCTATTTTTTGTAAAAATGCTCATTTCGATGAGTTCATGTAATGCAACTTTAACATTAGGTCTAGGATTTGAATCAAAGCAAAATATGTTTTTTACGCCTATTTTATAATCTCCATCTGACTTTCTCAAAATTACAATGGGTGATACCCACTTGCTATGCTAGGTGAAATATGTTCAAGACGGTCCTATTCTATTAGTTTTCATAATTTTGCTACTACTAATGACAACAAATGCTTCATAATCAGAGGGAGAAAAAAATTCTTTTAATGTTAAACTCACTTCATATAAAGTCAAGTATGTGTATATGTTTATATATTTGTAAATATCAGCTTCTTAACAAAAACATTTGGATTCCTGAACAATTTGAGTATTATTCTTTTTCAAACATCCATTTCCAATATAACAGCTGTTTTTATATTTGACGTGCTTTTCACAGCATCCACCCTGACTCTACGCTCTCGTCTCAACATAAGACTCTTTACCTTTTGGTCTTTATTTTGTTTTATTGCATGTCAAATGTTGGTGATAATATTTACAATTACATTGTCGGTTTTTCTCTATCCTCTGATGAAAAGAGTTTATCTTTGAAAATCCATGGATTAAGGATATGAAGCTCCTAGCTTTGAACTTCTGATGTTCTAATAAATATTGTATCTTTACAATTTCTTATTCTCATCCTTCATCTCTAGAATTGATTGCTCTATTCAATATATTGAGCTTTATATTATCACGATAGATTATTATTATTAAACGATAATTTAATTATCTTATAGTTAATTCAACATTTGAATATATACATATATATGTAGGGTGATTCATAAGTTACTTAGTTATTTAAAATGATTACCATATGAAGCACAAACATACCATGAACTTTTGATAATTGTTATCTTACTCTCTAATTACTGCTATTTGTTATTTTAAATTTGTTCGTTTATATATTTGTTTCTATATATATTTATTTTTATCTATTTAAATTTGTGTAAATCAATCATCATATGTGCTTTTTTTCAGGCAGTATGTCATTTACAATTGAAGAGCGAATTTTTATTGTTATTCATACGGACAAATTTGATGAATCTCCCACACTTGTTGAAAGGCAATGACGACCTCAAATCAAAAATCACTGCCGAGTTTGTTAAAATTAATCAATCAAATATGCTACGAAGAGTCGTTAATTCCTTGCAAAAAAGAATGGAGCTATGCATGCAGAACGAAGGTAGAAATTTTGAAAATCTGCTGTAATTTTAAACTCCCATAAATGAATTTGTTGAATAAACTTTCTGTTTTGCATTACCGTATTTTTTAACTTTAGAATTTCAAAAATAAATAGCTAAGTGACTTATGAATCACCCTGTATATGTGTGTGTGAATATATATATATATATATATATATATATATATATATATATATATATATATATATATAAAGTTAGGTATGTGTATATGTTTATATATTTGTATATACACGATTCACTCGTATGCTAATTAACCGATTAACATAAATTTTGGAACACAACTGCTAAGCATACGGGTGGGTAATATCATCTATTATTTGTTTAATTTACTCTATGTAAAGGGATAAAAAGGGTTTGAAGTTCTTTTTTGAAAAACTAGATACCTGCAATGTTTGTGAAATTTTAACAATAGGTATTATACATCATAATACCTATTGTTAAAATTTCACAAATATTCACAAATATTCCCTAAATGTACGTTTCCTTGGAGTATTTTAAAGCGTTTAAAGCGTTTTAGAAAACATAACGACACAAACTTCACATTTGAAAATTTAAATATTTTAGAGTTGCATTAAACTTTATCCATACTAATTAAGCACAAATTAAACTAGACTTCATGAATTCAAATTTCTTCTTCAAACGACATTTTCTAGAATCAAAATTTTGCAATGGATTTTGATCAAAATTAATATTCTGGACGTAAGGTTTAGTATCATTTTAATCTTCGTAATGAGACATGAAAAGTGTTCTTTTCTCATGCGGGTATTCTATTATATTTTGTAAATTATTTTTAATATTATGTTCAATTTATGTTAAATGTGTTGTCTTTTTTCTTGCCGACAAGTTGCCTGTTATACGCTTAGAATCAAGTCTAAAATCTAAGGCAGCAACAAATTAGTTTTAATTTGTATTCCAGTGTTTTCAATCTCTGTAATCAACAATCAATCAATTACAAAATAGATTAGACCAACAATAGTGTTTTTGTTTTGTTTTTTATTGCTTTTGTTACTGATATTTGTTTAACGTCAGTTCTTTGTATTTCCAATACAAACGTTTAAATGTGTTTTCTCTATAGATACTAGTTTTAATACCCGTCTCAGGGTGGGGTATTAATAAAACATTAGTTAACGGGATAATCAGTATGGTACGCAAAATAATTTCAGCGAACAGAATCTATGGAGATTTTTCGTATTTGTAATTCTAGGCTACGTTGTGTTGACAGTTTGTGATTCATGAAATTCGCTAAATGCAAATATTGTGGCCTTAAAGAGCCTCAGTAAATAACACGAAAAGAGGTAATTAACGAGAAGCTGCAACTTCTCAATTAAGACCATCCTAACCCTAACTGTGATCCTGACCCTAACTCTAACCCTAAAAAAGTAAATGTTATAAAATGCAAAACGTAAAGATAAAATAGGTAATATGGTGTCATGGGGTGGACAAAAAGAAGCATAGGTTTCATCATTCAATTCCGGGCAACGCTGGGTTTTCTTGCTTGTTTTTAAATTTATGTGTTTCAACTGGCGGGAAAAAAAAAATTCAAAATAACAACACTTTAACCTTCTATTGATTCAACTCTACCCTAGATCTCTTGTCACATCGACATGACATCGCCATTATTGCTATGATCACAAGAAGTTCCCTTATTAACTTTATAACATCTTGGAACAATTTTTTACATGATAATTTGTAGGTTACGCAAAATTAGGTTAAAAAATGGAAACTGTGGAATTTAAGACTGAAATGTTTTGACAGATTGTGATTTCGGAAATTCGTTTGTAAATTATTTTTAAAAACATTTTGTTTGTTGTTTACAAAAAATATGTGAACAATTAAAAAACGATTATGATGTATGGAAAACGACATGGATTTAATCGATGTGTTTTACGTTCGTTTACCCTACACAAGGTATATTGCTACTATAACGTAAGGGGCTACTCTAGAATTAGGGGTCAGATTTTTAGTAGGCATACGAAGTTTTACAGCAAGATATTTGTTCACATTTCATTTAAATTGCTGCATGTTTGTACAGTCTTGGAAACAGTGAGCATGGAAGGAATTCCAAATGAAAACGGTTCAAGGAAAAAGGCTATTAGGGTAAAAGAATTTCGGCCATCTAGATACCTCGCCAGTGAAGGGGTGAGATTTTGTTGCTCGTCGGGTTTGTCGGGGTATTTACGTTGAGTGGGTGCAGAAAGAATAGGCTTACTTGATTTTGATAAGCGAGAAAGTCATGTGCTTTGCTGCCTCAGCGGGTCACGTAAGGAATCTAATTAAACATAGACAGATTAGTGTGCGAGTAAGCAATAATAGTTAAACAACGTAACACCATTATTGTACCGAGCTTTGCTTGTGTTCTAACTTGCTGGAGAAAACAGTATTTTAAATGCTAGACGATCGATTGCCAAAGGAAAAAAACAAGTAAGTATCGATTATCAGTCCTTGAACTCCTTTGAGAAGAGAACGGTCACGCCGTACGGAAAAATGTGAATCGATATTACACTACAAAGAATTGAATGGAGGTTGCGTTACACACATATGTGGAACCCTTTTAGGAAATAAATAAGGGGCCACGTTATATATGTTATATGTGTTTATTTGGTGCTATTTAAGGAATTGTGGATGCTACGTTACAATAACAGCGAAGAATAATTGGGCTCCTTAATAACAGGAAGAAGTCGAACCCTAAAATTTTCAAAGAATAAAAACACACTGCTATGTTGAAAACTCGGCACAATTATATCTTACACGACTGAGGTCATGAGCTCAGGAAAGGGGTTAATTTAAATAAATTTTAGATTTCTATAAAACGAACGAACGAAGCGGGTTGAACCATGGCCACCGAGAGTTGACAAGGCCAAGCAACTAACTTCCTGCCCCCCTCTGACGTCACTGCATTCCGTGTCAAAACAAGGACCGTAGTAATGACAATAAGAAAGCATTTCGACTTCTCCATTCACTAAATAATCCATCAAAGTTCAGGAAATCAACCAATTTTAATGAAATTTTCAGTATTTATTAATTAATGATAACGGAATATAATAAATCCATTACTTTATTATAAAGCTTGGTGCAAATGTATTATTTCTTTTAAACAAAAAACACCTTTACTAAAGTTATTCAAAATATCAAAACATGTTGACTATACGATATTGTAATGATTTTATTATATTCCGTGATCATTAATTAATAAATACTGAAAATTTCATTAAAATTGGTTGATTTCCTGAATTTTGATGGATTATTTAGTGAATAGAGAAGTCGAAATGCCTTCATATTGTCATTACGACCGTCCTTGTTTTGACACGCAATGCAGTGACGTCATTTTCTAGCCAACCGGCCTGTAGTAACTCTCGGTGGCCACAGTTGAATCGGCTTCTTCCGAAGGAGGAAAGGTCTAGGGAATATCAAATTCACAAGTCGTCCCCAGTCGCATGCATATCTCGGTTAGGGGGAATGACAACGTTGAGTTTCTGCATGTTCTTGCAGAGAGATGATGACGTCCTCCTACATACAACGCCTGGTATTCCCAAATGGTCACCTATCTGGTACTGACCAAAGTCAACGTTGCTTAACTTCGGTGATCTAATGAGAATCAGTGTATCAACGTGATTATGCCATATATATTTTCAATAAAACGATTGAACTTTAGTCAGATTAGTTGAATAAGTATATGTTTGCGTGCTTTAACAATGGTTTACAAGAGCTCAACGAATTTCTATTCAAAACAATACGCAAAATAAATCACACATAACCAAATCTTTTTTCCCTAAAACCTACCAGAATTGAAAGAAAAGAAAAATTCTTCAAAACCTAGCTTATCAAAAATAAATAAAAACGGAACATTCTCCTTTGTAATCTATATATAATTAAATTTGTTTTACCCTTTCCTATGTGTCTACGTGTGTATGCGATCATGGAAAATATATAATCGATAACCATTAAACACAATAAAAATAATAAATAAGTGTAATTATAGAATAAAAAACAATTGTCCATTAATGAATAACTGCTTATAAAAAGCAACAGTAAATAATAATATTACTAATGAAGAGAAAATATACATAAAGGCTACGGAACATAATTTCAAAGGTATGTATGATTTTTATATGATGACATCCAAGCATCAAAAACATAGAGGTTCAGTAAAACTCCTACGGTATCTTATTTGATCTGTTTATAGCGTAGGATAAATTATATGACCTTGTAAACATTTTCTTCATTAGAAGATATAGAAAATGAGTATAGGTTTGGCCAACTATAGTAATTTTTATGAGGATAATTAAAGAAACTATACGTAGACAAAAGTGATTTATTAGGAACATGACTATTGATCAACGCAAACAGACATTAAATGCCGAAATATTTTTAAGTATTATTAATAGATACTGTATGTATATAACTGCACTAAAATGATTGAATATCTGTAACGGAGAGCGGCCGATTGAAGTAGATGCAGACACTTGTCGGCGCTGTTCAAAGAGGCAGCGTCTGCTATGCTGTGTGTGTGGGGCGAACCCGAAAACCTTCGTTGCCGACATAAAAAGAAAGAGGAGTGGGAGGAGAGAGGCGTCAGAAAGTGAAATAAGATTTTAATCATTTTATTTGTTCATGCAAATTAGGTTGTTTGCATGCGTGGGATTTTCGTTTAAATAAGAGAGTGAAAAGTTAAGAGTCAGGCAGTTTTTTCGTGGATATCGTTCTGAACGCGTATTGGAAAGCGAGCAAATGAAAAGAGTGCTGGATTTTATTTCATGTTGAGTTGAAGGACGTTTTTTATATACAGTTGAGAGAGACGGTTTTTTTCCTGCCATTTGGACTTGATCTTGGCGACATCTCTATTTAAAGTTCGTTATTCTTTATTTTTTCTTACAAGCTATTCCGGCCTTAACATGACCAATAGGCAATTTGACATTCGCCTGATTTCAGAATTTAGTGGAACTACTACTGACCTACCGATGGTAGAATGGATCGAACAGGTAGAACTTGTTTGCGAATTATGTGAGTTTCATGAAGTAGCGCGAGTTATTCCCTTGCGGTTAAGAGGGGGCGCTCTAGCTGTGTATCGACAGCTAGGTAAGGAACAGAGGGCAGATGTAAATCAAGTCAAGCAGGCGCTGATAACCGCATTTGCCACCGATTCATTTGTGGCGTATGAGGACTTCACGACGCGACGGGTACTACCTGGAGAGACTGTAGATGTGTTTTTGGCTGAGCTTCGAAGACTTGCCCTCCTTGTTGGGGAGACACTTCTAGAAAAATGGATTGTATGCGCCTTTGTAGCAGGACTGCCGAGCCACGTAAGGCAACATCTCCGGGCGTCGTCGAGAATGGATGACATGAGTCTAGGGCAGACTGTAACGAGAGCACGGGCAATCATAGCGGACGACAAGGAATTAGTTGCGGCAGCTATACAATCGGTTCAGTTTAAAGCTAATCAAACATCACGCACTGTGCCGGCTAGTGGAAGCATTATGTGCTATAAATGCTCTGGACCAAACCACTTCGCAAGGAACTGCCAATATCAGTCTGGTGAAGGGCATACTGGCCACAAATATAAATCACGAGGAAAGATACAATGTTATAGATGTCAGAAGATAGGACACATTGCATCTGAGTGTCCGGGAAACGAAAAAGGAGGCGAGATATCAGTGCCGGTCTCTCCTCAGTCAATTTAAGAGAGGCGCTCCCTACCGTTGAAGTGTGGATCGATGGAAAGAGACGCAGAGCACTGGTGGACTCTGGTTGTTCCCGGTCTATAGTAACTGGTTCAATATGTAGTCCTCAGAATTGTCGGAGATCGAACATTATGACCGCTGACGGTACAACTATCTATAGTCATGGCGTTGGAACCATTTCGTTGGCAATAACCGATATGAGCCCTGTAAAGGTCGATGTCTTGGTCGTACACAGTCGGCTGTTAGGTTTCGACATGTTACTTGGGATGGATGTTATTAAGATGTTGGGTGGGGTCAGCATTGACCAGTCTGGCGAAGCCCTCTTTTATAAAACGGGTTTACATGCTTTCGCTGCGATCACGATAGAGGAACCAGATTTTAGCGCCACGTTTGACGAACAGGCCAAAGTGTGGACGGTGTCGTGGAAGTGGTCAGGTGATCAACCACCTGGTAAACTCAAAAACAGGGTGCCTGAATACTCAGTACCTGCTCAAATCCGGCAGGACTATAGACGTGAGCTTCAAACATGGCTGAACAATGGATGGCTACTTCCCTATCCTGAAGACAAACTAGGACCCCCAAAGGGCCTAATTCCGCTAATGGCAATCTTCCAGCAGAACAAATCTAAGGTGCGGCCAGTTCTGGATTTTCGCGAACTGAATGAGCACGTCGATGCCTACACGGCACATGCAGACATATGTGCACACAAGCTAAGAGAGTGGCGAACGAAAGGCTCTAATAGATCAGTGCTCGATCTGCGGATGGCTAACCTACAGGTGCATGTATGGATATAACTGCACTAAAATTATTGAATATCCTCATTATTTTTTAAATCATTTTCGTTCTTCCAAGATTGTTAGAAGTGATGTTGTATTTCTCTCTGATATTTCCGATGATATTTTTCTGTACTCTATGTATTAAATACATTGATTTATAGAAATATATCAATTAACTGTATAATTTTCTTTTTTAATTGCTAAGTTTAGTTCATAGCGTAGAAAGTCTATATTTTATTTTGTTCATAGCGTAGAAAGTTCATAGATCATAGAGTTCATATCGTAGGAGTTTTCCTGTTGTACTACATTGTCTATATATATATATATATATATATATAGAGAGAGAGAGAGAGAGAGAGAGAGAGAGAGAGGGGGAGAGAGAAAAGAGGGTAGTGCAGTATTAGTGCAGTTCCAACGAGAGAAAAGTATATATGTAAAGGAGTAAGGCTACCAACATTTGTAAAATGTTTTTTTCATTTATTTATTATTTTGTTATTTTATCATTTTATAATTTTATATAACGTGTTTCAAGCGGTGGTCCGCTCTCATCAGATATGTAAATCCATTTGAAGAAATGTCTTTCGATTTGAAAGAGTGTTCCACTTGAAGAAATTTGTTATTGTTTGACGTTTTTGCGCATGCGTGGGTTTGCAGGTTTGTGAGTACTGAAACCTTACCCCTTTACATATATATATATATATATATGGGAAAATGAAAAAGGAAAACCAAGAAATGGATGTTTTTTATGTGTACATCAACGTTTCGTCTTTATTTATAAGACTTCATCAGGATGATAATATAGAGAAAAATGTCATGCAAGTACAAATACATGTAGTGTTGACATATTGGGAGGAAAAAATAAAAAATAAATAAAATAATGGCCACTACTGGGTGGACGTCCGTACTTGGTGGAGAATAAAAATGAATGTTGAAGAAAATGAGTGGGGAAGAAGTGGAAAGATGGGGGTGAGCAAGGACTACTGTGGCTGGTAGTAAGAGAAAGAGGTGGGGGATGAGCAGGGATAAAGTGGATGGCAGAGAGGGGTGGAGGAGAGGGAGGAAGGAGGTGTTTGACCAGATGGCTGCGGTCAAGACTGAAGGGAAAAAAGTAAGTTGGAATGTTTGTGTGTGGGGGGTGTATGCAGAGAAAAGGAGGGTGGGTAGAGAAGGAGGGGGCTGTGATTTTGGTGGATGGGCGAAAGTTATGGTCTTAGAGAGCGTTTTGAGAAAAAGAGGGGATTTAAGAAGGGGGTATGGAAGAGTGAGGGTATGAAAGAAATAGTTGAGAGGGGGAATGGGAGAGAGAGAGCATTTGTTGTGATAGGGTATGAAATATTTGAAATATTTGGAAAATGATAGCAATGAGTGAGGGAGTGGAAGGGTGGAGGAGGGAGGTAATTGAACGGGTGGGTATGGAATATTTGAAATATTTGGAACATGAGAAAGTTTAATTGGACTGCAGTGTTAAAAATGTGAGGTAAAAAACGGAATGAGTAAGAGAAAGTAAAGATTCATGGAGAAAAAGGAAGGGTGTGAGTAAGTGGGAGAGTGTCATAAAGGTTAGAGATGAAAATAAATGTTATCTATGATCAGGCAAGAGTCTTTGTTCTGTAAGGATGATCTTGCTTATTAAGGGTGATAGGTTAAAGAAGCCATTTCGTTGCTTGATAGTGGTGGAGGCGGTGATGAGAGCAGTTTCCAATAACCTTCGCCGAGATTTGTTGTGGATATATTTTGTGATTTTGGCTTGTTCAAATTTGAACGCATGACCATGTTCTAGTGCATGGGAGAAACGTGCACTGAGAGGGTTGTTGTTTTTTATGTCCCTTTTGTGTTCATTTAATCGTTTCTTTAATTCACGTTGTGTTTCTCCCACGTAAAATTGATGGCAGTCATTGCATGGGACAGTATATAAGCCGGCATGGGATGTGGGTGTTTTTTGGAAATGTCTGGATGTGTTTAGTGTTTGTTTTATGATATATATATATATATATATATATATATATATATATATATATATATATATATATATATATATATATATATAATGAAAGATGAGAATAAAACATTGTAAAAATGCAATATTTATTAGAACATCAGAAGTTAAAACCAAGGAGCTTCATATCCTTAATCCATGGATGTTTACAGATAATTTTTTTTCTCAGAGGATAGAAAAACACCGGCAATGTAATTGTAAATATTATCGGCAACATTTAAAAAATGTATACACAAAATAAGACCATAAATGTAACTTCCATGACAACCCTTCAATCAGGTTAATTTGCCCTTCTAAATCGGATATAGGAATTGTTAGTAAAAAGAATCTTAGACAGAATTATACCAGGAATTAAGGAAAATTCTTCTTCTCGCTATGGCAATCTTCAGACACTGTGATTAATTGGTTTCTTTACCATGAAGATAAATCTAGCTTTCGATATTAATAACTACTACCAATCGATATCTCCAATTAATAAAGCACCAATTTTAGCAAAAAATAACTCTGACCTCACTGATATAGAAATCAACTATATATTACTAGTTAGAAGATCCATACTTAGCTTTGGCAATAAATATTGGACCAGGAAAGAGACCCCTAACAATTACGACGTTGTTATTGGGGGCATCTGACTCTGCCCAAGTTACAGATTTAATATCATTACAAACAATATGATGGCAAACCATAGAAATACCAGAAATAGAACTAATACCAATGCCACTAATACGAATAATATAAATAATACAAATAACACCCAAGATAACGAATCCAGTACTTCTAGAGAAGTGGATATATCTGTTAAACCTCAAATTAAAATCAACGTAAACGTTTACGAAGGAAGAAAAGCATTTGGTTTATCCTCCATACAACAATAATGTAATAACTTATACCTCTAAAGGATTCTTCAAAATAATTGAAAACTCATTTAAATACCCACACATATATAGCACTATCCTAAATAAAACACCATTAAAAGCTGAACTTAGCCCAGATTATAATAACTACTAACAATGAGAAAATTAGACAAGCCCAATCAATCACTACCCCTTTAATCCCCACTAATAATTGTAATTGCCATAACCCGCATCTATGCCCACTCAATAATAACTGCATACATAAAGATGTGGTCTATGCATGCACTGTAACCAAATTATCCCAACAAACCTCTAATCTCAACAATACCAATGAATCGCCATCACTCAAATATTTTAGAAGAGAGCCAAATATGAATGCAAAACTTTTCCCATAAAACATCAAAAAATGAATAAAGGGAAAATAATTCAATACCTGAATGTTTTGTGAAGGATTCTGAATTTAGACATAAATTTGTTATTGTTTTTCGATTATAAAGTTAAATGACAAAAATGTAATCGAAATAAAAAATTAAAACGAAATATAAAAATGTTCAAGGTTAAAAGTGTACAGTTTGTATGGAAGGTCGGGTGAGATTGTTAAGCTTCATATATTGACGTGTGTTGTTTCAAATGTATGTGAAAAACTATACAATATATTTTTAAAATGTGACTATAATTCAGGATTTGAAAAAAGAAATGAATTTTTCTTGCAAAAATGGAAATGTGAAAAGGAAATTTTCGTAAACCGGGAATTTGGGAGAAAGCCGTGTTTCTTCTTCAGGTGCTATCTCCAAATTGATTCTCAAATAAAGGGATTATCATGTGACTAGAATGTATACTCGATAGAGAAAAAGGAAAATGCTATAGAAAAAGAAAACACAATGAGAGATATATTAACAAAAAAACTTGATCAGGTCAACCTGTTGAGTGAACTTTGCATTCGATGACCCGTAGGTCAAGCCTTCAGGAATGTTATGAGACCATTTTTAATTAAAAACGGACTTGCTGGCACTAGGAGGCAACCCGTAACAATATATATATATATATATATATATATATATATATATATATATATATATATATATATATATATATATATATATATATATGTGTGTGTGTGTGTGTGCGTGTGTGTATACATATATATATTTAGTAAAAAAATTATTAAAGTACACGGAGTTTTTTGTTTGATAAGACTTTTTACTTTTTCAATTTTCCGAATGGTCCATTTAGTGTTTCGGTCAAATTGGTGTATGTAAGTTCTGTGGGTTTCTTGTTCTATTCTCTTTACTTTTTTGCGAGTACTTTTGATTTGATTCGTCAAATCATCTCCAGGCGGTGTTAGTCTTGATGTCTTTACAAATATGTCTCTACTGTTGAGTTTTTGAAATATTTTTATTATTATTATTATAACGGCTAGTAATTCTTTAAACAGCGTCTATAATATTGAGATGTTACATGTTAGTCTGGGTATCTTTACAAATATGGCTTTACTGTTAAGATTGTATAGTAATTCACAACTTTACAAATACGTCTATAATGTGGAGATGTTACATGATAATGTTTGTCTAAATAAAAATATGCTGCCTAAATACACACAATACACACACACACATATATATATATATATATATATATATATAGTGTGTGTGTGTGTGTATTTAGGCAGCATTTTTTAATTTAGTCAAATATATTAAATAACACGGAGTATTTTTGCTAAATAAAATTTTCCGAATAGTCAATTAAGTATTCCGATCAAATTGGTGTATGTAAACTCCGTGGGTTTCTTGTTCCATTTTTCTTTCCTTTTTCATGATTACTTTCGGTTTGATTCATTAAATCATCATAAGGCGGTGTAAGTCTTGGTGTCTTCACAACTATGTCTTTACTGTTAAGTGTTTTAACGGCTAGTAATTTACATCTTTAAAATGAGCGTCTATAATATATATATATATATATATATATATATATATATATATATATATATATATAACCCTAACTTAAACTTTGACTTGAATCCGAGCATACAAACTGTAAGCACCCTAATAATATAAACAACTCAAATAATACAACAATAACCCCCCACAAAATTCATACCTATATTGGTGCCAGTGCTTTCCCCATAAAGACTCGAATCTCTAACCATATCTACTCTTTTAAACACAATAGTAATGGTACCACTAGCACCTCTCTTTCCAACCTAATAAAAAGCTTTCACATCAAAAATACCCCCTTGGTCTATATTAAAAAAGTCAAACTCATATACTCTTGGTTCTGCATTCTGCCAACTATGTACCTTGGAAACTTATATGATAGCTACAGCACACAAGAACTTAAATGTCATTAACTCCAAAAATGAACTTATTTCAAATTGCAGACACAAACGAAAATTTAAATACATTAATTTCATCACTCCCTCTGACACTCCTCCTCCCAACCAATAACTCCCCCCATTCTTTAACATCTGACAAATCTCTAAACTATATCCCAGGGGAACCTTGTAACTTCTATTCTTAACGCCCCTAATCTCACTAATTAACCCTCCCAATAAATTTTTCATCCCCATTACACCTAACAACTACATCTACCCGGAACACTATTAGTAGATTGAACTAACATTACTCCTCCAACTTTCCACCGATCATTAACATACCTAATATCTAGACTTATATACCTCTCCTGCAATATAGCTCCTTTTATCCTTTTGCTTCAGCTCCACTCCTAACCCCTTATATTTATCTCATTGTTTCTCCTGTCCGTAATCCCACCTACAAACTCCTTCTTGGCCTCTCTTTCCCCCCCCCCTTATTATCCCCTACACTTCCACTATATCGTCCTTATATTTGGACTCTTCCTATTTGCAACATATTCCCCTGTAACTTCCTTTTGTTATCATTTTAACTACGACATTTGAATTCCCCTCCAATTGGATCCATTAATACCCCCTGTAATTCTTATCAGCTCTCTAACACACTAGCTTCAAAACGCAGGTCTGCTTAATTTTTCAATCCAACCCTGGCCCATAACACTTATATTATATAAACTGTTACTAGCATTTCTGTCCTATCTCCTTAATAGCCTCCATAACCCCCTTTGAGTAATCTTTTTAACTATTTGATTGATTCGAGCTAGTTACATAACTACTTATTTTGGCCTATTTTTGAATAATCCTAATCCCTCTAAATACTCGCGAGCCATTTTCTATCGGCCTATTCTCTCTTTGTTCAACTTATCTTATCTTTGACCAATTTCACCGCCCCTCCCAAATCATATGTTCATACTACTTGGAAACCCCTTGCAAGTTTCCCTTATATATCTAATTAAATTTAAACTGTAACTGTTAATTGTTACCCTGTTACGACTCACTCACCATTTAAACCATAGATTATAAAATTGACACTGCACTCAAATTTTTGATTGAACCAACCCAACTCCACCCCTATTACTAGAAATCGAAACAATTTGTTTCTAACAATCTATCCTTATCCCTTACATTGTTCCCCTCTCCTAAATTTCAATATACATGAGTAGAACAGACTTGACCTTTAATTTCACTAACCCTTTTCCCATTAATTTATTCCCCCCCCTTATCTCCTTGGTCATTTAATGTCCCTCCAAATTATTCATCTAACCCTTAATTTGGTTTTAAATTAAAAATAAATAAATAAATTTTTTTAATTAACTATTCCCTAGCTTTTTAAATTTTAATTTTAATTTTTTAATTTTTTAATTTTAATCATCCACTCTCTCACATTCCTATATTTATTATACCATGCTTTCACTAATTCTACTTTATTCTTTATTCTTTAAACACCCTGAAACCATATCTGATAACTACAATTTAATCTGCCTTTAGCCGCCTGAAATGTTAGAAGCTCACATTTTTTTATTTCTATTTTTAGAATCAACTATTTCTATACCCATTCACCACTTAAGATTAACCCCACCCCCAAAACCTACACCCTACCGCTCGCCCGCACCCTTACCCCACCTGTCACTTTAACTACATCCCCATACCAACCCGTCCTCCTTTTCTTTTTTCCCCCAAATTCACAAAGCGACTTTTTAAACTACCCCGTACCTCCTAAACCCCCCCCCCCCATCCTGACCCCAAATCTGAAACTTTCATCAACTTTGGCTTTTTTTGTCTCATTCTGAGTTAATCCTTGTATGAGATCCTACTGTTTTACTAGGCCCGGAAGTAAATAAAAAAAATGGCCTGTTTTCCTCTTCTCAGCCTCTTTTAAGTGCATCTGGACTTATCTACTTTTGAGCACCTTCTCCAATCTGCTCCCATGCAAAGAGTTTTTCTTCACTTTCTACAATTTCACCGAACTTTTTCAACGGAAACTTACCACCCGGACAATTTGCATATCTTTTTCACGGAATTTTTCTTTTCATTCAATACGTTTTTTGACAAAAATTATTTTAATAATTTTTAATAATAATTCTCATATTTTTCAAATATTTGAACTTTGGTTTTTTCGAAAGCCAACTTATCCATCTGTATTTCTCCTCTGATGATAAGATTTCGATCTTTGAAAAGCCTTGGCTTAAGGAAAGAAAAATAAACACTAGTTTATTACTGACAACCTTGCATTGAACAATTGAAATTTGAAATAAATTTGGACAATCGTCGCATATTTATCACTCTTTTTTCTTCTATCTCTCTCTCTATATATATATATATATATATATATATATATGTGTGTGTGTGTGTGTGTGTGTGTGTGTGTGTGTGTGTAAATATATTAAGACAAACGTTATTTGTCCCATATTTTGCGAAGACTTTGGATTGTTCATCCAATCGTTTACATAATCCATAGGTACTTTTTTTAAAAACATGAATTTCCACACCGTTCGAACTGATCAAGCCAAACTAATACCCTGCTTGAAGAAGATTGGATAAACTATCGAAACTACTCGCAAAAACCTGGAACAAAAAGAAACACATTACGGAGACTACATACGACAATTCGACAGAAATAAGCGCTGGATGATCCGGAAAATAAAAAAATAAAAAAGACTAATAAATCAGGAACATTTCGTTTGTCTGGGTGGAAATATGCTGCCAGAATACACACACCCAATATATATATATATATATATATATATATATATATATCAAAGCAAAGAATATAGACGTTTGTGACATTTTTGTGGTGGAATGACATTGAAAAGTACACAAACGAGAGGACAAAAACCAAAAAAACAATACATGAATATAGTAAGTTTTATTAGGGTCTGCATTTATGTGATCTCTACAGTTCATTGGAACTAAATAATTCTACAATGAACCCTAGAGATCACATAAATGCAGCCCCTAATCAAACTCCACAACTGAGCATCATGACTAATTTGCACCATAATGCTATACCTAATAATTTTACTATCCATCTTCCACTTCAGCAAGCCGAAAATGATCTTCCAATGGTAGTTAACGATAACGCTTACAATAATATACAATCAATTAACCAACCTAATCCATATCATGAAAATACACTAAATAGAAGTAGACCCGTGAATAGGAATATAAATGGCTCAGGAACAATAGTAAACCCTAAGATACACACTTATATTTGGACCAAAGCAAATTTAATTAAAACCCGCATATCTATGCATAATTACTCCTTCAATAACGATGTCGGAAACAACAAAACATCACTGACTACTTTAGTTAACAATTTAAGATCAAAAAATATTCCACACAGTATAAAATGGTCCATCCTAAAAAAAATCAAACTCTTATAACCCAGGATCTAGATCTTGTGGTCTATGCAACTCAGAGGCCGTGATGATTGCCACAACACCATAAACGTTTAAATTTAATCAACTCTAGAAATGAATTAGTTTCCAAATGTCGCCATAAGAGGAAATTCAAGTATGCGCAATTAAGCCCACCACCAAACCCACCGTAGCTGATTAAGTGAGTGTCGGGACCGGGAGTGTCCAGTTTGGGAAATGTGTTTGTTAAATCCTCCCTGCCTAAAGGTTTAGACATTGAAAATGCCTAAATATCTCTTTAAATCTTTTAAGTTGCCAAATTTTTTAATTTTTAAATTATTAAATTATTGAATTCTAAATATTTTAATAACTTCTTAATTTGAAAAACATTAAATTTTAAATTAAGTATTAATTTCATAAATCTTCTAAATTATTTGATAGTTGCTGGATATGTGAATTTGGTTTATATGCTTAAGGCTGACGATCAAATAGCAATTTTGGATGGGTAGGTGTTTGGAGGCTTTGACCTAAATTTACACATCCTGTCTCTGTGACTTATAATTTCAGTTATACACATAACTGATTTGACCCAGACAAGTGACATCCGGTGTGCATATAGTTGATTTCACATATCTGTCAATATATGATGACGTTTTTCCTTCAAAGGACCTTCGTGTGGCTTTCTTATCGAGGAGAAGAAGTTATTTTTGGATTAGTTACGCTGTTTACTTGGCTTGCGGGAGAGTGATTACCTTAGAATGTTATTTTCTTCATTGGAGTAATTTTATCGGACCCGGAAGAAAAAATGGCCGAATACATCAGGTCAGTTTAATTTTATTCGAATTGGATTTAGCGGAGCTTGCATCTAACCAGGAAGTTATGGTTTGCACTACTCCGATCAGCTCATAAGAACCCTGAATTTTGAACATTATAATATTCAACACCAAGTGAGTTTTCTGAACTTTTCATATGATTTGGTTTTTTCTATCGTTTTATTATTTGCATATACCTTGGATACATTTTTCACTGTCATTTACTGCATCGATTGCAAGCAGGTTTCCCGCCTGGATAACCTTTTCGTTTTTGGACTACCATTCACCACCTGGATTATTTTTCAATCACCCTCCTTGATATCTTTCCTGAATATGTTTTAACTTTTATGACTTGGATGAACTGTATAGCATTAACAAAAATGTATGTTTTGGGCTGATATCTTTTATGTTTTATATACTTTTATGTATTTTTATATATATTCTTATATATTTTCAAAGTCTAATTGTAATGAGTTAAGGACTTTAAGGTACTTTGCCTGAACATTGAATTCTAATAAAATTTGAGTCGCACCTTATTTTATTATTTCACTTCATACAATGCTATATATATATATATATATATATATATATATATATATATATATATATATATATATATATATATATATATAAGGATTTTTCAAAGAAAATATTCTTCTCTTCAGAGGGTTATGGCATGATTTTGGAAATAATCAGCTTCAAATATATTTTGTAAAAATAATATTAAAATGATAAAATCAATGGATAATTTTTATATTTATTGAAACTGGAGTATAAAACCATTTGAAATATTGATAAATAATGTATTTTCAAATAATAATTTCCAAAGAATAATTTCTAAAGAATAATTTCAAAACATGTATTACATCGTTTACTACTAAATACTAACAGGTTAAACTCGAGAGAGCAAATACTCAACAAATAAGAGATAGGGGCACTTGTCAAACCTGATATCTTTAAATATTTGTGAGATTTGGAAGCGAACCCCATAGTATCAGCAGAAATGGAAAAGAAGATTCGAAATAATATCTAAGAGGGATGAGAAAACTCTTAGAAATCAAAATTATGAAGTAGAAATATAATAAAGGGATTAAATTCTTAGTATCTATAGAGATATTCTGGACCCTTCGCAGGCTGGACAAAAGAAGAACTCAAGCATCTGAACCAATTAACTATGAAACTAATGACCATGCACAATGCATTGCAACCGACTGGCAGACTATGTAAACTTTTGAAAAAGGGGCAAGGTCTGATAAAGCTTGTATACTATGTAGATGATACGATAAAAGAACTGGAAAAATACATGACCCAAAGTACAGACAGGCTGATTACGCCACAGAAAATACTGCCAGTATGAATAATATAAAATGCAGTGAACTGGAAACAAAAGACGAGAAAAGAACATAGGGACAGAAGCAGTTACATGGACAATTTATAAGACTGACCAAGGAAGACACCTGGGTATGGCTACGAAAAGGTCACCTGAGTAGAGAAATAGAATTGCTAATGACAGCTACATCAAACAACGCGATCAGAAAAGAAAAACAATAAAAAGAGCAAAATAGACTAACCCCCGGAAAACAGTAAATGTAACTCTGTGGACAAAATGACATAACGGTAAATAACATCATAAGCGAATGCAGAAAAATACAAAAACAGAAACACCTTTGTAGAGAAGGCAATATATTCAGGACAATGCAAACGTTTGCATTTTGAACATGCAGATAAATGGTGCACATATAAACCGAAGGCAATGCTGGAAAATGAAAATCACAATATTCTCTTGAACACGGAAGCATAATCGGACATCTAAGCAAGGAGACCGGACATTATAATAGTCGATATAAATGGTAGTTTTCTGTCTGTCTGTCTGTCTGTCCAGATAACAGTAAAAACTACAAAACAAACACAAACAAAGTTGGTATATTCTTGATCAGACGTGAATGCAGTAAATAAGAATGGAAAAAACTTTCAACTCGTAGATTTCGCAGTCCCAACATGTCACGGAGTAAACGAATCAAATATATTGGGAACTAGCCAGATAGCTGAAAAAATTATTGTAATACCAATAATAATAGAAGCGCAAGAAAGAGTTCTTAAAAACCTGGAATAAGGACTACGAGAAATTGGAATCAAAGAGAAGATTAAGAGATACAACGCACGGCACTGCAGAATTATTAAGGAAAATGATCGAATGTTTAAACCAATTAAGCTAACTAGACGGGTCAATATTCTGCTAGAATATCCCTACCTCAAAAAATTGCAACATTTTGTTTTTGGTAGTTTTATGTTAGGCTGGGTCTAATCTACAACATACAAAAAGTTGGGCAAGTTCCGAGTATGGGAAAGTTTCAAATTTCGAATATGACTTGTTTTGGTTTACAAGTCATTTTCGATTTACATGTGAAGCACTAACTCGTTCAGTTTTCATGATAAATCAATACATCTTGGATTTTTACTCAAGTTTTCAGGGTCAATCTTGCACATGAAAGGGTTACCAGTGATGCCAAATAAACCCTAATAGCATATCTTTTTCTGTGGAACTGATACTACGAAAAAAGACTATAAACGAAAACGTGAGATTTGCTATATGTAGACTTATGGATTTGCTCAAACTGTCCTAGTTAATTGCAAAACAAGAAAGGATGAGTTGGCCACTGTTATTCAAGGTCGGGTCGAATATTTTGGTGGTAATCTTCATGGTGCACATATAAACCGAAGGCAATGCTGGAAAATGAAAATCACAATATTCTCTTGAACACGGAAGCATAACCGGACTATGTGTACCAACAGTCATGTAACGTCAACTTCAATACCATGCGAAACATTCCAAATCGAATTGAGTCTTGGGAACTGCGTTTCAGTTCCGTCTTCACTTTCATGCCAATATTCGCAGCCACTGGTCATCCAAATTATCTGAAGTCGGTGTGTCTATATCTCCAGACGATGCATGCCTTGAAAGATAGAAAACCCTGCAGTACATCAAAAGTTCCAGTTTTGATTTCACGTAATCAGACGCAGTAGCCAATACTAAGCTAGTCTTGGCTCTGATCTTGTCATCGGGCAAACACTAATGCGCTCATTCAAAAGCCATGGTGGGCTCACACAGGAAAGTGAGATGTCTGAGCACCAGAGAACAGGTTGGGCCATGTTGTCCACTATGTCATCCGATAACAATATTGCCGTGCAATAACTTTCCGCATGATAAAGTTACACAACAAGCGAACAACATAAGTTGTCTAACCTCTCAGGTGAGAAGAGACTCTGGGAAAGTTGCAGAACAACTAGATAGCTTTAAGCCGTTTTCAGGCGATTAATCGTTATGCAATATTATCACAGGGATTACTGCTAACGCGGATGTCAATCTTCAGAACCTTGTACAGAAGATGGATAGACAATCAGATTTCGTCTATTCTCAAAAACGAAGTTTGAAAACATATACTCTAGCATCGAGCAAGAATGTAAAAGTTTCTGCAGCATTGACCCAGTACTATTATTCCAGATGTTTCTCGTTGTCTCATAGATGGTTGATCTAAGGCTGGGTTATCTTATGTCCAATCAACTCTGTCTCTACCCGATGTTTTTGTTTGAAGGAAAGGGCATCTTACGTCAAGCGGACAACCCGCATCTCGCAGCAGCTCTCAGAAATTATATTAAAACAAAATTGGACAGTGCTGTGACACAAACCGTTCCAGTCACAGAGCACAGTGTAATAGACGGAGGATCTCTTCTTTCACCGTTTGAAATGGGAGGAGGGGAGTACCTACAGCTCGATTGCAAATGAGTATGCCATTTACTGTTGAACACTATGCGACAGCAACTGTTGTGTTTGATGGTTATGAAGTTTGATCAAGTATAAAGGACTGTACTCATCATCCGCGAAGTCGAAAGCTGAATGCAAGAAAGGTGAACATTACCGATGTAACAAAATTTGCTGGGAAAAAGGAGGACTTTTTGTCAAGTATGGCAAACAAGCAGAAAGGCTGTGACGTTATTCAAGCGCAAGATGCCTATGTTAAGATTGCAAAGGCAGCCATCAATATCTGCTTTCAAATCAACCACCCTCATCGGAGAAGACACGAACCTTCTCTTGATGTTCCGTGTATATGTTTCTATTTTTTTCTTTATTTTTGCTCTGTCAAAGCGAAATCCTACATCTACAATATCAAGGTTCTCAAGCAGGTGCTTGGCGAAGCAGTTTGTAATTATCTGTTGTTCCTGCATGCCTTTACGGGATGCAATTCGGTGTCCAGGGTATTTGGAATAGGTAAAAATGTTGGAGTACCAACGAATCGTCAAGAGAGAAAAGATAATGACAGACTGTTCAAAAGAATTGTCTCTATCAAAGCAAAGCCAAGATGTTTGAGAAACCAATGGTTGTAAAGCAATGATAGCTTTGTTCAATGCGGATATAGACAGACTTCCTGGCATCTATTAGATACAATATGCTCTGCAGTAAAGTTACGAGAGTTAAGACGTTCGTCACGTCAGAATGACTATCACCTCTGCCTGTAAATTTCATTCTTTGCGGACTTACTACCAGATTATGGAGTGGATGGGATGTAGTGATGAAATGGTGCCATCTGAGTGGGGGTGGAAGGTGGAAGGAAACAAACTTGTTCCAGTAATGACGGGCAAAAGCTCTGCTCCAGATGCACTGATTCAGATAATTCATTGCAACTGTTCAGAAGGATGCAATAACCTAAGGTGTACCTGCAGGAGGCATGGACTAGAATGTACAAGTGCATGTAGACATTGCCAAGACAGAAATTGTGACAATATGAAAAATGGTCCAGTGGAAGATGATGATGAGGAGTGAAAGGTTTTAAAAAAGCACTGTGACGTAAATGAATCAGGGTGGATACAACAAGGGTAATGGGTGTAGGGTTACCCATTGAATTTGTATAAGGTTTTATTTAGCATCACTGGTAACCCTTTCATGTGAAAGATTGACCCTGAAAACTTGAGTAAAAATCCAAGATATATTGATTTATCATGAAAACTGAGCGAGTTAGTGCTTCACATGTAAATGAAAAATGACTTGTAAACCAAAACAAGTCATATTTGAAATTTGACACTTTCCCATACTCGGATCTTGTCGAACTTTTTGTATGTTGTAGACTAGACCCAACCTAGCACAAAACTACCAAAAACATATAAGTATATTGACCCGTCTTAACCAAGTAATGCTGACTAACAATAAGTAAGTTTTAATAGAAATATAACAACAAATATATAAAGTACATCAGGCGAACTTCCAGAAACCACATATTTTTACATTTCTCTCGCCGCCCAACCTACCCAACAAACACACACACGCACACACATGTGTTGACACCAACCTCGGGTGATACGACACAAAATGAACATGAATGATCTAGGTTCATGTAAAAGTCTACCGGGGGCACAAACCAGACCTCCACTGGAAGGGTATGGAGATTACTGGAACCTTTGGTCTTCCATACAAACAAGATAACTAACATTTTAGTGTTTGTCGATATCTAATTGTACATTTTTTATGGAAGTCACTCCAGACAAGGCATGAAGCCACTTTATATAAGGAGCTAAAAAAACGAAAGATTATCATCGCAAAGACAGAAGATTCCTATTGAGCTTAGTTTTTAAATGACTAAAGCTATAGGTAGGAAGAAAACAGTAAGCAGGAAGAGAGTTTCACTATTCTTGCATTTTCTATATTTGAAACTAAACCAGCGATTATTTAAAGCATACTAAACAGATAAAATATGGTTTAACTTTAAGCATCTTAATATAATAATACGCTGAAGTAATTTCTATGTTTGTGCGTACGTTATCACCTTTCACCTTTTTTATGGAGATCGGATCACTCGATGTCCAGCTATGCAAAAAAAGGTATTTTTTATTTATTCTAATGTCGCTGTTTGGTCAACCGTAAAAATTGAGCTTCGGGCTTGGATAAAAATGCTGTATCTGTTATTTCCAAAGACGGTACAATAATATCGTATGGTCTGAGTTCGTGCAATGGTAACATGTCACAAACTCCTGCAAGGAATTTTGGCTGATAGATCCCCGTGAGCAGATATGTTCTGAAACTTCATTAAAGACGGATCCAACTGTTGAAATTCCACGCATCCTGCTAGTCTTTAATTATTGGTTTCCCGCGTTTAGTTTGTCTTCATTCGCTTCTTCTGCTGCTTTTTCTGTCATGAGCGAATGCAATTTCGAAAATGCATTTCGCGAAAAGGATGTGAATTCTCAGAAGGGTACTTCAAGATCTTCTGCATATAACCCTAAGCCTAACACTAACCCAACTCCTAATATCCGATTAAGTGCGTCCCTGTTTATATAATTGTGTCGATTTTATGTGTGCGTGCGATTTGGGAGTGTCCCCGGCCATTACGAATACCACCGTTTCGTCATAAAATCGCACGAAACAATAAAAACGGTTTTAAAGCATTACTGGTGCCCACATGAAGAGGCTGGCTGTCCTAAATAGCAGTTGAAATCGCCTCACTACGCTCTTAATACTGACGAGCTTGTCCCAATCCACCTTAGAAGACAACGTCGCTAAAGCTACGTATTTATGCCAAATAACTTGGAAGCTGTTCGACTGTTAATCATTTATATTGTCGCATTGCTATCGAATCTTTAAAAGCTTCTAGTTTAAACGAAAAACGGGGTCAACTTTTTTCGTTTTTTTTTTTTTTTCATTTTTCTTCTTCTGTAAAGTCTTTTATTTCGTCTTTTCATTCATACTTATTTAACTAGCAATAATACTTGACGATGCCCGGGAAACAAATACATACGCATATACAGGGTGATCGCTAGAAAAGCGGTAAATTTGAGGTTGTAAATGTTATTGTTTAAATTTTATTTTGTTTAAATTTTATTGCGTCTGTATTTTTCACTTCTTCGATTTGCACGGACGACATTTTGAATATCTGTGGGTGTATTATGCCATTAATCTTTGAAAAACTTTTTAAAAGTTATTCTTTGTAAAAATAAATTACCGTTTGACAAATTTACCGCTTTTATAACCATTACTTTGTATATTGTAAAGAGTCTCAGGTGGTACCAGGGGTGGCAGTAGTCCCTTGGCCACCGAAACTTGTTAGGGGCTGATGAGACCACGGTAATGAACGTCCTATGATAGGCTTTATTTTAAAAAATAATTGTAGTATAAACAAAACTTACATAATACTAGGAATCAAAGTAAGTAGCTACTAATCCAAAAAGAAAAATCTAATTTACTTAATAAAACGTATTTTTTTATGAAAATCGCTCCAGACAAGACATGAAGCCACTTGATGTAAATAGCTAAAAATGCTACTTCAAAGTTAAAAACTAGCCAACGATAGATGTTACATGGATAGATTCCGACCCAGAAAAAAAGCAATTCTTCTCCCGTTGTCATAAACATCGCTCATGGAATGTGAAGACTAAAGGACAAAATAAGGGAAGCGAGAAGTACGAGGCTGCCGAAAGTAAACAAAAGGTTCATTTTCTTCTCTCCTATTAATAAAAAGAAATATGTACATCTACATATATAACTCAATGTCTGTGTGTATATGTGTTTGATTTATTATGTTTATGTGTTCCCTATACAAAGAAAGGTTAGAGAATCGACATAAAATATAAAAGTGTATTTTTATGTAAAATTCATCGGGGAAGACAATGGAAGTGGTCTCGAATATCTGAGTGCATCGTTAAGGGGTCTATGAAAGCATAACCCAGTTAAAACTTCAAATATATCCTATTTATATGAAAATTAATACACATGTATAACATTTTCTGAAGAAGACAATGGAAGTTCCCGAATCTGTAAGTGCCTGCCTAACTTAAGTTATATATAAAAGCCGAACCTCCTTTAAAAAATCAAATATATCCTATTTTGATGAAATGTATATCATAGGAATAACATTCTTTACAGAAAACAATGGAAATGGTCCTGAATCTCTACGCGCCGAATATCTACGTGACCTCACCTCTAAGTGACCCATTGAGACAAAACTCCTTTAAAACTGCAAACAGTATATCCGATTTAAATGAAATTTAAACCATATGTATAAGACATTAATTCAGAGAGTTTTCCAACATTTCAGCTTCTTTCGTCTATATTAGGGGGCGAAACGGGGGGAGGGGGGTCAGTAAAAACAAAGAAAATAATATGATGTCATGAGCATAGTGAAAAGTACATAGTAGTGATCCTCATTCAATCCCGAGCAACGTCGGGTCTTCCTGCTAGTAATTAATATAAGACAATGAAGACGGTTTACGTATTTGTGACTGGAAATCTATGTTGTTGTTTTGTTTTATACTTCAATTCACTCCAAACAAGGCATACTACCACAAGAATGTAAGGGGCTACTTTAAGTTAGGGGCCAGATCTATAGGGTGCATCCTCAGTAGGGAGTTGTGCAGCAAGATATTTGTTCACATTATATTTAAATTTCGGCATGTTGGTACAGTCGGGGAAACAGGAAGCAAAGTCAATCGGTTCGAAATAAGAAGCTATTAAACTAGACAGGTTTCCGGCATCTGGAGACTTCTACAGTGAAGAGGTGAGATTTTGCTGCTTTTCTGGTTTGTAGGGAGTATTTACGTTGAAGGGGTCACGAGTACAATGGCTTCATTAAAGTATATTCTTTTTAAACACTTGTAAAACAAACAAAAGGATGCAACACTGCGGGGATGGGACAGCGGCTGGTGCTTGGTAGA
>OY744519.1:21454628-21494628 GCA_963556195.1 Sepiola atlantica | reverse complement strand
GTTTTTAAATTAAATTCAGAAACTTTTTTTATTCTGATAGATGAAAGCAAATAGATTTTTTTTTTAAATGTTACTTAATCGTACATTTTAAGCAACATTTTAAGAAATATTATTAAAAATCAATAAAGATCGCCGGGAAAAATGTTTGCGAATTTAATCTTAGATATATCCATTAATTATATCCTTATCTCGAATATGTGATGCAGAATGCTTAATTGAATGCGACGTTTGATAAAAACGATCCGCCATCTTTGATGACGTCATAACTAGCTCAAAACTGTGTTTCTGAATTTTTTAGATGAGGATTGATCATTTGTATTATTTGGTTCATTCGGACTACGGTTCTCATCTTGAATGTAATTATCACAAAGTTTTTAGCTTACTTAACCTCCGAATTTCTTCAAGTGCGTTTTGTCGAACTCGGGAATCAATACTGAATTTCTAACCTAACCTTTTCTTTAATCGACGGGGGTAGATTGCTCTCGCTTCGTCAGCCATGATCGGTGAGAATTCTTAAGTTATTTTTATTTTATTCTGTGTTAGTATCGCCTGTAGTGAGGATTGAACCTTCAAACTCCAGAAGGCTCTTACTTACAACTGATTAATACTTAACAACATTATCCGTTGGCCTTTTGGCTATGAACAAAGTGTAGTATCTGTTCTGATACTACACTTCATCTTTTTATCCTCCATCAGTGAAGGAGAAATCTTTCTAGATTGAGGCAATTTTAATTTTTGTTTCAATCCAGAGGGCCTTTCATTGGGGAGCTGGATTTTCTCCACATTAAAAATCGACCTTGTGTCTAACTCTGCCCTCGTGGGGAGGCAAGTAAATAGGAACATTATCCGTCGCATCACATGTCCATTGCTCTAATTATTTGGACACCGAGAATTTTCTCAACCTACATATCTAAATCTACGACATAACTACGTTGGCACACCGATTCTTGTTCCTATTCACTTGCCCTCTCTACCAGGATAAAGTTTGACACAAGGTCAACTCCCCCAAAAAAGCACTCTGGATCGGAATAAAAATTAAAATATTTCCCCAGTCTAGAAAGACTTCTCCTTTACTTACTGCTGACATAACAGACTAAGTGTAGCATTAGAAAAGATACTACACTTTCTTCTTGTTAGATCACCGAAGTTAAGCGACGTTTATCCTGGCCGGTATGCGACGAGTGACCATTTTGGAATACCATTGGAGAACGGTGTAACCTCGCTGCTAACAAAAAAATACAGCCCTGAAGACTCCATTAGCAAGTATTTAGCAAGTATAACCTGCTAAACGACGCATGCGTTGACAGAACCAAACGACTGCGTGATGGGCGGATGTTGTGTTCTCAATTATGTTGCGAAGCTCTCCGGGAAGAGTACTCTATGAATACATCTTAATTAAATACGTACATAACGATTTTGAAATATGTTTTAAAAATGATTTCTCATAAACTATGGTTTGGGGTTGTTTCTCAAATAATTCCACTCGAAAAACTAGAAAATATATTGTTGGAATCACATATTCTTAGTGTATTATGTACTAACTTCGTCTCTCTCCCCCCCTCTCCTCCTCTCCCTTTCCCCCCCTCTCTCTCTCCATCTCTCCTCCTCTCCCACTCCCCCTCTCTCTCTCCATCTCTCTTCCTCTCCCACTCCCTCTCTCTCTATTCATACGCAACAATTTTAACTTTTTTTTACATTTCCGACGACTTAAGCTATCGCAGCACGCAATAGAACCCTCGAAGCAATACACATTAAACAGATACGTACAATAGCTCTACTCACCGTCGATTAAAATTCGCATTCATCGATTTATTTAAGTTTTTTTTTTATTATCATGATTAGGAATAACGTTCATTTCTTCATTAATTCACGAAAGTTTAAAGGCTTCAAAATCAATTTCAAACACCATTCAATTAATTTAGATTTTCCCCTTCATTCAAAATTAATTCATGCTGAACATTATTCAAACTCTAATAGCTTCTTTCTTTTGACCGTTTATCATTGGAATTCTTTTCCTGCTAATTCGTTTCGTTCGACCGTACAACCATGCATACATTTAAACGTAATATGAACAAAAATTTTGACAGGTGTACCACTGGCGTGATTGGCCCTGCCAGCCAATCAGAAGCTCTAGTGTAGGAACACAAATCGTCGGACCTCTTCCTAGAACACCCAGGCGATTTCGTTCCTCTGGAGGAGTTAGAGCCAGTACACCGTCCTTAGCAGATGTATATCGTTGATTTCTTCAGATCGCCAACGAAATGGTAAATCGATCTTAGTGGCACTTTATTAAGACTGTATCCCTTTTTCAGCGTAGACTGTATAGCTGTTTAATCCATTTTCAGCGCAAATCATTTGAAACTACGATCTCGTCTGTTGATTAACTGTTGGGAACCGATAGACTTACTATTGTCGCCAACAATTAGTTAAATGTGAATGGAGGCCGATAAAAACCTACATTAAAAACTGTATAAATAGTTTTAAAACAATTTCCCCCTAACTAATACAAAATTATAGAATAAAAATCGGCATAATCGAATTTAATAATCGGATATAATAATCGGATTTACGAACGTTATTAAAAAGAAAAGACACATCAACAAATACAATTGGTCTTTAAAAACGTTTTTTTTAGGATTCTATTCGTGCTCAAGAGTATACGCGTACATATTTCAAACAACCCCAATACCCCACGGGGAGAGAGAAAGCAGCTAGCTAAAAAAAATGCTCTCTCTCTCTCTCTGGTGGTTCAGACGAAAGAGATCTGGGGAGGAGGCAGGAAGCAGTTATCCCAAAGCATAATTGTACTTTCTGGTGATTCAGACAAAAGAGTACTATTCTCTGTACCAATTCGACACAACCGCGTACCAACTTCCTGTGCCAGTGACGTCACAGTTAGGACACGTAACCTTCTTCTAATCTAATGGAAAATTCGACTCTACCTAAATGTTTAACCCCACGTGTAAGTTTACCATACGAATCCTATTCTAACACACATGTCTCTAATATTGCTACAATATTAAATCACCGAAAATTAATAAAGGAATCATTTCGGAAAGAAAACGTAAATCCCAAATACATCACAACGTCTAGAAACCATTAAGACAAAATAACTAAATTAATACCACAATCCATCGGCGACAAATAAAATGTTGACCAGTAGATGGTAAGTTTGCTAGTATTCATCTGGTGGTTTTTAGGTTCACGGGCCAACGTTAAACCGTACATAGAAAACCATGGCATGATATCAGCGAGTATGCATTCAAATGTCACCTTAACCTGCGTAGCGAAAATCAAACGTGACATTACATGGCAGAGAGAGAGAGAGAGAGAGAGACACGAATACATTCAGGCCAGTTCGTTGGTAGTCTCGGGGCGAACAGCACGTATAAAGAATGAAATAAGACTGATTATAAATTAAGGAGATAAGGTTCACAGATGATGTAACCCAAAACGTTCTCTGCCGCTAGCAGAAAAGAAAGCAACGTCAACATCTCAATAAAGGTCCCTATCTTCTAATTCGAGATATTTCTTTTTTTCGTAGCTGGCTGTGAGACTTTGATTACATGCGAATCTAGAGCTGATCGTGAATGAAATACTCCAGCCACCGAATGAGCGGGATAAACGAGGTAGGTTTAATTGTGCTATTATGATTGTAATTTTCATTTATATAAACATGTTATTTTTTTTATTTAGACATACGATTCATTCGACCTCACCTCGAAGGGGTGGGGGTATATGTAAGAAAACAAATCACTCATCTAATGAAATCAGATCCTTGGAATTAAAATAGATTACTAAAAAAAACATGTAGGACTTTAATGATATCATGTATTTTTTTCTTACACTTTTGTTCGCTCTGAAGAAGGCATATTGTCACTGAAGCGAAACGGGCTACTGTGATAAGGACCAGAATTATAGGGGGTAATCTGGGAGAGGGAAGATTGGCCAACAAGATTGTTGTTCATATTACATTTAAATTTATGCATGGTTGAACGGTCGAACGAAAAGAATGAGCAGGAAGAGAATTCCAATGATAAACGGTCAAAAGAAAGAAGCTATTAGAGTAAAAATCTTTGAATAATGTTCAGCATGAATTAATTTTGAATGAAGGGAAAATCTCGATGAATTGAATGGTGTTCGAAATTGATTTTGAAGCCTTTAAACTTTCGTGAATTAATGAAGAAATGAACGTTATTCCTAATCATGATAATAAAAAAAACTTGAATAAATCGATGAATGCGAATTTTAATCGACGGTGAGTAGAGCTATTTACGTATTGCTTCGAGAGTTCTATTGCTTCGAGAGTTCTATTGCTTCCAGGGTTCTATTGCTTCGAGAGTTCTATTGCTTCCAGGGTTCTATTGCTTCGAGAGTTCTATTGCTTCGAGGGGGAGAGGGAGATGAGGAGAGATGGAGATAGAGAGGGAATGGGTGGTTAGAATAGTTAAACCTAAAATAAGAAAACAAAAAAAATCGTATGTTAAACAGAAAACGTAAAATAAAAATCACCTTAAAATCGCGTGTTGCGATACTTGTTAAGAAAAAGAGAATACCTAACATGAAACTGAAAACACAAATGTTTAATGATTAATCTTAGATATGTATGGGTGGTTAAATTGAAATAATTTACTTGTGTTATATGTTAATTATTAGCGGAAACTTCATAAAACCTGATCTTATCGGCTTCCATGAAATGTTTATCAACAAGTGAATGTTTCCGAACTGATTTTAGAAATGATTTTTAAGTATTAAATTATCTAATTTTTTAAGTTAAAACAATGAAATTATACCTGAATCAATCAGAGATTCTTAAGGGAAATGTATTAAGTCGATTCGATTAATAGAATGTGGTCGCCATCAATGTGCATTAGAAGTGATTACGTTCGTTTACTGTATTCCGTAAATTCCGGTATGAAATTTGATCACTGTGTTATACTTAGAAATAACGTCGCCCTCGTATCTGATATGATATCCGATATTCTATATAATCAGTGGAATATGAGGGAGCGTCTATTATTTTGTGCGGATTGTTGTGTATAATGTAGTAAATTAATAGAAGCTCAATAGAAAACAAATACGATTACTTTTTTCTTACATATCCGTTGTATATTAGTTCCCGATGATGAAAGGAAGACTGTTCGTAGTAAAATATTAGAGAGAAACGTTATTGCTACCATTTGTATGGAGTATGTTTTTGTGAGAATCTGTGATGGCGATCAAAAAGTAACATTTATTGTTAGATGGTGGAAATAGTAATAAATTTCGTGAAACACGCTCGAGTAAATAAGGTGAATAGAATATTGAGTTTAGTAGCCTATGATGCATGTGGTTATTTTCTTACTATATGGGGAAAACGTCTTTACTTTATATAGAAGAAATATATACATATACACAATATATATATATGCAAACATTGTAGAAAGTAACAGAATTTGTCTGTTTAATTATACCTTTTTTAGTTTCTCAACTTTTTTTATGGATTTTTTTGTATTTAAAATAATAAAAAATAATAAATGTTTCATAGGTTTACTGAACGTTTTCGATTCTTCGTCAGATCATCCTCAGGTGTCAAGACCAAATGAACAAAAAAGCTGGAGAAAAGACGGCGGAGAAACATCACATATGAAACCAATTGTAACATTTTAAAATGTTGTTCTATGATGCCATTCCTACATCGCTGAATTTAAATCGTTAACGAATTTTCCTGGAACAATGCGAGAAACATTACCTGCGCGTTTCTCAGAATTCTGTTATTTTTAACAATGTTTGCATACATGAGAAAATGTATATATATATATATATATATATATATATATATATATATATTTAAATGTTGAATTAAATTAAAGATAATTGAATTATCGTTTAATAAATATATATATATATATGTATATATAAATATATCTAAATAAATATATATATATATATATATATATATAGAGAGAGAGAGAGAGAGAGAGAGAGAGAGAGAGAGAGAGAGAAAGAGAGAGAGAGAGAGTCATCCATAAACGAATGTTTCGCTGGATCACAGTTCTTCAATGTAGCTAGATCGTCGAATGTTTGGAACTGGTGTTCAAACTGGCCCGATTTTTCGAAAGTTAGAGATTCTAGCTGCTGCTTTATCAACATAAACCACGAGAAAACGAATTTTGACGTTTTTTAAACAATATCAGCCACTGAAAGTGTTTATTCGGTTTAGGAAGATATGTGCATGATTTCCTTGATATTTAACCTATGTACAGGGTGGGCAAACATAAGTTCCTATTTTTAAAAATTCAAAACTTTTTTATTTATTGATTTTTTTAATTTTTTTTTTTAGAATAAGTAAAGGACCCCTTCCGAAGCAAGCATGCCCTAAGGAACGTACCCTCATTTAGAAAACATTATTTTTGCTTAAAAAACTCAAAACAGTGTAAAAAACAATACTTTAGTTTTTGTAAGTTTTAAGAAGTGTTTTTCGGCTAAAATTTGTTTTGTTTATTTCAAAAAATCTCGGAAGGGTCAGTCTACACACACATAAAGTTTGGTGAGTTTAACTTTTATTTTGTGGAAGTTATTCAAATTCAAGTTATTCAAATTTAAAGATAGGACCCTTATTTTGGCCCACCCTGTATAAGAAGGATTGTAGTTGTATATGTCCACATTGCTTCATAATCGAACCCAGAATCAGACAAAGTTAATAAATATCTGATATATAATTGGCCCAAATTTTCAGGTTTGACATTTTCTCTTTTGACCAAAGCCCACTGTCTTAAGTAATTAAATACATTCAAGTGTTATAGAAATGAATATTGACCCAAAGGTCAACGCAAATGGAAAATCCAGATCAACCTATTTTTTTATTTCTTATTACCAGATGATCGACAGAGGGAGATTTGTTTGGAATGGTGGACGGTCCATAAAATCGCAAATCAAAAAATCGATCCATTTCCCACTGATAAAGACCTTTGTAAGAGACAATCGCTGGCAATTAGTAAAAACAGATGATATTCAGAGATGGACATTGGCCAAGATCGCCTCAAGACAATTGTCCGTAGAGGTTACAAAAATAATAAGCACATCCGTTTTATAATCAAGAAAATGGTAAAAAAATCATATTAATTGATCTATATGCATAATAGTTGAAAATTAGTCTTACATGGAGTTTGAGACAGATTTGGCATTTTTTAGACAGGAAAGAAAATAGTCATATCTTGGCTAATAATAGATGTCTTCGCAAAGGTCAAAGTGCATTTCTTAGAGGATCTTTTGCCAAATACAGTTCTACTCAAAACGCCGCTTTGAGCATCCATCACGGCTCGAACTTGAATCATACGACCTTCTTTTTGTCCATCAAGAGACACCTGAACACCAGTTTATATACGGCATAATCACTGTGACACACCGGTTCTCGTTAGATCCCAGAAGTTAAACAACGTTGAGCCTGGTCAGTGCCGGATGGGTGATACTTTAGGAACATCAATCGCTATATGTGTTACACATGCGAATGGGAACCGCTTGTAAATTTTATAGTCCTAGGAAACTTCTTCTTTGGGATGAAGCCCGCTGAATCCGTCTACGGTGCGTGCCGCACTAGGACAAGTGGACCGAAACACCAGCTCATATTTGGTGCTGCAGGCGGTACGATTGGTGTCTTTCTCAACTACGCCCTACACATAATAGGCTATGGGGTTGCAATCAGGCAAGTTGGAGGTCGTGACGTTGTGAGTGGTGGAATCAGGCAAGGTTTCCCCGGAAGTGTGACACAGTGTGACACGGAGCTTAAGTTCTGCTTCCACATATATGGTCTTCCCGCAGACATCCTTTCCACCTATCGCTTGACAGCATGACATTGCCCCTGCTAAGAACACACGCAAAGAACATAACAGTTTGATAGGAAATTTGAGCTTCGTCACGTGCGAGAATCCCTGATAAATGTAGGCTAGCAGCCTGTTGTTCTGGGCGTTTTGCAACTGGTCCGGAATAGAACGAGACATCCCCTGCCCAACAAGGTATTTAGCCTTGTTGGGGGTTTTCTTTACTTTCGTTAGACGGTTCTGTCAGGCCTGTTGAGTAGTTGGCCCTTGTATGGAGTAAAGAAGATCCTTGTTGAGCGTTTTCTTAATGGTCGCCGACGTCCATCTCTATTTCCAAGATTTTTGCCTTGCTGGATCTTATCGTAGTTGATTTAGCTTCTCGACAAATCTCGTAGTGCGGACACAGTCAGAACGCCTGCTCTGATCCTTCCTGCTAGCCACTGCTTCCACATCTTCGTTGCAAATATCCAGCTCACATCTCACTTCTTTTTAGAATATTCAAAGAGCACTGAACTGCAGCTAAAATTTCTGATTTTTTTTTTTAATTCGGTGTGAATTATGATGATGCACGTCACTCTACTATTACTTTGCTTTCTAATCCTTTGCCATTTTTTATCGAAATGTACGTAAAAATTTATGTTTTTTTTAACTATACGTTACATATTTCAGAGCTCTCCAGCGGTTTCATACAGATAGAATGACTTTTTAAATTTTTTTAAATCGTCTATAGTCCATAAGGAATCTTCAACGTCTCGAAATAAAAACAACAGAGAGAAATGGCGTTTGGATTCACTGTTAAACGTTCCTTGTGAAAGAAGCACCGGAGTAATTTTTTGGTGGCATGTATTAACGGTTTTATTTTATTCATTACTTATTTTATTTTTTTATTATTTTATTTATTTTTTATTTTATTTATTTTTTATTTTATTTATTTTTTACTTTATTTATTTTTTATTTTATTTATTTTTTTATTTTATTTATTTTTTATTTATTTTTTTTTTTTATTTTACTTATTTTTTATTTTATTAATTTTTTATTTTATTTATTTAGAGGTGTGTATTTTTTAATGTTTTGTTTCCTTTTATTAAGTGTTTTATTTTATTTATATATTATTTGTTTATGTATTTATATATATTTTTTATAGATTTGTATTTTAAAAAGCTGTATTTAAAAAAATGTCTATAGTCCATGTTGTGAAGTTGTCCAACAGTAAATAATAAATAAAGGAAGTCAAGTCGAGGGTTGGTTTAACAAGTGTATTAACAAAGTAAGAAACTTGACTAGCACTTGGCTAGACAGTTACAAGACTGTGCTTTGTCTTCTCTGTGTCTCTGGTGACTCACACTATTTATAGTGACAACCGGTGTAGTTTCTCCTGTGTAAGAACGGCCGGTGTAACAGTCCATAAGAAATCTACAGCGTCGCGAAACGAAAACAAAGAAGACTAGTGTTTGAGTTCACCATAAAACGGTGCATTGCTGAAACGTGTCTGTTGAAGTAAGCACCCGGGTCAGGATTATATATTAATTTATGGGTCTTAATCGTAATTAAGTTTAGGTTATAATGATTAAATTATTAATGATGGATGTTACCTGTTTTATCGATCTGAAGGTGTGTTTATTTTAAGGTTTAACTGTGTGGCGTAGTTTATTAATTAAGTTCTGGGTGGGCTTTATCAATTTTTTGTTTTATTTATTTTTTATTTGTTTATTTACTCATAGTTTTGTATTTTTAAAAAGCGTATTCATGGTGGGTCTATATTTGAGTGGATTAATTGTTATGTGGTGGCTTGATGTTGAAGGAGGATATATCTTTATCAGTGAAATGGTTTGTCTAAGGTATATTGTATGTATTAACTATCATTGCAATATGCATTTGTGTTGGATTTTTGTATTAAGTTAGTTATGTTGGCTTTATTTAATAATGTGTATGAGTTTATTATAGAGTCTGTGTCTGTTATAGAGTCTTAGTCAAGTATAATTGCTTTAATTTAATGCACTTTACTAGTTAGATTTTAGGGGTTTAATTAGTTATATTGCTGCATTTATCTTATTTAAATGCTATTTTGAATTGTCAACGGACACTTTTCCAACTTGACATGCTCTATATTTTGATAACCTCTTTAAGCACGCATATTTACTTTCCATTACTTTACATTGTGTCTTAACATTTTTCAAATTTAGAATTTTGGCTTTTCCCCTGCCAACTTATCCATCTATGTTATTCCTCTGATGATAAGATTTTAATCTTTGAAAAGCCTGGCTTAAGGAAAGAAAAAATAAACATGTCTTTATCAGGTACTCCTTGCATTGAACAATCGTAGATGAAATAGATTTGTCATTCGCACATCTTTATCTCTCTTCCTTCATTTATATATATATATATATATAGAGAGAGAGAGAGAGAGAGAGAGAGAAGGGGGAGAAGGGAGAGAAAGAGAGGGGAGAGAGAGATTTAAATATCAAAGTGCTTTTATACCAACAGACGATATCGTTTCGCGTTTTCTACACTTATCAGTGCAGAAGTTGAGGTTGCCGTTCTTAGATTCAGCCTGGAATCACGAGCCTAACACCTATGCCCAAGTGGCCGCGAGAAATCGCCACAGATAATAATTGAAATTAACGTATACTTACCCGAGAGGCGGGGACAAACGTCCTGTTGTCGAAAGTGTTCGACGCTCGAGCGGAACTTTGCATAATGGCTAATGACAACAATCTCGTAACTCCAAACAATTAAGAATATTAAATCTTAATATATGAAAAGAAATTAAATATTAAAGTGTTTTTATACCTACAGACGATATCGTTTCGAGTTTCTATCCTCATCAGTGCAGGAGTGGCGGTTGCCGACGGTTGCCGGCGGTCGTGTGGGATCGAAGGGGGGGGTCAAACTGAGGGGTGAGTGCACGTTTCCATCGTGTCGAGTAATGACGTCGATGACCACCAACTGCGGACTAGTTACCCTGGTAACACAACCTGCTTTCAATTTTCACCTGCATCGTAAGCTTGTAACGTAGCCTCATTGAGCTTACAATTTGAAACAATTTCAGGAATTATAAAGAGTGTATACCTAAATATATATTTTCATAAAAATATATATTTAGGTATACACTCTTTATAATCCCCGAAATTGTTTCAAATTGCAAGCTCAATGAGGCTACGTTACAAGCTTCAGAGCATTTTAATTTGTTGTTATATTCCAATGACCAAAGGCAAAATCAATCCATTACTATAATTTTTATTTATTTATTAATTTATTTGTCTCAATTTCCTCATTTTCTGACTTCGACGAATATCTGTAGTTTTTCCTTCGTCTTTCAAACAAAATTTATATTTATTTTTTTCGAATTTTTTAATTGTTTCATACCTTACGTGCGTTACATTGCTCAGTCAAGAAAAATATATAATTTTTTATTTTAACATCGCTGGCCATCAGATAAATTGTTCATTTAATAGTAATGGAAAAAAACATATCAATCAAAAACAGAAGAAAGAAAGATTAGAAAAGCCCAAGAATGTATAAAATCAACTGTTAAAAGGCATGAAAAACTCACATCAAAAGTTAACATGTATTTCGATTACCTCCACCCCCCCCCCCACAACAAAAAAGCGTTGTACCCGAAACTTGAAACGATTTTCACGTTTGTCAACTTTTAGAGTTTTTCACATTTGAATTAGATATTGGATTATGGTGGAGAACTATGTAATTTTGTCAATCTTGTTGGTGTTATTTGTGCTGGTTGCGTTGTTTTGGGGGGACATTTTTGTAGTGTTGGTCCGTTTTTGTTATGGATATTAAAGATCTTGCGTTGTGGATGCAAAATTGAAGATATTCTAAAGCTTTGTAAGTGATCTAAATAGTGTTTTGTTCAAATTCAAAGAGCTCTGAGGAACGAGTATATGATCATTCCAGATTTTATTCTGTTATTGTGGTCGGAGTAGAAATGTATAAGATCATTTTTATTCGTTGTTTTTTTTATAGACTGAGAAATTTAGGCCGTTTTGGGGGTTTTGTAGAGTGATATTAAGGAATTTAAGGATTTGATTATTTTCTTGTTCGGAGGTGAAGGACATGGTGTATTAAATTTTATTGAGTTTGTCGACAATGTCAGTGAGACTAATGTCATCAATGTGTCATCAATATATCAAGTGGTAGGAGTCTTGGGTATAATGGATTTGAAGAGGGGGGGTTCAAAAAATTTCAGGAAAAATAGGTAAAGACTCTGCTAAGATTGAAACCCATGGTTAAAGCAAATTTTTATTTGTATAATTTGTCGTTAAAGTAAAGTAGGATTGTTGCGTAATTAAGTGGCATGATTTAATAATTTGGATGGTAAGGAGGGCGAGATCTATTTTAGACTTGAGATAAATTTTGAGGAATTTAAGACATTTGGCTATGAGTAGTATGTCCCCACAATTATCATTAGGCAGGCTCAAACTGAGGCGTGGATGCACGTCTCCCACGTGTCAAAGAATGCCTTCGACGACCACCAACTTTAGACTATTCATCCCGGTATTGCGTCCCCCTTTTGTGCCGGTTTAGCTTACGTTGGTGGTCGGGAGCGGGTACGACATCAACTGTTTTCACTCGAATCTAGTACAAATGCAACATATTGGCGGCTGCGGACAATGTGGATACGTCATTCTTGGGAGTGATATTGTACCAGTACCATGTGATTAACAACACATAAACATAAGTCAGTCACGAGATTGAATTCATATTTTGAAACATGACGTAAATCATGAATCTATGACGTCACGTTAAAGCTATAATTATTTTAAGGTAATGTTTTCACATTTATTTATGAGAAAGTTTAAATAGCTTAGTTGGTATGACGTTATACTGAAGAAAGCACTAACCAGACTTCCACTGGAAGGACGCGGGGAATATTAGCGTCCGTATCCTTTATTATCTAAAAAAACTGAAATAGAATAAAGAGTGTATACCTAAATATATTTTTTTATTAAAAAAATGTATATTTAGGTATACACTATTTATAATTTCTGAAATTGTTTCAAATTGCAAGCTCAATGAGGCTACGTTACAAGCTTACGATCGAGGTAAAAATTTAAAGCAGGTTGTGTTACCAGGATAACTAGTCCACAGTTGGTGGTCATCGACGGCATCACTCGACAATTAATCCGGCAGAAACTGGGCCATTTCGCTGAGCTTTTATTTGTTGGGCTGGGTAGTCATAGGAGGTACACACTCCCAGGCTTGACAACGTGAGAATGGGACAAAGTCTTACCTGCGCCTTACTTAACCATAAACTATATACTCTAGAGCTAATCATTAATATAAATAAATAAATAAATATGTCTAGCGTATCATTGTTGTTGCTATGGAAACGTTAATAATGCAAAAACGTTTTATCTGATCAGTCTGAAATTACTTTTAATATAGACCATCATATCGATACATAGAATTAATAAAAATTTGAAAGTTAAAATTCCGTCAAAATTTGGATCTTGAACAAAATGTTCAACGTTATAGGTCTACGTCACATAAGGGGGCGGAACTTCATTAGCTACACTACAGGATAAGTAACGAATCTCAACGATGAAGCGAACCGAAATTATCGCGAAAATTGTGACTATGATATTATTCGCGACATTGACCTTTGACCTAGATATTCCAAAATTAAATAAATTCTAAGTTAGAACATTGCAAATAGTTTGACTAAGTTTTGTGACGATTGTTCAAGCGATATGTGCACAAACAAACAAACAAACAAACAGTGACAAACAAACAAACTACTGAAAACATAACCTCCTTGGCATATCTCATTATCACCCTACCCCAATGTTTTTGTCATCAGTTTCAAGGAATGTATTTCTAGATCTTTTATTTATATTCTATGTCAAACTGTACTTTGTATCTGTGAGTTTTGAGACGTCGGTTATGGTTCCCGTATCGGGTGAGCGGTTTTGATAGATGGAACGCAACTCTGACCTTTGTTAGTTGAGTTCTCGGCTTTTGCCGGGTCAGCGTTTGATTGATAGCTATGTTTCTGTACTTCAAGGACACGTGATAAACAGCTGCGTTGTCGGCAGCAATTGGTGGCATTCATTTGACATCCGGTTACGATTGCCGTCGAATAACAGTTTGGGTTCCGATCTCGACAATCAATCCGACAGAAACTGGAGCCATTTCGGTGGGCTTTTATTTGTTGGGCTGAGGTATTCGGCCTGGGTAGTCATAGGAGCTCAACACTCCCAGGCTTTGCCTCCCTTTCTTTGAGTGGAGTAAGTGTATGTCTTACTGCCTGAGGCACCTCGACCGGGGAATACTAACGGGGCTGCCCAGGTAACTTGTTAATGGCCAGATTGCTCCTTCTTTAGGGGCGCTGGCATGATTCCTCTTTAATACCGACTGGTGGTTTTCTATGGTAGTTAAGTGGCAACAAACCTCCGAAGGATTCTAGTACCCTCAGTGCCATTTTATTCGAGGTCGGGATGGTACTAATCGCCCTCGGTCTTTCCATCCTCTGTGACCCTCTAGAGGCCACTCTGTGGTAATAACCCATGTTGGAGCGACTGCGCTTTGTTCTGGGGATTTTTTTTATAGGGGAGGGGATTATTATTACTTTATTTATTCAAAATGAATTCTTACACAAGATATTATCAGTGATTTCTGACTAACACAAACATATAGTGTTCCCTGGAATCTGAGTATCAAAGCTACATAGATTTCCAGTACTCTCTGCTTCTTTCCATAATCATTGCAAATCACTTTGCGTTTTCTTAACAACTGTTTTCCATTGATTTGACCGTTGACTTTCTTGGGAATTCGAGTGATAATTAACCTCCCAAGGATTCTAGTATTCTTCATGCCCTTTCAGTAGAAGTCTGGAATGGTGCTGGAACTTTGAATAGCCTTATTGCCACTCAGATTTCAAAGAAGACTAATGATAAACGGCTGTTGTAATAACACGAAATGAGGTGCGACGATTATCGAAATAGGCGGAGCGATCTGGAAACTTGCAGGAAGTTGTCACTAAATCGGAAGATCAGTTGAGTGAGCAATCACTGATAATGACTTGTGTGAAAACTCCAAGTGAGTAAATAATAATAATAATAATAATAATAATAATAATAATAATAATAATAATAATAATAATAATAATAATAATAATAATAATAATAATAATAGTTAAAATTGTACTAATGGTACAAATGTGATAATTCGCAATATCTATTACGATGACTTGGGCTGACATTATAAATAACATATAAATTAGAAATTAGAATCAAATTGAAATCTGTCGCTTTTGGAATTCAAGGGTGTCTGTTTTGACAGCTGGTGAGTTATGAAACTGGGCAGTTGAATTTAAAAGATAAACATTTGCCACTTGTCGTTTAAAAATGTATATATATTACGTATAAAAACAAACAAAACATTGATAAATACGGTGAGCCGATCGAAAGACGAGAGAGCAAAAATTGGCACTTTCTTTTACTTTTGTTCAAACCAAAAAAGGCATATTAGCACTGAGACATAAGTAGATTTATAGGTGGCATTCTAGAGTTGTGTAGCATAATATTTGTTCACATTACATTTAAAATTTATGCATGTTGGTAGAGTCGGGAAAACAGGAAGCAGACAGAAAATTCCAAATGCAAGCGGTCCGAGGAGTAGAAAGTTTTCCGGCATCTGAGAACCTCTACAATCAAAGGGTGGGATTTTTCTGATTGTTGATGGGAGTATTAGTACAGCAAGTTCATCGGAGCACATTACATTGAAGTACGTGTAAAACAGCACAGGGATGCAACATTGCGACGATGTGACAGGGGCTGGAGCTTGGTAGACAGTGTGGTTCCTATTAGGTTAAGGACTTTTTTTTACCCTCTTTAAAGAAGGAGATAATAATGGTTGCAACAGCAATAAATGAATAGCATTGAAAAATTTTGTAATAGTCCAAACAATGTTGGCGTTAAAACAATTTAATATTTAATATATAGTCAATATATAGTTGAATTTGGGCCAATAAGGTCGATAATTCTAGTAATTAAAAAAAGTAATTTTGAAAATTAATTAGTTGGCCATTGACGTTTTATTCTAATGTTTGTCTTTCCAAAGGTTTGAGTTGAATGATTTTTCGACTACTTTTTATTGTGTTTAATGCTAAATATATCTGGCATCTTTATTTTTTAAGAATGTTTTACAATAAGTTGTGGAATTTACCCTGCCTTTTTTATTGTTTACCAGAGAAAACATGAGCAACAAAATTTAAAACCAAGTATAACAACCATAAATGTACATGCAATAACAAAAAAAAAATGTTTATTTATTCAAAACATTACTAACTCAAAGAAAGCGGACGCTCGCAAATAATTGAGTGGAAAACAGAAAGATGGGTCAGAACATGTAGATATTTAGACCACCCGTGTAGATTATGTTTGAATGAAGCGCTTGATATTTAAAAATTTTAAAATCCCCAAAACTTATTAAACTGCAGGAGCGA
Organism: Sepiola atlantica; assembly: GCA_963556195.1. Classification (NCBI taxonomy): domain Eukaryota; kingdom Metazoa; phylum Mollusca; class Cephalopoda; order Sepiida; family Sepiolidae; genus Sepiola; species Sepiola atlantica. The sequence goes on along the minus strand of OY744519.1, from coordinate 21,478,365 downwards.
AATAACAATCAACTGTAGGCATAGAATAAACTTTATTTTAGGATGACCACATAAATAACAAATAAATAAATTAATTTAATTTAATTAAATTAAACTAAATTAAACTAAACTAAATCAACATCTAAAGTAGCAACGAACAAAAAAATAAATAAAAAATTATTCCAATTACGCTAGTGCTAAATTTAGGTCAACTGTTAACTCGACACATTCACAAAATTGATGCGCCGCACTCAAATAAAATAAAGAAATTAAAGTAAAGATAAGCCAGACCTTTGTTTGAGAGAAACTCAGCCGTTGGTTAATGAAAATATTAACCTTTGGGGGAGAAATAACAACAGAAGATTCGTTAGATTGCTAGACAAAACAGCACGTGAATATTTAAAAAACAAACAGTAACAAAAAGTTCGTGCACTTTGCCTGACCATTCCCTGATGTATAGCCTAATTGCCGTAAACATATTTTCATGCTCTACTGCTTAGCTCACGTATTAAGCACTGTTGAAGTAAATACTGAAAATCTATACACAATATATTATATCTTATAAAATTATACATATATACATGAAATAATAATAAATCATATATATACAATTTAAAGCCACGCTGATACGCCGCAGTAACAGCGAAATACGTGTCTATAAAATAATTAAATAATAAATATATATGTATATATATATATACACGTTCCTAATAAATATCGCGTATTGCATATATAAGGGAAGAAACTCTCAAATGCCTAGAAAGCAAGCAGTATCAGCTATTTATCGCTTACAATAACAACAAAAAATAACGACAGGACCCTCGTGGCGTGCTGGTCTGAACCCTCGATCACAGGATCGAGGATTCGAATCCTGTCATAGCTAGCCACGCTGATGAGCTGCAGTAACGGCGAAAATCGTGTCCGTGAATTACTATTTTATTTATAAAAAAAACAATACATATATATATTCGAATCCTGTCAATACATATATATATATATATATAGAGAGAGAGAGAGAGAGAGAGAGAGAGAGAGAGAGAGACAGACAGACAGACAGACAGACAGACAGACAAAGAGAGAGAGAGACAACGAAGCATAACAAAGCAATCCTAATAATACTGGATTTACGTTGTAGGTGAACGCAATTGGATTTGAAGTAAGCTTATCCATTCCCATAGTCTGTGCTGTTATCCATTAAACCTGTTATCCCCCCCCCCGGAAATGTTTGCGGACACTGAAACGACGTTAATGGATTGCGATGCTACTTATATCCCCGATTGCATTGTCGTAGGCACTTCACGATTTGTGGGCGCTATTTAAGATGTATTTTCGTAACATGTTGCAAGTGTTTTAGTAAAGGAATTATTTCTCAATCGAGAAAGGAATAATATTTTTGTTTTGTTTCTTTTGGACAATTCTAGGAATCCATCCACTTCAACGGATTTTCGATCCTGAAGCAGAAGAAGAAAAAAATATTAACATAAAAAATAAGCCAGTTACCGAACACGGAAAGAAAAGGCGATTTACTTTTAATTTTTTATTTTTTTATTTATATATTGGTTGTTTTTGTTTGTTTTTTTTTGTATAAAAACAAAAATTGCTATTTCGGTGTGTATCTGTATTATTGCTTTTCTATTTTCGTGTTTTTATTTAATTCTTGTGGACATGTGCGCTCCTGCATCTCGTGAGGCCACGTTTCTCTTCCGTCAGCCAATCAATAGCCTTAGTGAATCGTGACAAGAAATATGCAAATTAATCTGCCTCTAAACCGTAAAGGGAGAGATAGAATAACTGCGAACTTGCAAATCAGAATAACAGTTTTTTTAAATAAGATGTTAAATACAAAAAGGCTGTTGTCCTTATTTGGAATATATATATATATATATATATATATATATATATATATATATATATATATATATATATATATATATATATATAAAATAAACGATAAGTGAAGTATCGTAAAGTGATCTATCGCAATAAAGTAAAGCTCAATACGTTGAGTAGAGCAATCAATTTTAAAGAAGGAAAGATGAAGATAAAAAATTGCACAAAATTACATAAAATTGATACAAATTTTATTACATCGAAAGTTCAGATGCAAGGAGTTACACTAATCCTTAAACCATGGTTTTTCAAAGATAAAACTCTTCTCGTCAGAGGATAAAATTCGGTAATGTGGTATTTATAATAAATAAATATTACCTGTTCCATTTCACTTTGAAAAATTGAAGAAAAAACAGAAAAGATTGGGGATAACGAAATAAATGGCCGAGAGGGAGAATGGTAGCAGTATGTAGTAGCCATTGTTGAAGATCTTTTTTAATTCAGTTGCTCAATGCAAGGTAGATTTTTTTAAATCAACCTCTTTGGCATCTTTCTTGAAGCTGTTTTAAACTGGATAAACTGTATAAGTTTTAACAAAAAAGTGTGTTTTGGGCCGATATATTTGATGTTTTATATACTTTTATGTATTTTATATGTTTTTTTATATATTTTCAAAGTTTAATTTTATTACCTGCAGTAATGTCAGTGCGGTAATGGTCCTCTGAGGAGAAGATTTTCTTTGAAAACCCATGAGTTAAGGACTTTAAAGTACTTTGCTTGAACTTTGAATTGTAATAAAATTTGATTCGCACCTTATTTTATTCTTTCACGATATCTAGTGCTATAAATATATATATATATATATATATATATATATATATATATATATATATATATATATATATATATATATATATATATATAATAACTTATTTTCCCATCATTACCCGGAAGAATCGGCTGATGACACCCGTGAAAAACAAGAGACATTTATTTGCAACAGAAAATTAATTAAATATGGTGAAAAGATATGGAAATCAAATAAAGAAAATACGAATAGAAAGAAAAAAATAGCACTTATCTACGTCTGCTTCATTTGCCTTTGATGTTTGCCGACTTGATTAATAATCTGAATCTTCCTCTTATATATTCTGTGAAATTGTAGGTATTTGTTTGTATATAATCTTTTTTGTTTTGTAAAAGAGAGCCACAGAATAATAATAAATACTTTTTAAAAAAATATCAGCCACATTATTCTAAGTAATCATACTAAGTGTCTGGTATTTCAGATTTGACTTCTTCTTCGGATGACACTCTTTGGATGACACTCTTCAGATGACACTCTTTGGATGACGACACTCTTCAGTTGACACTCTTCAGCTGATGACACTCTTCAGATGACATATTTTGGATGACACTCTTCGGATGATGACACTCTTTGGATGACACTCTTCAGATGACACTCTTTGGATGATATCATTCTTCAGATGACACTCTTCGGATGACACTATTCAGATGACACTATTCAGATCATGACACTCTTCAGATGACACTCTTCAGATGACGACACTCTTCGGATCATGACACTCTTTAGATGACACTCTTTGGATGACACTCTTCAGATGACACTCTTCAGATGATGACACTCTTCAGTTGACACTCTTCAGCTGATGACACTCTTCAGATGACATATTTTGGATGACACTCTTCGGATGACACTCTTTGGATGACACTCTTCAGATGACACTCTTTGGATGATATCATTCTTCAGATGACACTCTTCGGATGACACTATTCAGATGACACTATTCAGATCATGACACTCTTCAGATGACACTCTTCAGATGACGACACTCTTCGGATCATGACACTCTTTAGATGACACTCTTTGGATGACACTCTTCAGATGACACTCTTCAGATGATGACACTCTTCAGATGACACTCTTCAGATGACAACACTCTTCAGATGACACCTTTTGGATGACACTCTTCGGATGATGACACTCTTTGGATGACACTCTTTGGATGATATCACTCTTCAGATGACACTCTTCGGATGACACTCTTCAGATGACACTATTCAGATCATGACACTCTTCAGATGACACTCTTCAGATGACGACACTCTTCGGATGATGACACTCTTTAGATGACACTCTTTGGATGACACTCTTCAGATGACACTTTTCGGATGACACTCTTTGGACGATGACACTCTTCAGATGACACTCTTCAGATGACACTCTTCAGATGACGACACTCTTCGGATGATGACATTCTTTAGATGACACTCTTTGGATGACACTCTTCAGATGACACTCTTCGGATGACACTCTTTGGACGATGACACTCTTCAGATGACACTCTTTGAATGACACTCTTCAGATGACACTCTTCGGATGACACTCTTTGGATGATGACACTCTTCAGATGACACTCTTCGGATTACACTCTTCAGATGACACTATTCAGATGATGCCACTCTTCAGATGCCACTCTTCGGATTACACTCTTCAGATGACACTATTCAGATGATGCCACTCTTCAGATGACACTCTTCGGATGATGACACTCTTCATATGACACTCATCAGATGACACTCTTCGGAGTACACTCTTCAGAGTACACTCTTCAGATGATGACACTCTTCATATGACACTCTTCCGTAACTGCAGGAAATTCGATTCAAATTCTCGCTATTTACTTGCCTCCCCATGACAGAAATAGACACAAGGTCGGTTTTTACTGTAGGAGAAAATCCAGTTCTCTCCACACCCCTAAAACAGGGTCACTCTATATTTGGAGGGGAAAAAAAGAAAAAAAGAAATAAATGCCTCTGTCTAGAAGGATTTATTCCTAACTGACCGAACACAGAGAACGATGAAGTGTAGTATCAGAAACAGATGCTACACTTTGATCCTGGTATTCAGCAATGCAATTGAAAAGCGTTCCTTTCTTCCTCCATCCATGTGCCTAGAGTCGAGCAGAACTTCCAAAAACAGTTTCCTTGCAATGACTTCACATCTGTGTAACACTACTGCGGGACTGCTTCTCTGCAGACTACAAAATGGTCGTCTTCAAATCTAATATCAATAAATACCTGTTATTAACCGTTTCCATAAGTAATAAAATTTAGTTTATTTCATTAATCATTTTCAATCCTCTTTTTATATTCTTCATCTTTCAACTGACAAATCATTTAATCTCATTAATCCTTCTCCTTGAGTGGCTTTTAGACTTGATAATTGGTGACTCATTAGTAAAGAAAGTAAGTTGAACAAAAATAAAAGTAGATAAAATGTAAGTATGAAGTAGATAGGCTTATAGCAACTCTTCAGGTTATAAACGTTAGCCTTGTACATTAATCTTTATTTTTTACTAGGTTTGAACACTGACTAATTCCATTGCAAAGCCATCCCCTCCCTCAACAACAAAAGAATGGAATAATCCTCTATTTACTTTTTGTGGTCATGTGATAGATTTATACAAATGTAGATTTAGATAAATATATAGTAAGGCAGCCAACAGTGAAGGAAATGTGAAAAATGGAAAGTTCATTGCAAACCGACCAGCCATTTGTGGCAAAAAATAAAGCAAAGTCTATGAAATTGGTCAAACATAAACCACAGATATATTCTATGGTGCCATCAGAGAGGACGGTCAAAGTTAAGGAAGGTCTAGCATCCTTGAGTATGAAGATTACCAATCTCCAAGAAGAGATCAAATGTGTCAAAAGGCATTTTAAACTGATCCAACAAGACCAAGTAACATTTAAAGCACAACTGACAAAGGAAAAACAAAATGGAACTTTTTCTCAAAGTAAAAAATAATATCAAGGAAGAAAAGAAAAATATTTATCTCTTCAAAAATGAACAACGGAGATCAATCCAATCAAGTTATGTAATGACCTCTTGGCAAAAACATTTCTCACTCTCCCTTTCTCTCGCCCATTGTTGATTATTTCTAAATTTTAAATGTGTCTTATTTATTTGATAATTAAATTTGGTTACTTAATTGTTACAAATTTGAAATACTTCATTTTCTCTGTTGCCATCTACGTGTTCTGACATCCAACACCCATTGTTTAAACTTGTATAACCGGTGAAACAGAATGCAAGAATCACTGAAAATTTTGTATTCTTTACAAATTGTACTGTCTGCTTTGAGTAATGATTTTACACTCTGTCCTTTTTTATCTGCTTATCTAAAAATATATAATTTTGACGTAAAAGAAAAAAAATCAAAAATCATGCAGAAGTAAGAGGAAGGCCCTTTCCCAAGAATTATTTTAAAACTTATTCTGCCCTTAAAAATGCACATTATTTCTATAACATTGACAATTTGAAATTTTAAAATGCAATGAGTTTTAAATGCAATGAATTATTAAAATATCTAAAAGTTTTATTGCGGTTTCAGTATGTTTTTAAAATTCAGATGGGGAGTTGGCTGAAAAAAACTCTCCACTTTTTGTAATTGTATGCTAACTTAGTGGTTTAGATTCACACTAAAATTAAAATCTGAACCGATTCTACAATAAAAAATAAATTTGAATTCTTTTTAAATGCTACAATTGATATATAGAACTTATTGCTTGTGTTTAGGAGTCTAGTGTTTAGGCGTCTAGTGTTTAGGCTTCGAACTATCCAGCCATTTTCACTAGCAAACTACTATTTCGGTACTTGTGCACAATAGACATCCAAGTATTTAACTGATATTCCAGAGTTTTGATGACAAATTCCTGACTTGCCCGAGATATGTAGACGATAAATTGTACTCTGTACTAACGAGATTTTAAATGTTGACCATTTATAATAGAATTATTTAATTAAGTTTGCAGTTTTCAAAAACTAGATCTGTAAACCAGTTAAGTTTTTTTTTTTTTTTTTTTTTTTTTTTTTGCTCACAGAGTAATGTTTTTGGAATAAGTTGCCATATCGTATTAAGAACAGCAATAGCGTGGATCAATTTAAGATGAGGTTGGATGAATTTAGAGTAACTGGTAGGAGGGAGAAATTGAGGGGGCACTTTTGGGAGTTATCAAATGAAATATTTGACAGAATTTGATCTGGATATCGATACTGTACTAAGGTTGTTTTTTGTTTTGTTTTGTTTTTTTAATAGTTGAATTGAAGATAGTTAACGGAGATGCCTAAGGAGGCATAATAATGATAGTCTAATGTTGTACTTGATTTTTCGTATATTTATTTGATAGTAATAATAAGATTATTATATTTCTTATTGTGAATAGATCAGATCCATGTTAGTTCCAAAGTGGTAAACATGAGATAGAAGTTTCTTTTTAAAAGGAGTGGTTGACGGGGATCATGTGGGAAACCTCTGCTCAGTAAATAGATACAACTTACTCTTAGGTATGAACACATGTTATTTTGAAAGGTGTTACAAGAGGAACTAAGGTGACATTTTAATTTTATTGTAATTGTACTATTACTACATTTAAATGAAATAAATTTGGTTGCTACTAAGGAAATTCGATTTTGGTTTAAGATAATATATTATATAAACACAAAGCTTTTAAAGTATTTAGGTGTGTGGGTAGATATGTGGGTTGGAATAGCACTGAAGATAGTTGGGTGTAAATCCAATAGATTAAATAACCACTAATTGTCTAGAAAGTTGATAAGACTGTAAAGCTAAAGTTTCTGTTTCCAAAAAGCAAGGAAGCAAGCTCCCTCTTTCACCGTATTAGATGGCTTTTCCATTTTGTCGGAGTTGTTACTAATATTTTCAGTTTTGTCTGAAGATCCTGTCCGTAAAATAGGTGAAATAAATTATTACGATTAACTAACCCTCTGAATTCTGATTTTTTTTTTTTTTTTTTTTTTTTTTTTTTTTTTTTATCTTAATTCTGTCTCTGTCACTCTAGTGTTTTTATATTTATAATGGACTATTCCAATCTTTTTATTTTTTCATTTTTATAATATTTTATTTTGTTTCAACATAAAAATTAAAATGGATTCCCCATTAAAACTGGTTATATAATGACATGAATAAATATAAGGGTGGAACGTCGATTGATCAAATACTCCACTTTTATATTACTGAGTAATTCGAAATCGGTACTTTGTACTTATCACCTTTATTATAAAAGAAAGAAAAAAAAACGTAAAGAATATTAAAGAAAAATATCTTCTTTTTTTTTTTTTTTTTTTTTTTTTAATTTTGACGATTAGAGGTTTATTTCTTTTCTATCACAATTTTTTAATTTATCATCACTACCAACATATTAACTCCTTGACCTTTTGGCAAGGAGCAAAATGTAGTATCTGTACTGAATCTGCACTTAGTTTTATTTTCTCTGTCAGTGAAGGAGAACTCCTTCTAGACCGAGGCAGTTGAAATTTGTGTTCCAATTCAGTGTCCATTTTGGGAGATCGTGATTCTCCCAATCTTAACTATTGACATTCTACCTAACTCTGCTCTCTTGTGAGAGGAAGTAAATAGGAACAAAAACAACAAATTTATTTAAAAAATAATAAACGCACGTATTTAATTATTAACAGATTAAAAATATTAATTCCTTAGAAACTTAAAAATAAATAAATATGCAAATGAGAAGCTAAGAGGATGATATCATTATGAACGCACTACATACACTGACACCCCCACACACCAAGGTGGAGTTAATGCCTTGGAGGATGATAACTACATACACTAACTCCTCCCCCAAAGAAGGGGTTAATGCTTAGGAGGATGATATCATGACAACAGAATAGATAGTCCATTAACTGCCCCCACACAAAACTGGTAATCCTGAGGTAATGGTATCGTAAGGAACGAATGTATACTGCACTGATTTCCCCCCGAAGAGGAGGTAATGCCTGGGAGGAATGTATCATGATGAATGAAAATATACTACAGATAATTAAATAAGCATAAACTGTTTTAATATCAATATAGTTAGAATAGGTGGAAAAAACTTTTGTATTTATTTATTTAGATAACATTAAAACCATGACAAGTTTCATTGTCAACGTGAAACGCCTAAATGAAAATTGGCTGAAAAAATATAGTCGCCATCTGGCTAAGGAAGAACGATAACTTTTATAATTTTCTAGTTAAAAAAAAGATATGTTTATTTTAAACTTGAGTTATCGTTCTTCATTAACTAATTTTATGGTGACCGAACATACACTACACTGACACCCCACCCCCTGGGCTGAGGATAATATCATGATGAACGAACACTACTCTCCACCCAAAAAGAAGGAAGTCATTTTTGCGTGGACGGTCTTATGAGAACAGAACCGCAAGTACACTACCTCCACCCCTTAAAAAATATACTGACTAAATCGAATCTTCGGTTTCCCCCCCCCCCCTACACACCCTTAAAAACTGATGGGAGGACAGTCTTATGACAACAGAACCGATACCACACTAAACCGCTCATTAAAAATGTTCTAATTTAATCAATTTTGTTTTTGGTTTTGGTTTGTTTTTATTTGATAGGCCTAGTCAGAAAAAATATATAATATGGTCCGTGGCCTTTTGGCTAAGATCAAAGTGTAGTATCTGTTCTCGATATTTTACATTTTACTAAAGCCGGAAGTTAATTATTTCCCTGGGAAATGAAATTCTAAATAAATTTTCAAACGCTATCATCTGGGGGTTTTTTTACTAATAAAATAAGATAGAGATTTTATTTTAAAAATTTTGAAAACTTATTTAGAATTTCATTTTCAAGGGAGATAATTTACTTCCGGCTTTAGTAAAGTGTAAAATATCGCTGAGATGTAGAGAACTGTAAGTATATAGAAGAAAGGTTAAGTAATTGTGTTGCCCTTGAGGGGGGGGGGGTAATATGATGTATGAAGTAGAAATGAGTTATTCGACAGTAATAGGCTATTATTGAAAGGTTTATATATTATTCCATGATAAATGCCAGTATACTGAAATCATATGCCCTTAATAGGGTTAAGCTGAAAATTCATATACACTAAATGTACAAAAGCAAGGAAATTCCCAAATTTTTACACTTTTATTGTCATTAAGGGTATGCGAGCACAACAGGGCTATGTATTTGACTTGTAGGAATTTTTCTTCAGCGCACCTCACACACTTCATCCACTCATGCATAGAGATTTATACTGTAGTGATGTGATAATGAAATAGTTTGGTTGATATGTAGTCATACCCTTAATGACAATAAAAGTGTAAAAATTTGGGAATTTCCTTGCTTTTGTACATTTAGTGTATATGAATTTTCAGCTTAACCCTATTAAGGGCATATGATTTCAGTATACTGGCATTTATCATGGAATGTCACTACTTTTGTAAAGGCTATGCCTCAAGACAATGGTAATTTTAAAGGTTTTTTGAATTTTCTGAAAAACTAAGGTATATGGTAAACTGAAATTAAAATGCCATAAACTAGACCCTAGAACCTCTATCTCTGCCAAAAATTAGCTGAATCCAACAAATAGTTGATGAGATACAGGGTGGCACACACGTGCGTACGTACACACGGATAACACAAAAACACTCCTGACCTTTCAGGATCTCTGGGTTGCCTTGACTAATGATGCTGAAATTCTACACACTTATAGAACCTATCAAATGAAAATTTTGTGCAAAGTTTTAACTAATTTGGTTTATTGGTTTTTGAGTTATGACTGATGAAAGAAATGAGATTTCTAGCATAGGCCGTTTTTGAAGTCTATTAAGGGATAGAGCGCTATCGCGCCTCCCTTGATATATGTATATATATATATATATATATATATGATTTAGTGACGTAAAAATACAAATGTTTGTAAGTATTAATAGGAATGAATGATGTAAAAACTTAGGTTTGATGATAGAAATATTGGTATGTATGGGTGTATGTGTGTAAACGTATATAAATAGGATATAAATGTGTCTAGATGTATGCGTACGTGTGTATATGTTACAAGGATAGGTTCTTTTTTGTATGCGTATATTTATGCGTGTGTAAAGGTTTTATAGTTTTCTATATATATTCTTTATGCATGCATATTTTCATAAGCGTGTTTACATGTAGTTATATATACATCAAATATTAATTTTAAATAAATAATATTAAATTATTTTTACCTACATACGCTAGCGTTTTGAGCTTTCGCTATCATCAGTGTACGGATGATAATTTCGGACAGTCGCACGGTTCGAACCCCTGCCACAAAGTCAACTTAGACTCTGTAAGCAGACGCTGTAGCACATTTAAGAGGGGGATTTAAGTTCTATTTATGCGGAGGCGGCATATCAAGAAAGACTGACTAGAGACTTTAATCGTATTAAAGGGGCTATGTATATATATAGAAATATATATATTTATATACCTGTGTGTATCTTGTATGCATATATAAGTACTAAATATGGTTGTGTGTATATATACACAGTTATTCTATTTATATATGTCTGGGTATAAAAATATATGTACGTGTCTGTAGTTATGCATATGCGCAGATACGTGTTAACACACGGGTAGAGTATGTATGTATAAACAGTGTTTATAGTGAATTTACTCAATAACCGTTAGAATGTTGGACAAAAAGAGGTAAATATATTTATATATATATATGGAATCAGTGGAAAAGGGGTGTATCCGTTTGTAATATGTATATGTATGCGTATATATATAAGAGTGGGTGTGGATATGTGAATCTGTATGTATATATGTGTGTATATATATATATATATATATATACATATATTTATATTTTTCTGGGTGTTGTGGGTTTCTGTGTGTGTATGTATTAGTATGTACTTATTATATGCAGATATTATTTCAAAGGGGTGATAAAAGTAAAAAGTAAAGGAAAAAAGATACGAAATGGTCATAAACGCGAGACGGGTTAAACAATAATTTTACAAAGTAGAGAAATAGAAACGAATTGAAAATGCAAACGCAATTTTATACTAACCGAAACATGTATGCACATATGTAATCAACAATGTTTGTATGAATAAAAATGTGTACTATATATATATATATATATATATATATATAGATATATAGATAGGGGAGAAAAAGTGTAGAAAACAAATGAAAACAAAAAGAAAGACGGTTATATATGCAAGATGATACATTCCCATCAAATAGGCTCGAATTCTTCTTGCGAATTGCCAGACATCATCGTAAACTTTTCTTAATGGCGGACACGCCTGCGTACTCAGAGCCGGAGTAAATAACGCACCAATATTTACTCTTCGCATTGATTTGTTTATTGTTACTTTCTTTGCAATTAAAACCGGGGCAGATGGGAATCGTGGAAGATCGATGTGTCAAACGCCGAAGAAGCTAAGTGAATTTATACAATTGGATTTCGCCAAGAAAGGTCTTGGGTTCATCCTCTTTCTGTTGTATTGGTGTTGGCCATCGGTTTTAATGGAAGGAGTCGGGGCGAATGTCTGCTTTTACAACCACCATTTTCAAAAAGTCAAGCCTGGTGCTAAAGTGGGCCATAAAAAATAATTACAGCTTTTGGTTTCTTTGCCTTAAGATGTGCGATTTGAGTGCACGTGCTCCTTGCGTTCATTGTTTATTGTTGTTGGTGTTGTTTTGTTGTTGTTTATAGACAGAAAATCTGCCATGCGTCACGATTATATATTCTCTCTCTCTCTCTCGCTCTCAGACGCTTTCTCTCTCTCTCTCTCTCTCTCAGACGCTTTCTCTCTCTCTCTCTCTCAGACGCTTTCTCTCTCTCTCTCTCTCTCTCTCAGACGCTTTCTCTCTCTCTCTCTCTCAGACGCTTTCTCTCTCTCTCTCTCTCAGACGCTTTCTCTCTCTCTCTCTCTCTATAACACACACATACATATTTTACTCTCACCTACACATTCTCTCACGTACATTCTCTCTCACACACACATACATTCTCTCTCACACAGGCATTTTCTCACATACATTCTCTCACTATCACTTTCTCTCTCTCTCTCTCTCTCTCGAACACACACATACATATTTTTCTCTTACGTACACATTCTCTCACATAACTTCTCTCTCACTCTCTCACACACACCTTCTCTATCACACGCACGCATTTTCTCACATACATCTCTTAATCTCTCTCTCTCCTTCTCCATGTTTTCTCTCTTTATATCCTTTTCTTTCTCTCTCTCTCTCTCTCTCTATGTCTCTGTCTTTCTCTCTCCCTCCTTACTTATCTATCTATATATCTACCTTCCATCCCTCTTTTCCTATCTATCTATATATCTATCTATCTATCTCTTTCTCTCTCTCTCTCTGTTATTTTCTCCCTATCTATCTATCCCCTCTCTCTCTCTCCCCCTATCTATCTATCTACCTTTCTCTCTCTCTCTCTTCTTATCTATCTATCTATCTATCTATCTAGTAAGTATACTATATACTTCAATATATTACACTTTTTCCATGATTTTGAATAAAATAATTTTTTAAAATACATAACCCATAATTTTTTTTTTAAATTAAATTCGAATCACCCTCCACAGGAGATGAGAAATAAAGTTATTACGTTTTTTTCTGTAGCCTATTCGAATGTTTTTGACAGCTACTATGGGGTACGAGTGAAATAGTAATAATAGTAAGAATATTTATTATTTTTCGTTCGACTATAATGAGAAATGTTCAAGAACAGAGCTGTCTGGCGGGATTAGATGTTAAATCAGACGAATGTGGGAAACAGATAGCAAATGGAGAATTATATAATCAGAGAAGAAAGAAGGTAATTGTGAAATAAATATTCAGCCAAAAGCGAAACTGAATAGACACAAATTAGTATGTACCCATAGATAAGAACAAATGGAAGTCGCTAATTCTCTTCTCCCAGCTCGCCGTATTTGTATGTGAGACCCCAAATAAAATATTATAGTTGCTTCATTATAAAAACTGCTCAAATTGAGTACGTGTACGTGAGCTACTTTTAAACTGCGATTATTTTTTCGTTCATCTACAAAAATTCTGTACAAAAATTCATAACACTTGTAGTGAGTTGCTGAATAATCATCGTTGTGTCCGCCTATCATGTTGTTGTTGTTTTTTTTCGTCATAATAGTTGTAATAGTTGTAGCTGTGTTTCAAGGTCGTCTGCCCTTCACTTTCTTCTTGATAGCAGCTATGTTGTTACACCTGCTTGTCACCTTCTCTCTCTTTCTCTTTCTTATTGTTGTTGTGTACATGATCACAGTATAATAACAGTATACGTTTTTTGCTTTCAGTTTGAGTTGGCTTTGAAGTATAATGATCTTTTTAGTGTAAGTCCATTCATCATCATCATCATCATCATCACTATGGTTTTTAATCACTTCTGGATGAGCCCCCCCCCCCTCACTTGTTTCAGACACCTTATTGGTGACTGTAACTCGAGGGTTTCTCCCATGGGCGCCACGTTCGGCACTGCGGGTTGGCGATGCTACTTTCCCATAGCTAGGTGTCCACATACAGCGCCTGGTATTCTCAAATAGTCACCCATCTAGAGTGGCCAGGCTCAACGTTGCTTTATTTTGGTGATCTAACGTGGACCGGTATGTCCACGTGATTATGCCATATATATATGTATATATATAGAAAGAGAGAGATACATACATATATATATATATATATATATATATATATATATATATATATATATATTTATTTATTTTGGTACAGAAAAATTAGTACAACATTCGTACCGTCCGTTTCAAGCACGGAAGGACTTAGCCATCCGGCTCTGTTCAGCTTCTGTTGTCATATGTTTCGGAAATGTGAAGTCACGTGTCACTCTCGTTTGGACGCTTTATTTGCTTAGAGTGTTGTGTATGTTTGTTTAGATTTAGTGTAAGGAAAGTTTAATAAGGTTTGAAAAAAAGGGGGATGGTAAAAAGTAACAGTTGAGATTTAAACCGCAAGAGATTTAAAGAGATATAAAAATTAAAAATTTATATATATATATATATATATATATATATATATATATATATAAATTCCGTGAGTCAATATTATGAGTTTCGTATATTTGGCCGTTACTGTTTTGGGCTTTAATGATGTGTTTTCTAAAGGAATTAGGGAGAGAAAATAGGTTTAAGGATTAAATAGGTAAAAAGGAACAACATTAATTAATTTTGTGTTTAAATCCTGGATTAAAGGACTTTAAATCAATCCCGAAAGAATTTAAATAAAGGTATCATCCGGGCGGTCTAAGGGCAGTAACTCTGTAAGGTTTTTAAATGGTTTGAAAGCGTTTAATTAGATCTGCTGGGAGATATGGGAGATTATTATTATGACCGAGAAATGGTGGTGACTTATGGGAGTAATAATAATGTTGTGAAATGGGAGTGTTACCCTCGTAATGACTGGAGAAATATTTGTGGGACAGTTGAAATTATTGCTCTTGAAAAGTAGTGTAGATATGGGTTGATTAAGGTATTTATTCGTATTTTTTAATTTTATTTATATTATGAGGGGTGATAGTTGGGAAAATTTTCTGGAGTGGAAGTCGGTATTTACTGGGGTAATCATGGGGTTATGTATTTGGCAGATGAGGGAGTAGCTAGGCTTTTATGTGTATCGGTAAGTAAGGTTTATGAGTAGTTCTTGTCTCCTGTGGATGAATCCCTTAAAGATTTCATCACGAATATTCAAACAGACTGTATTTGGGTCAATGATGGCCCTTGATATATGGTATTTTTTAGCGTCACACAGAGGACATCTATTTATGGCTGGAGAGAAGGGTGGTTTTCTCTCAATTACTTTCCATTTGATGGTAAAGGGTGTATTTTCATCTTTAAGTTGCCATATCCGGGTCGCGAGTTCGGTATTTGCCTTGATTTTGTATCTGAAGGTGTTTCTGTGTGCGTATAATCTTTGCTTAAAGCTTCCCTGCGCCATGCCAATGTATTTTTCTGCGCTACCGGTAGTCTGCTATGTGACGGTGACTTCATATACGAGTGAATCGATTTTGCAATTCCCCTCTAGGGGCAGTTGTTTTTGTCCTGGCATGAGCAGCCTCGTTTGCAATAGCTTTGGGCTCCGCAGAGATGATTTTTCTTATAGATGGGTATTGATTTACTCCTCTCCAGGAGTTAGGCACAAGGCCAGTTTTTATCTTACTCCCACAAGTAAGATGTGACCCAAGGTCGGGTCGGGAAAGTGGGGGTTAAAAATTGCCTGGACCGCCCCGTCGGCATTCCCCGGTAGGGGCGCCTCAGGCAGTAAGCAATAAACTTACTCCTCCCCAAAGAGGGGAGGCGAAGCCTGGGAGGGTGGACCTCTTAGAACTGCACAGGACAGACCCATAGACCGGCGTAAATCAAGCCCCGAAGGCCAAGATAATACCAGTCTATGGGGTGCAGTATCCATCGGAACAGATACTACACTTTGATCTTAGCCAAAGGCCCACGATCCATATCCATTTTCTTATAGATGGGTAGTGGAGTATCTAACCTTTATAGAATTTCTGTTGAAAAGTGTGTGCAGGTTGTGTTTGTCGAGTAAGTTGAGGAAAAGGTGGCCTACCTTTGTCTTGGTATTGGTTGAATAGGGTGGGGAAAACAGATCACCGACCTCTTTCTATTGCGGCTCACCCGTGGTTGGTCTCGAGTGGGGGTGTATGAAATATCTTCTCTGACCCCGCTGTCGCGGTGCGCTTTGTTGTAATAGGGTGCTGCCTGGTTGAAAATTTCGGGACTGGATGAGAGGTTTTAAATTCTTTGGCTAATATTATTGACTAGATTTTTAAAGACAGTGGGGGGGGGCAGGATCCCTTGTGTATGTATTAGAGTGTTTTATTGGATTTGTGGAAAGGTTTGTGTGTGTTGTTTGTAAGGTTCCATGTGGTATCTAGGAAATCTACTTGGTTTAAATCTGTTTTAATGGTGATTTTGAAACCTAGTTTTTGAAAGGTGTTTGTTAAATCTTTTCTAAATCTATCTAGTGTATTCCCGTTGTGGTTGCGTGACAGGCAGAGTCCGTCATCTCTGTAAAGACCAAAGAAATGGTCTGGGAATTTATTTTGGAGCGTATCCAATATGAACAAGCCGACTAAGTCGCAGATGTCTGCACTGTCATAGGCCCCCATTTCAACATCAAATGGGTCCTCTCCGTTTGATATTTTAACCCAGGTCCTTCCCTCGAAGAAAAGTAGGGTCTGTCTTGCTTGTCATATCGTGCCCTTTTCTAGTTGACTGATGTTTGTGTGTGAAAGTGCAAAGGTTGAGGCCTTGTCTAGGGTGTCTTTTGTTATGGCTGGGTAGAAGTCTACTATGTCTAATTGTGTGAATTTGCATCTGTGTTTTCCTGTATGTTATGGAACCAATTTAAGACTGAATTTATACTGCCCCACGGACTTAGGTTTTTTTTCCTTAATTTTATTTACTATATTTTTAACAATTGATTTACTTGCTAGTCCTAGTTCGCTTTTAGCTGGGTTGATTAGTTTACAGGAGGGCTTATTCCTGAAGTTATCATTGTGGTCTTTTAAAGTAACAAAGGTCTTCCTCTTTTCTAAGTAATTTATTCTGTATTCGATACCTAGTCTAGTAGCTATCTCAGTTGTTTCATTATTAATGGTCTTATATGTATCCGTCTTGACTAACTGATATTTATCGGTAATGGGGCTAATTGTTAGATCTGTTTTTTCCTTTTTTGTCATTTTATAAATGTTTTTGGTTTTGTCTGAAAATATTAGTACACTATTTTCTCTTTTAAGTTTTTTTATGTCGGCGGCTAGTGTCTTCTGAAACGGATTTTGCTTGTTTGTAAATTCTAGGTTGTGGGTAATGCTAAGTAGGTCTTTTTCGAAATTGTCTAGGGCCTCTACTTTCGGCAGATATTTACCAGATTTTAAACCGTAGTGTTTTTTTTTCTGTCTGCCTCTGTTCTGTATTCAAAACTGTCCACCTATTCTTCCTATGACTTCCACCATTTTAGTCAGGAGCATCCTGGTGTATGTTTGCTTGTTCGGGGTTGGGATATTTTTGGTTGAGTATCCGAGAGTGTATATTTCCATTTCTACGGGTTTTGGTGGTAAATCCCTGTTTAACTGTTTTTTTTTCCTGTGGTGTTTGTATCTTTCCCGAGAGTGCTCGAGTACAAGGCCTTGTCTGGAGTTTAACTGTAATTCCCGGTAAGAGCTGTGTAACTTCTTTGTAATATAGCAGGAAAAATCCCAGCAGAGTGCTCGATTAATTAAGAATTAAAGTTAAAAATTAAAAATTAAGAGCGTAATATTTATTTGCTTTGGTGCAGAAAAATTAGTACAACATTCGTATATATATATATATATATATATATATATATATATATATATATTATAAGTGTTACTACAGTTTTAGAAGCATCGTTAGTAGATATATTTGAAAATTTCTTTGAGAAACCAGTAAACAGACGCGTGAATTCATATCAATAAATGAAAATTTATTTAATCATTTTTTATGGTTTGATAAAACCGAAAATTTGAAATTATAAAAAAATTTTAAAAAATGATTAAATAAATTTTCATTTATTGATATGAATTCACGCGTCTGTTTACTGGTTTCTCAAAGAAATTTTCAACGACGCTTCTAAAACTGTAGTAACACTTATATTATTCATCTCATGCCAACTAGAGAATTCACTACAATATCGGACATATATATAAAAAAAACAAAAAAACTCTCCAATAAGATCGGAGGAGATCGTAAATCTTCGGCCACGCCGTCAGATTTTTACCAGGAAAAAAAAGAAGAAATACAATGTCTGTTTACCATTATTATGGTTTGATAAAACCGAAAATTTGGAATTATAAAAAAAAATTTTTAAATGATTAAATAAATTTTCATTTATTGATATGAATTCACGCGTCTGTTTACTGGTTTTCAAAGAAATTTTCATATATATATATATATATATATATATATATATATATATATATATATATAAGGTCCATTAGGTCTATTACATTTTATTAATACAGTAATTTTACATAGTCTCACTATTCCTGTCGTCCCCCATTATTTTGTTGTTTTATGTGTTTATACGTAGACTAATACTGTATTATTAATACTTTCTCGTAGAAAAGAGGGACAGACAACTCCGAAAAGACCAAAACCCAAAGGAATCACTACTCCTGTAATAGTACTTGCTTTCTAACTGTAAATTTAAATTGGGGTAAAAGTAATAGTTTCACAAACACTAAAAGCAACTAAATTACAACAAGTTTTCAACTTTTACATATTCCGATAACAATATTCCATAATGGGGGAAAAAGGGGGGTTCATATTCATCGTGGTTGCAGTTACTTGCAATGGAAATAAAACAAAAACATGGACGGAGCACAATGTGAACCCGATGGAACTAAAACTGCAAGAAATCTTATACACTTGCCCCCTTACATGACATACGCCTCGGCTGATACCACATAAGATAGTCATGAAAGGTCGAGGAGGATGGGAAGACCGAGAAGGGAGAGCACTAACAAGACCTCCGCTGGAAGAGTGTGGGGGAGTACTGGAACCTTGGGGAGATTTATTGCCACACAAATCGCAGAGAAGACCAATGGTCGTTGCCAACGAGAAATCAATGGTAACCGACTGTTGCAATAACGCAAAGTAATGTATAATGATAATCAGAAAAGGTTAAGAGTACTGGAAATCTGAGGAGACTTTTGTCACTCATACTCCATGGTTACATCAGTTATAATTATCAGCTGCTTTCCGGGTTGTTTCAAGAGCCGAAAGCAAGAAATTTTATAAGTGGGGTGAAAAAGGGGGCATTGTTAGGGGATGAAAAGAGTAAAGCTGGATCGGATTCAGCAGATATGTACCCTTTAGAAAGGGAAAAAATAAAAATGCAGAGTGAGCACTGATGTTGACCTGTGTGAGAACTCCTAGTGAGTACATAAAAATAATTATGATATAGAAGTTAAATGACTCATTTTTAACTATGCAAGAGTAATAACTTTTTTCGAATAAAATCAAATAAGCAAATCTGTTCTTAAAATATAATGTTCATGTATCAGTATTTAAATGTAAACTATTGGTTTGAAAAATTATTATATTAAAGATATGTAATGTAAGAAACTTATATTAGATTTATATTAAAGATTATGTAAAGCTAAGTTACCTATATTAGATTCATATTAAAGATATGTAATGTGAGTTACTTATATTAGATTTATATTAAGGATATGTAATGTGAGTTACTTATATTAGATTCATATTAAAGATATGTAATGTGAGTTACTTATATTAGATTTATATTAAGGATATGTAATGTGAGTTACTTATATTAGATTCATATTAAAGATATGTAATGTGAGTTACTTATATTAGATTTATATTAAGGATATGTAATGTAAGTTACTTATATTAGATTTTCATTAGAGATATGTAATGTGAGTTACTTATATTAGATTCATATTAAAGATATGTAATGTAAGTTACTTATATTAGATTTATATTAAAGATATGTAATGTGAGTTACTTATATAAGATTTATATAAAGGATATGTAATGTAAGTTACATTAGATTTATATTAAATATATGTAATGTACGTTATATTAGATTTATATTAAGGATATGTAATGTAAGTTACTTATATTAGATTTATATTAAGGATATGTAATGTAAGTATCTTATATTAGATTGATATTAAAGAAATGTAACGTAAGTTCTATTCGATTTATATTAAGGATATGTAAGTTTCTTATATTTGATTTATATGAAGGATATTAATGTAAGTTACTCATATTAGATTTATATTAAAGATATGCAATTCAAGTTATACATCGGAAACGAATACTTATAGTTCGATAAATAGCCGCCGAATATGTAATGTAAGTTACTTATATTAGATTCATATTAAAGATATGTAAGTTACTTATATTAGATTTATATTAAGGATATGTAATGTAAGTATCTTATATTAGATTGATATTAAAGAAATGTAACGTAAGTTCTATTCGATTTATATTAAGGATATGTAAGTTTCTTATATTTGATTTATATGAAGGATATTAATGTAAGTTACTTATATTAGATTCATATTAAAGATATGTAATGTAAGTTACTTATATTAGATTTATATTAAAGATATGCAATTCAAGTTATACATCGGAAACGAATACTTATAGTTCGATAAATAGCCGCCGAATATGTAATGTAAGTTACTTATATTAGATTTATATTAAAGATATGCAATTCAAGTTATACATCGGAAACGAATACTTATAGTTCGATAAATAGCCGCCGAATATGTAATGTAAGTTACTTATATTAGATTTATATTAAAGATATGCAATTCAAGTTATACATCGGAAACGAATACTTATAGTTCGATAAATAGCCGCCGAATATGTAAATTAAGTATAAAAAAGATTTTTTAGAAGTCAAAATAAGTTTTTAAAAGTCAAAAAAAAATTTTTTAAGTCAAGATAAATTTTTTAAAGTCAAAAAATATTTTTTTAAATCAAAATTAATTTTTTACTGATCGTAAGTTTAAATTGCCTGAAATAACATTAGAGTTGAAGATATTAAAAGTCAGTGTATTCACCCTTTTTGCATAAATATTTGTCAATGAGCAGGTTGTGTTCAAAATGAGTTACGAGTCTGCTCAAAGTCGCTCAAAAAACAACGCATCGACGATTCAGAGTATTGTTTGCAACTTTCGACGCAACGAAAATGTCAATGCGTCAATATATAGCAATGGATGAAGCATGGATCAGCCAATTCACTCTGTAGTCAAATCGGTAGTCAACAGGTGAAAGTCGTCCAAAGCGACCAAAGGCGTAAACATCAGCAGGCGTGGGTTTGGCTTCTGTATTTTGTGCTATGAAAGGTATGTTGTTCATCAATTACTTTGGGAAATGAAGAACCATCAATAGCGAATATTGTACATGAGGCGTTTGAAGGAAGAAATCGCACCAAAATAGCTACAAATAACGAAGAACACGTGACTTTTTTACCAAGACAATGAACTCTGTAATAAGAAGATCGCAGTGATGGTACAACAACGTGAATTGCACTGCACCTACGCTATCCTCCAGATCCGCCTCCAGCGTCTAGTGGCTGTTTGGAGACCTCGAAAGAATGCTCCAGGGAAAGAGATTTTGCTCCAATGAAGAAGTCTTACCGAAAACTGAAGCGTATTTTGAGGCAAAAAACAATCGTTCTACAAAAATGGCATCGAATTGTTAGAGAAGCGTCAGAATCAGTGCATCATCATCCAAGATTGAGACTATGTTGATGAATAAAGTCGAACATTTCCTAAAGGGTTTTTTGTTTTATTAGTTACGCTTGGGATTTATTACGTGATGTGTAATAATCCAGAAATCAGTTGTTAATTTCTCAACTCCCATGTGTCGATTGTTTTTCACTTCTTTAAAAACATCCAACACTCGTGTCAGTCGATTCTGACGCAAAGTCGTTTAATATTTTACAGTCGACAAAATCTTTTCGTAATTTCTCGCTGCGATCCACTTTAAGATCGATCGATTGATCAACATTTGATTCTTTTCCAAAATGGATGTGCGTCCCTCTTGAATTCACTTGTCTTAATTGAAAAAGATGTTTTTTACGACTGCCTCTACTTTTGTCTTGTGTCGCTTTTTATTCGCTAAAGATATTTTGTCCGCCATTGTTACTTCCGCTTTTCGATCGAGATTTTCTTTCAGTATTTGTATCTTTTTCTTTTTGGTTTTTCTTATTTTGTTTTTTTCGCGAATAACCAATTCTTTGGTCCGCTTTTCGACATTCTTAAACAATTGCATTTGTAATTTTTACTAATGTCTTTTTAAAAATTGTAAAAGTTTCCCGTGCGTTTTATTTTCTTTTCTTTTCTGTTCGACGCAAGTTACTGCAATTTGAAGTCATATATTTGTTTACCTGAATGCCGTGAAAGTTAGAAACAAAGTCAGTTTATAGTGAGGAGTGGAGATTTCAGCCCTCCCTTCCCCTCCCCAAAAAGAGGAAACTCTGGACAGGTACAAAATTTGTCATGATAAGAATTCCCCAGTAAAGGCGCCTGGCCCGATCAAAAATAAGCGGTTTCCTTTCCAAAAGAAGCGGTAATACCTGGAAGGATTTCCTCCTGAGATAGACTAGGAAAGATACTAACTTTGAACCGCTTAGAAGATTCGAAGGCCCCATAGTGTCAAGTAGTTGCGTGCCCCCCCCCCCCCAAGTACAAACCTCTCTCACCGTGGTAGGGACGGTGGAAACGTGGTATAGTGTTAAAGCTACTTGGCTAGCAGATCTCTAGTAGAAAATTCAGGAGGAGTCGGCATCAGAATCCGTCATCTTCTGTTCACCTCTGCCTCTGGATGTGTTAAGCAAAGACGTGTCACTCAATTGAGTGCAAGTGGTAGAAGCGCCATTCCTTTGTGTGCTCTTTCCCAACCCTTCATGAACCCCACTCGTGAACACGGCGGTGGTCAACCACCTAGGTGTAATATCCTGGTCGCGGTGCAAGATTGTAAATCCCACTCGTGCCGATCGTCGTAGTGGCAATCAAAAAATATAGATCCAAGTTCCTCTAGGCCGGGATGGCGACGATGATGATGATGACATCGCCGATCATACTGGTCGTCTTGTCCAGCTACAAATACACTTCCACGTTGAAACTGTTTATATCAGCGAGCGATCACTGGGCGAACAGCAATCGGTTGGCTCTGTGAGGGCTAAAGATTATTCAAAGCAGCACAAAAGGAAAAGAACAATGTTCAACAACTCGGTCGAGGTTTTTTGTATAGAAGAGTAATTATTGATAAAATAAAAGAATTGATTTTACATTAGATTAATGTCTACCTTACTCGTAAATGTCTTTAGCAAAAGGGCTGTGTTTTCTCTAAGTTATTTCGTTAGTTCTCTGCGTGTGCGAATTCTTTACACAAGTAGTTGTTTAAGTCACAAATCAACAGGCGAACGCGATGGCGAGAATTTCGTCCGTTTTGTTTTCTTTGGCGAACGCCATCTTTGCGCGCGCCGGGCGACCGTCCAATTCTGTCCGCCGACA
>OY744519.1:21412128-21449628 GCA_963556195.1 Sepiola atlantica | reverse complement strand
AAAGTTGCAAAATATTTAACTTGTGTTCATTTTAGAACCCTTGGAAAATGGAAGATTGTCAGACCCAATTTCGGCACTTTGTTCTTTTCTATTTCCCGCAAAAATTATTTATGAAGCTGACTTAACTGTATGGAAGCGGTTCGCAAAGTTTAAAGCTGAATATTTTAGCTTTAAAGAACGTTCAACCAAATCAATACTTTAATTTAGAATCGCCCACATTACACAATATGAAAACTAGCCGAAAGGCTTTACATATCAACGTCCACAATTCATGATTTTTTGGCATTTATTTTTTTTACTTTTAATTTTCTTTTAAAATTCGACACATACTTTCCTGACAACCGCTTTTGTGGGGAAAAAATTAATTAACATCGGTAAAGTCTATCAGTTTAACCGTTCTTAACTCCGATTTCGGAATTTTCGATAACAGAATCTTTTTGCAATGACCAGCCGGATTTTATAATAAATCCTGGATGATTTGATTAATAAAATCCGAGTATCCCCAACAGAAAGTGCAATGTATCGTATTTCAATACTATAGTATATAGTACAAATATTTATTTATGCAAACATTATTGGTTACATATGTGTATACATGTTTCAGTTGCGATCTCTCAAGGGAGACAGATTCTTCAGACCTTTAAAAAGAATGTAATGAGAAATAACAACCTTATTTATTATGTATATTCTCACGGTTTGGAAGGAATAGGTATATTATTAAACAGGTAAGATTCATATCCAATTACACATTCGCGCAACTCCTATAAATTTTTCATTTAAGTTTATTGAGTATGTTTGACCGCTTCAAAATTCTTTTATACATTTTATTATCCTACTCGAGAACATCTTCAACGTCGCCTGAGTATACTTATATATGTGCCTGCGCTCGTAAAAATACCGACCTGACCTTAACAATGCGAAATATTTTAACGGTCAGTGGATAAGTTCTTTTTAAGCTGACCTATATATAAACTTTATTCATATACGTACCTATACACAAACCCGTATACATACATATCCATACATATATATATATATATATATATATATATATATATATATATATATATATATATATATATATATATATATATAGTACACGTATTGTATTAGTTTCTGTAGATGTAAATCCGTTGAAACTCCAGTGTTCATCAAAAGTGCTCAATAGCAAGTAGAGCTGTTCTTAAGTATAAATGTTTATTTATACAAACATTATTGGTTACATATGTGCATACATGTTTCGGTTGTGCTCTTCACATAGAGTCAACCTCTTCAGACCAAAGACAAGGAAGTCAGATGAATTTGGAAAACTTTTCCATTAAGTAAATATTTTTGGGAGGATAAGATATATTTATAATTTTCACCGGTCAAGCTCAGTATCGGATTACATTCTATACTTGTTAACTCTTTCAATTAGTTTCTATCTTTTTCATCATTATTATTACCTACCGTTCCTTCTATGTTCTTCTTTTTTTATTTTTTTTATTACCCACTTAGCTGTGATTTATTTCTTCTCCATTTAACATTTCAAAGTTTTTTATCTACGTGCATACATTGTTAAGCATAAATATCTGATCTTCATATAAAATACATACGTGTGCACAAATCTATAGATACACAAGTACACACATAAACATACATAGATATACATATATAAAATAAAACAAACACAAATATATATGCATATTCATACACGAATATACACATATATACATACATATCCACACACATATATATATATATATAAAAACATACATACACACATGCACAGGCATACATAGATAGACGCATGCATACATATAGATTCAAAAATCCACATCTACTCACACATATAGATACATACATACATACATAAATACATACATACAGCCCATGCATACATTTCCTTTTCCACTAATGAGTTCAGCATAATATATTACAATATAAACACATATATGTGCTTCTTTTGTCATTATTCGAACGGTTTTTGAATTAGCTCGTTCTAAACACGTGTGCAGATGTACACTCATGTATATGCATCACTATAGAATGTACCTCCATTCATACCTACTCACATATATACAGACATGTGTAAATACTTGTACTACTAATATTTGACTTATACTCTCACATACTGGTATACCATATATATATGTCGATATAAAAATACTTAGTCACATATATGGACATGTTCATACAGCACATACATAACTACACACAGTGACATATAAATATGCCCATTAACCTACGAATACGTACACACGAAATGAATATAAAAATAAAAATATAAAAATATACAACAGTTACACCTGTATAAACATACCCATACATATAAGATATTAGTTCAAGCATCCATATACATATGTACGCATATATTTCAGCCTTATTTGCCTACATTTATTCACCATAATACACATACACGCATGTATAAATATATATACACATACACACACATATATATACACACACATATATACATACATATACACACGCTCATACCGATACATACACACACATATAAATACATATACACCACTACATATGTATATATACATACAGTTATATATAGATATAAAACATACATACACATACACACATGTATATACATATACACCATTACAGATACATGCACATATATATAAACACATAGCATAAATATACATAAAATCATTATATATGCACGCAGACACACATATACATGTGTATACAAACATTTGTATGCATGCATGCACGCACACACATATGTACACAAATATCGATATTTCTATAATTAAAACTAAAGTGTTTATATCATTAATTATAGCTCCTGTCTATCTCAGTTCAATTTACTTACATTTATACCTGTTCTAGTATTAATACAAGGAACTTACAAGATAAGTACCATAAAGACAAGCAAACTAATTAAATACAGCATATGTAATTACAATAGTTAATTCTAGATATAAACAAGTGATAACTATGAGGAAGTGCCGAAATCATATCATTATAGGGTGAGGTGTAGTGATTTTGGATAATATAAATTACTTAAGTTCAAAAATATAGACATCAGAATTTAAAAATAAATAAATAAATAAAATAATAAAATAATAAAAAATAAAAAATAGAGAAGAATAAAAAATTTAGTAGGTTTTATACTAACAATGAAGTAAAAGTCAATAAAGTCAAAATAATAATTAGATTACAATGTGACGTAATAGTGGTTATTCGTAATTTAAAGTCTGCTTAGTGTGTTTTTTTTATGTTTGCAGTTTAAACTCGTTTCTTGCTTGACGTTGGGTTATCTTTCCCTGTCTTTAAATTTAACAATTTCAAGTTTCTCACCTAGGCATAAGAAACAGGATGAGGTGAGGGATCTACATGTCTTTGTTTTTCTTATTATGCTCCATCTAATTATTTTTTTCATCTATCAATTTCCAGAAGTATAGAGACAACGAAGTGTTACTGTATTTTTTATTTCTAAAAAACAATTTATGCATGTAATACCTATCCTTAAAACTTCTTGACGTGCTTCTTATATAGAACTTATTATTGTCTGGATTTTCAGCAGTGTAGATTTCAGCACGATATATAACTGATGCGGTGACGCAATTTTTTGTAAGGGAGATTCATCCTATCTCTGACAGTTACAATTGTTAGTGGTTGGATTACCTTCAATGTCACTATTAGTATCATTACTTTTAAGTATTTTATAGTTATGTTTTTTAATTATTCTTTCTATGCTATCTGTGCAACTATAACTTAGTTTTAATGTATTCTTATTAAGTAAGCTTATGGAGTGCGTTACCAGGTGGAAAGTGTTTGTTCATAAGTTGTAGGAATTTGTTACCAATTTTTATTTTTAAAATCATATTAAAGGAAGGTGTAAACCAGATTATTTTCCTGCCTCGATTTCTATGGTTGTTAGCATTTGTTGTTATATTTTTATATTTTATATCTGCATTTACGTACCCGCTATTCTTTAAGGCAGTGTTGTAAATATTTTTATAGTTGTTAAACATTGTCTTGTCTGATGAGTTATTACTAATTCTACTTCCTATTGACTTTCTATGTGTTTAATTATTGAAGGAGTGTGGTTTGATTGTGGATGTAAGTATATGGGGCTGATTAAATGTAACATCAAGGAAATTAACTTGTTTGACATTGCCGGTAATTTCAACCTTGCGCCCTAGTTTATTCATTATTTTATTCATTATTTTTCTGATTTTGTTGCATTTTGCGTTAGTAGATTCCCTGACTATTACGAGACCGTCATCTCTATATAAACCTATATATTCTACATCTATGTTATTATTCATGGTAATATTTCCTTATATATGTAGACCTACTAGATTAGATGCCTCTGCAGAGTCTAGCGATCCCATAGAAACATCGAAAGATCTGTTTTCTGTTTTCAGTCCATTGCTCACCGTCGCTAATGAGAACTGTTGTACGGCAGCTTTGTATAATATTGATAACCTTTTCCGAGATATCTGTGGAATTTTTTGCAAATTCAATTGCATGTTCGAAAAGGATTTTAGTAATGGACGGGTAATATTCCATGATGTCGAATTGGATAAAGGTACATCTACTCTTGCCGTTAATCTCTGAAAACCAATTTATATTATTGATTTAGTTTGTATTTATGTTTGATTTTCAGATTGATTCTTTCTAAAATTCTTTTACTAACCCTTCTAATTTTTGGTAGGGTTGGGTTGATCAGTCTAGTTGATGGTTTCGTGTTGAAATCAAACTTGTGATCCTTAAGCAAAATGTATGCTTCGTTTTTTTTAGTTTTCCTACTCTCTCGCTAATTCGTAACTCCTCGGTAATCCTTTTACTTTATGTATTGATTATTTCTACTAGGTTGGTATTGTTTGTCTTCCGGTAGTTCTTGGTTAAGTTCTTGTTTATTAGGCTATGTATTCCTGTTTCTTGAGTTTATAGAAGTTCCTTGTTTTATCCGCTTTTACTAGGATGTTCTTAGATTTATTTATTTCTCTAACTATACCGTCTAGTTTTCTCTGAAATTGTTTTTGTGTTAGTGGAATGTTAAATTATTTGCTAGGTCTTGCATATCACTCTCGAACTGCTCTAGTTGCTTAATTGGAGGAGCTGGTTTCATACTTTTGAAACCATAGTTTTCCTTAGTGTCGGTATTTTCATTATTTTTCAGGAAAAAGTACGCTTTCCATCTCATTCGTCTAATTAGTTCCTCTATTTTCATTATAAACTTCAGAAGATAGTCCTTTTTGTTTGTTGTAGGTATATTATTGAGGGATGTTTCGAAGCTAATATTTTCCATGTTTGTGTTTAATAATCCACTTTGTATAGTGCTCGACAGTAATGGAGTTTTATATTGTACATGTATTGTATTAGTTTCTGTAGATGTAAATCCGTTGAAACTCAAGTGTTTATAAAAAGTGCTCAATAACAAGTAGAGCTGTTCTTTAGTATAAATTTATATTTATACAAACAATATTGGTTACATATGTGCATACATGTTTCGGTTGTACTCGGTTGTTTGAAGCCGGGAGAACATGTTTTTAGTTTTACTTATATTGATAAATAAATCCGTCTCCGGTTCCTTTTTGTTATATTATATTCCTTTAGATCA
The DNA here is from genome assembly GCA_963556195.1 of Sepiola atlantica. Lineage (NCBI taxonomy): Eukaryota > Metazoa > Mollusca > Cephalopoda > Sepiida > Sepiolidae > Sepiola > Sepiola atlantica. The sequence goes on along the minus strand of OY744519.1, from coordinate 21,444,056 downwards.
AATATGACTGAAGAGAGTCAGTAAAGGATTTATTTATAAATATAAATAAAATAAAAAGAACTATGTTTTTAATTAATCGTTTGAAACTTATGGTACCAAGTTGATTTGGTCAGGGCTTCTGGAATGTTATTAATAAATATATATATATATATATATATTATAAAAATGGAAACAATATTCCAACGTAATGGAAAATGAAAAAGGAAAACCGAAATCATTTATGTATTCATCAACGTTTCGTCTTTATTTCAAGACTTCTTCGATGTGATTGATTTGAAGAATTAACAACAAGTACAAATATTTAAAAACGGTTTGATCCTTTTGTGACGCTAAAAGAATGTTTTTTCTTCTTTTTTGGAACAAAACATAGCAGTTAGAATTTAATATGCGTACTACGTTTATGAAATAGAATGAGTATTTTTTACGATTATGTTTTCGTTTAAAAAACACTCATTCTATTTCATATCTAGCGCAAAATAAAATAAAACGCCATTGCTGTCATTTTTAAACAGAATTCAGAAGTATCGAATGAAAATAATACCTACATATATAAGTTTTTATTTCTTAAACCATGTATATATAATTACGTGTTTGTATTTTATTTGTTTGTACATTTTTAAACTTATGCAGAAAAAGAAATAAAATGTTAGTTGTAAGGGAGACAAGTCTTTTTATATCCTTATTCTTCAATCAAAGATATTAGTTATTCCTCTTAAAAATCATAAATAAACATGTTTCCAAATTATCAATTGTCCGCGCGGGACTGCATCCTTTTTTTTAATAAAGCGCATCAAAGTACTTTATTACAGTGTCAAGAACATGGCACAACAATAACAAATGAAAATTGATTAGTCAGAATCATAATTTGATATATCAGCTGAAATGCTATTTAGGTCTAACTTTTAAAATCTCACACAGTAACTTTATGTGCTAGGTAGAAGCATAATTACATTGTATAGATATTTATTTCTTCTACTTTTAATAAAATTATGAATATATATCATTGCGAATTTCTCGTGAAGTTCCCACAAGATTTTATTTCCTGGTGGGAACTTACGTAACACTGAGAATATTTATTCCTTTGATGTTTGTCAATAATTTCTTTTTAGATTTCATTTTCTCTTTGACTTTATTCATTCATATTTTTCTTCCATTTTTTTTTATTTTGTGTTCTTTCAAAAGTTAGTTTCTTCGTTATTTTTTCTCTCTTTTTTTATCTTTCAATCTCTCTTTTCTTTCTCTCTCCATTTATTTCGCTACTTTTTTATTTCAGTCTCTCTTTCCTTCTCTCTCCTGTTCTTTCATTACTTTTTTCTTTCATTCTCTTTTACTTTCTTTCTTTCGTTTCTCCTTTTTTTGTTCCTCCCTTTCTTTTGATCTTTCTTTCTCTCTTTCTTTCATTTCTTACTTCCATTCTGTCTATTTTATTTTCTTCTTTGTTTCTCTCGCACTTTCATTTCTTCTCTTTCATTCTTTCTTTCTTTCTTCCTATTTTCCGTTCTTTCATCCTCTCTTTCTCTCTTTCTTTCGTTTCTTCGTTCTTTAATTCTCTATTGCTTTTTTCCTTCTTTCTTTCTTTTTTTCTTTTTCCATTCTATTTTTCTTTCGTTTCTTCTTTTTTTCATTCTCTCTTATGTTAATTTCCTCTTTCTATTTTTTTATTCTGTGTTCTTTCATAAGTTGTTTCTTCGTTCTTTTTCTCTCTTTTTTTATCTTTCAATCTCTCTTTTCTTTCTCTCTCCATTTCTTTCGCTTCTTTCTTTCATTTCTTCTTTCTTTGTTCCTCCCTTTCTTTTGGTCTTTCTTTCTTTCTCTCTTTCTTTCATTTTTGTTTTCATTCTGTCTATTTTCTCTTCATTCTTTCTTTTCTTTCGCACTTTCATTTCTTCCTTTTCATCGTTCGTTGATAGTTTAATTTCTTCTTTCAATCTTTTAAAATCTCTTTCACGTTTTTTTCTTATTTTTTTTTACTTTTATCTATTTATTTTATTAATTAATTTTTCTTCATTTTCTATTTCTCCTTCTTTTCGTTCCATTTTTCGTTTATTTCATTCGTTAATTTGTTATCGCTTTTTTATCTCTCTATTTCTTCTTTCTTTAATTTCATTCCTAGTTTGAAAGTGACGGTGGTTAAGAGGTTAACGACGGGGACTGACAACCTGGGTGTGCAAAGTTCGAATTCAGTTCGATCCAGAGAAACACTTTCACATAAGATGTTGGCAACCTTCACATAAGTACTCGATTCCTTTCTAGAAATAATTCTGGTTCGAAAGTATAGGAGACACCAATGCCAACAATAGAATTCTTGTTTCTTTCTTTTTCTATCGTTTCAATACTTATTTACTTTCATTCATTTTTTTCTTTTATTTTTCTCTTGAGTTTCTTTCATTTCTTTCCTTTTTTATTTCTTCTTTCTTTACTTCGTTATTTCATTTTAACTTTCCTTTTTCTTGTATTCGTTTTTTCTTCATTTCTTCTCTGTATATTGTATTTCTTTTCTTATTTCATCGCATTTCTTCTTTTTTATTTCTTTTGTTTCTTAACTTCCTGTCCTTACTTTTTTGTCTCTTTCGTTTCTCAATTTCTCATTTCCTTTCTTCGATTGCTTTTTTATTCATTTTTCCATTCACATTCATTTCATGTTTCATACATCCATTCCTTCTTTTTATTCGTTTCTAAACTTCTTTCATTTTCTCTTTTCATTTTTAATTCGTTGTTTCATTCCATCTTTCTGTTTCGTTTTTTTTTCTTCATTTTATTTCTTCTTTTCTTTTTTTAAAACAGGATACGAACATACAAATCGCTGAATACACGAACGAAATAACGAATAGATTTAAAAGTATCTTTGTTTAAAATAAGACGCAAGCATGAAAATAAGAAGACGAACAATGTCTCTTTTTCTCTCCGACACCGAATAGATATGGCGTCGAATTCTTCCGATGTTATTTTAACCCGAACCGAGACCATCGAATATATATATAAAGACGATTATGATCTATTTTTTATGTGTTAGTTTATACCAACTCACGGAAAGATTGATACATGGTTAGGGTTAGGGTTAGGTGTACACATCTCCAGCAATAACAAACAAATGATTGATACATGGTCCGGTCAGAACACTTTTGTGTGAGAGGCATCTTCGCCTAACTTTTTACTTTCCAGTTTCCTACTCGTTTTATAGAATCGGTGTTCAAGCGTCAAGGTGACAAGGCGGCATATCCCTGTCTCGCCCCTCGGCCCCGAGTTGAGCTAGATGAGATGAACAACCCACACTCAACCACATGTTTCTACTACATGCGCATCTATCGATTTTCGTATTCTTATCGACGTAACTCTTTCTTGGCCATGATTGTTGTGTTGATGAAACGGTACGAATAGAATTGATTGAAATTGTCGAAATAAAAGTTTGCCCCTTTTAACCAAACTATGGGAACCCGTTTTTCTTCATACTCAGCAGGATGGATATCTACTCTACAACTCTTTCCTCATACAATTCACGACTCTTCTTTTTGCTATAGATGCGATAAAAGAATATATCGGTTTATTTTCTGACTTTTTTTTACCAATTTTGAGTTGATTATTAATTTTACCGGCCCATTTGGCATAATGGTAAGAGCGTTCGCTACTGGGACGGGAGGCCAGGGTGCAATCCTCGGTCAAGTAATACCAAAGATGTTGTCTTAATGGTACTGGACGCCTCCTTGCCCCTCAGATTTAAACATTAAGGGACAAGGGTAAGTGGGGCAATCTAGGTAAAGAAGTTGCGTCCTCTCTTACACTTGGCGTAGTAGCTAATGAGAAGAGAGCTTTCGGGTCGTCTTCAGCTATGGTCGACCACTCTACGTTTGTTAATTGTAACCCATTTAAAAATACAAGATGCGATAAAGCTACGTGTCATTCTTTTTTTCTCCTCGTTAATTCGCCTCCCCCCTTTCAAATTATAAGACAATTAATCCATGTTTTTATTAACTAAACTAATTCAGTAGACAATGGTACTAAAATGCTACTACAGTTATACTTCTATATATAAAGTACAGTCTGTTTCTTGCGGTTTTGTCATCGATAGCTTTTTTTCCTAGAAAGAACTCGGCGAATACCAATGGACTTGAAAACGACCATGTTGTAGTCACCTGCTAAGCAACCCTGTGGTAGTGTGTTCCACAGACGGGTAGTTCTAGGAAATAAACTTTGCTCGTCGAAGTTTCGTTTTGTTCTAGACACACAGGGAGAGAAAGGGAATTGTTTTAGAGTGGTTGTAGCCAGAACAGTCCTTGCAAGGAATGTTTTATAGGGGCACCATAGATTGAAGCTAAGTCGAGCACATGCCATTAAAATAAATATAGAGTAGAGAAAGAGTGATTTATTATCGATTATGAAAAACACTCTATAAACAAAAATTGTGTTTGTAGACGAAATTCCTATATTATTAACATTATTGAACTGAAATGTGAAAATATTTTAAGTATTTGTTTGTAATCGATAAACTTCAAATTAAAATAAATAAATATAAATCAATTTCTTTTCGAAATATTTACCAGGTATTTCCAGGGTTCCTATTTACTTACCTCCCCACGAGGGAAAGTTCAACACAAGGTCGGTTTTTAATGTGGGGAAGATCCGGCTCCCGAAAAATGGGCACTCTGGATTTGAAAATAATACTTTGAATTGCATCAGTTTAGAAATGCTTCTCCTTCATTGACCGATGACAGAATAAACTTAGCGTAGAATCAGAACAGATACTACACTTTAATTACATCTGTTTCCGTTGACAGCGTGGGGGCAAATGAACTCACTATAGTTCAGTGCTTTTATGCTATTTATTTTTATTTTTGATTGCAATTCGTAGCCTTTTTCACAGATTTTTCGGAACAATTATTGGTCTTTTAGTATTTTATTCATGTTCCATATTTATTACAAAATATTATTACTAGCATATTTTTGCTAGTTGTTTTATTTAATTGCTCAGTAAAATGTGTTTTTTTTACAAAAAGAAATCCTTTATTTTAATAAATAAAACACGGAATAATAAAAAGTTTTTAAACAAAAAAAAAAATCAAGTAAAAATATTTTAAATACATCTGAAAAAAACAATCATGGGTGTATATTTGCGAATATTAATTTATTAGAAGCTTTAAAAAAATTATGTAAATTTTAAAGACCCGTGATGTTTGGAGAAGTTTTGGAATGGGTATATATAGGAGCTTATAAGTAGATATAAAAAGAGAGCGATCAAACTAATAATATAGTTTAGTACAATTAATAAAAGTAATTGTATAGTTTTATGCTTCAGACAACCAGACAGATACCAAATCTCTATTAGTAATAGAAGTACAAAAGTACAATTAATAGAAGTAATAATATAGTTTCAGCTTCAGACAGATACAAAAATATCCATTAGTAATAGATTATAAAATCTGTTTTTTTCTATTCAAAACTACTTATTCTTCTTAGTGGTTTCATTCCTAATTATAATAATTCGAAATTATGAATAATGTTTTCTGTGGTTTCATAAAAACGAAAGATTGAAAGAAATAGAATTTGGATTGCTGATTTTTCGAACGATAATGTCGGGAATGTTATCTAGATAATCGATTCATAGGTGTCGATGGTGTATTCATGATTTGGAACCGGGAACGACGGGGTGCGGGTAGAAGAAAGGGTTGTAAAACGAAGGCGGATATAAAAAGAAAGAGAAAGTGAAAAATAAAGAGAAAAGCAAATCAAAAAGAAAGAAATAGAATTCAAAAAGAAAAAAGAAACTGCAAGAAAGAAAAAATAGAAAACAAAGCAAAAATGAAAGAAGAAAAGAAAAGAAAACGAAAGAATGAAAAAGAGAACAAAAAACAAATAAAAGTTTATTTTCAAGTTCAGGGGTTCTCGGAGAGAAATATCATCTGTACTAGCAAACATCGAGCTTCTTGCCTCATATACAACATTATAATGAAACACATTGAAGCTATTGCTCCCGGGCAATGCAGTGTTCAAACACACCTGTACTATATTGAGAATCTAGCAATTTTGGATTAACGTATACCAATTACCACATGTAACCCCGGTTTCTGAATTTCAATTTTTTTTCAATATTTTTTTTTATATTAAAAAGGTACTTATAGAGTTTGAAGTTCATGGACCTTCAAATATTTCTGTCAGTATACAATTATCTCAGTTTTCTATTCTAAGTGTAGGACTCCATACTCCGATTTGGGTGAACACAAAAAAAAACACAAAATTTCAAAGATTAAAAAATGTGGTTTTGGTTCATGGGCAGAATAGAGTTTCGGCCATTTTGGAAGGGGTAGTTTTTTTAGTACAAAATCCCACTACTTGACCCACCTCCCGAAAATACTATATTTTGAGTTGTCAAAACTTCGAATATCCAAAAAAAAAAAAAATTCCGTAATAAATCAAACATTTGCTTGACTAGCAAGATTTAATTTATATTAGCGGTTTTAATATTCAATTAGCAGCTGGTTTTTTTTAAAAAAAAAAGATAAAATAAATAGCTACAAGGAATTATTTTTCAAAAAAAATAAATAAACAAACATAAGTTTTGGATTTGACTAAATTTGCTTCAAATATTAAAAAAAAAAAAAAAAAAAAAAAAAAAAAAAAAAAAAACGTTGTTGCATGTTCTAAAATATCAATTTTATTTTAAATAAAATTTTAAAAAATGATGTTAGTTTATTACAATGATCTTCATAGAAGAGGGTTAATCCAAAAAGATCAAGTCGAAACGATCCACCATGAAATGTTCGAAATGTAATAGACCTTCTTGGCGACGTTAAGAAAAAATATAACAAACTTAACGGAATTTTTAAATATTTGATAAGTTTCCCCTGAAACAATTCCCTTCATAAATGAAGCAATAACTGAGAAAGAGATATATAGAAATTTAGGTACTTCTACAGAAGTTGAACCGAACTGCTTTTTTAGCCTAATCCTAAACAACTTTTGCCGAACTAAACCTATAACTTATTATTAAAGTCGTTTTGGTTCGGTTCAAATTCTGTTAAACCACCGAGGTTTAGTGGTAAGCGTATATATAGACGTCGGAAAACAATGAGATTAAAAAATAACGCATATAGACGATGAAAGTGGTTTTGGGTTGTTTATGTTATTAAATGGGGAACCATTTAGAGTTTGAATCTATTTAATCGTAATCGTAAGAAAAACGTTTGAAATGTGTAAATATGCTAGAATAAAGAAGATTTAACAAAAAGGAGCAGATGCAATGTTGTTATTTTTAATAAAGTATTAAAACATCTTTTCCCCCCCAACTTATTACTTCATAATACTAAATTGATTTTAACACGCTCTTAATGTTACAATCTTTAAATAATATATGTTATCGTTTATAAACTAATTTTATTAAACTTTTTGAAACTGTTTCCGACGTCGATCTATATTATTACCGATTTTGTGTAAAAAAAAAAAAAATAGATTAGAGTGTTCGGACTTCATAAGTTTAAACAATAAAAAAAAAAAACGTCCTGTTTATTACCGTCATAAAATTCGAACAATTTGTTCAGAGATGAACAAAAAAAAATATTTAATAAAATAAAAAAAAGTACCATTTTTCGTTTTCACTTAGATATGAAAGAGTTCTACTTGAATGGATTAGAAAGTGCATCAAATTAACAATAAAGTGAAATCATCTCGTAATAAAACTAATCATCATAAGCAGTCAATGATCGCAAACATTAATCGCATTTTGACGAGACAACTTCCGGTGTCGAGACCTCGAATATGGCTTCGATGGCGAAATAGCGTCGCAATGTTGACTAGTTCTTCTGGTTCGATCCGGAGATGTAGCTTTGCTTCTATTCGCGTCGCCAAAGGGTCGGCCAACGACAAAATACTGCGGATCGGGGATCACGAAGTGGCCTGGGGTCGACTGGGCGATCATGTAATCCGCAGCGCGCGGTTTACACAGATGTGCCTTTCGCTGCGTCTCTCGGAGGAGTGTTTCGCGGTAGAGGCTGGTCGCGTCCTTGTTGAACCGGCTGCGCAGATGTGAACGGTGTTTACGCTTCTGTCTCTGCAAGTAGAAGACGGTTAGGTTGAGCAGCGACTGGTGCAACATCTCCGCCATCAGGAAGTTCTGAACATGAAGAGGATAAAAATTCAGAACCATCTCGAAACCTCCGAAAGGCCAGATAGGATAATACATGAGAATGCGAAAAAAAAAAACTTCCTCTTGAGAAATACAATTAAATAATTGATTCTAAACTTATTTTCCGTTACTCGAAAATATATTTTAACATGTGCAGGTACAATTAAACATTCGTTTTATGCGAACTGACACACTTATACGTGGGGGGTGTTAATTTGGCAGAGGACACTTTAAGCTAGAGGGGGTATGTTTCTGAACGAAGAAGTTTTCGCCTATATTTAACCATTTCTATTTAACTAAGAGTTACAATTAAATTTTATATATATATATATATATATATATATATATATATATATATATATATATATATATATATATTGATAGTGATGAGACGGTCATGGTGAAGCATAATACGCCGTTGTTATCTTTTTATAATCTTTTATTATACTTTCATATTTCAAACAGATGACATGAATTGGAACAAATATATTGAAGACATTGCCAGGGCTGCTGCAAAGAAGTTGGGCTCCCTCTACCGTGCCAGTAAACTTCTCACTCCTGACATTATCCTATATCTCTACAAAGCCGCCATCCGCCTATGCATGGAGTATTGTTGCCACATCGAGGCTGGGACATCATCAATTAGTCTCTCTCTCTCTCTCTCTCTCTCTCTCTCTCTCTCTCTCTCTCTCTCTCTCTCTCTCTCTTAGACAAGGTCCAGAAAAGAGTCGTTAACTTAATATAACTCTCACTATCCACCAAGCTCCATCCCGGTCCCATCGCCGCAACGTTGCACCCTTGTGCCTTTTTTTACACGTACTTCAATGGATTATGCTCTGATTAACTTGCTGCACTTGTGCCCCCTTCGACGTAAATACACTAGACCAACCCGACAATCTGTCAAATTTCATCCATTCACTGTGGAGGTCCCCAGATGCTGAACCGCTTTCTACTCCAAAAGCTTCTTTCCTCGTGCTGCTGGACTCTGGAACTCTCTCCCTGCTCCCTACTTTCCTGACGTTACTGACATGCAGAAATGTAAAGCTAATATAAACAGACATCTCGCTGCACAGCTCCTAATTTAGGTTGATCCCCCCCCCAAAAAAAAAAAGTTTCCCCCTTTTTCTCAGTAACCTATTACGTCTACAGTAGCAGCCTGCCTTGTTTGGGGTGAACTATGTTAAAAAAAAAAATTTTAACCCCTACGTTCTTCGTCGGGAATGACTACAGTAAAGGAAAAGAAACGACTCTAGTCATTCCCGACGAAGAACGCAGGGCGTTTGAAATATTAGAATGATAATAATACATTATTTTAAAAAAACAACGACATAATTTTATGCTTTAACCACTACCCACTCAGTATTATCAATATATATATATATATATATATATATATATATATATATATCTATAGCATACGAAGAATACCAAATTTCTCTCTCTCTCTCTCTCTCTCTCTCTCTCTCTCTCTCTCTCTCTCTCTCTCTCTCTCTGTGTGTGTCATGGTGCAATGGTGATCTACCTTATTTCGTGAATATATGAACTCTTCCAGAAATTATGTATAGGAGATTACAACGAAATCACGACACCGTCTCTCTTCGATTTCTGTTGCTTCTACACGTTTGACTTCGAGGATCCGTTCACGACAATCGATACGGCAGAGACTGGTCCATTTGAGTGTCTTTTTATCTGTCGGACTGAGGTATTAATCCTGTGTAGTCCTAGGACGTCCACCCTCCCAGGTCTTTATTGCTAACTGCCTGAGACGCCCTGACTGGGGAATGCCGACAGGTCTGCCCAGGCAATTTTTAATTGCCCAGAGTGCCACTACTGATTCTCCCCACCTTCCGGCCTTGTGTCACATCTTCCTGCCGTGGGAAGGAAATAAATACCCAGTCTCGAAGCAGTCTTTCTGTAACATACTATTCTGTACTTCTGTAAATACACTTTTGTAAATATAATAATGAAATAGATGAAGGCTTTAGAAGGACTAATTCTATCTGACCATGCATTAATTAACTTTACTTAATTATCCCCCTTTAACCATGAATAACTCCTGTCATCTTAGAGCTTAACACCTTAATTATCCCCCCTTAATCATTACCTGACTTGGCTTCCCGTTCCCACCATCTGTTAATCCGAAGCTATATTTACAATTGCAACAGTTAACATAAATATTAGATATTAAATATTAAATAAATAATATTTTAAAAATCTAAGAAAACAACAAAATAAATTAAATCTAAATATTGATATTTAAGATTAACTAAATTAATTAATCTTTATATTCTATTACATATCTTAACGATTGCATTTTCTGCGAGCCTCGTCTTTCTGCGTATCTCATGTTGTTCTTGTTTTTTGAATAGCAGCGTCCCCAACTGGTCCAATTTTTTTTTTTTGAAAAAGAGAGGTTGTTACTCTCGAAATGATTAAAGTGTCTACCGTTCCGGACCTTTAAATATTTAACAGTAAGCCCACCAATTTACTGTCTTTATATTTAAATCTTTGAAATATAAATGAATTGATCTGAAATTTACCGTCTCTTGTTTATTTTTGTTAATCCCATATTCCACCTTCCGGTTCTCAATATTGCATTGCTTCAGCCTCGGAATTATCACGTTCATACTTGTTTACTAGCAATGCTTAAAGCACACTACCATTTCCTTATATATATATATATATATATATATATATATATATATATATATATATATATATATATATATATATGAAAAAAAGGAAAAGCGGAAGACCTAAAAACTCATGTACGTATTTGTATAACTTTCATTTCTAAAATAGCTTTACTAGAAAATGATATGTATGTATATATATATATATATATATATATATATATATATATATATATATATATATATATTGTTGTATTTTACTTCAGTCGAAGTTCTCAGAAATAAAGGTGCCTCTTCCTGTGGCTAACACTTGATCTCTATATGAGATACATAGATATTCGAATATTCTATTAAAGTTCTCCTTTATTTCTCAAACGGTGAGTTTGTAAAGAAGATAAGAACATTAATTTTCCTCTCTCCAATTGACCAGTTAATACGTTGTAGTATATCTTTCTTTTGATCTCTTGGTCTTACCAGATTCCAGGACAAGAGTTCATCTAGTCTGGTGGAGTATCCAGCTCAGTGCTGCTACTATAGGCAACATAATTTGAAGAAGGTGCGGCATTCCTAGTATAAGCCAGTGTGAGGTAGCCATACCGATGAAATCTTATTTTGGCTTCGAATACTATTTTATTTTGAATATTTAGTCAGGGTTTACTTGTAGTGTTAAGTATCCTCATGGCAGGTTGTCCTGACAAACCATTGTACAGGGATACCTCAGACACTCGATGGCAGTATCTAGTAGGCATTCTAGGTGTGTGTGTTTGTAAGGTTGTTTGTTCATAGATGTTTATCTAATGAACCTACAATGATTATAAGAGTGTGCTCAATAACGAGTAGAACTATATTTTAGTATAAATTGTTATTTATACAAACATTTTTTGCTACATATGTGCATACATGTTTAAGTTGTTATTTTATTTAAAGTCCAGGTCTCTCAGGCCACAGTAGGTACACTGAAAAAACGAATGAATTCAATGCTAGCAGAACTTTTATTATGTCTCTTTACAAAGATTAAAATCAAGATATAATGATACTAAACCATTTGTCTAGAATCCTCATTTCCATTTTAATCACAATCTCTTAGATCATTTAGATTCTAGAAAATACCTAAAATTTTAGGCTTAAGCTTAATGGGTCTTAATAAGAAATTGAAATTCAGGGAATTTTGCTTAATTAGTGTCTTTTGAGTATTGATCAAATTTAATGCAAATCTGAAATATTTTAATTTTCAAATGGGAAGCTGTGCCAATATTATACCCCCTAAAACCCTTTAAAATCTTCTAAAGAACTGAAAAGGAATATTTATTAATTGATCTCCAATACCTTTTGTTAACATTTCACAAAAACCGGAAGTATCCGAATTTCCACGAAGGGAACCCACCTCCACTTTGCTCCCTTTGCATAAAACTAAATAAAACGTATATAGCTCCTATTACACATCATTGCGCCTAGCAGTTGTGTCCCATAATTCATTATGATTGGTTACCTAGTTTAGGAGTTAATCCTCTAATAAAATATGAACATATACACATACCTAACTTTATATAGAGATATATACTAGACAGCCCCGTAAGCCGTCGGGTCACAACCACAACCATTACTTGATCGACTTTCACTTCATTCGTAAATTCATAAAGTGTGATATATCGAAATTCTGTAGAGATTCCCGAGTTCGACATAAACATTCCCGAATCCGACAAGATACACTTAAAGAAAGTTTGAGATTACATCGGCCGAAACGTTGTGAGAATAACACCTAAAAATAAGAACAGTAATCCGAATAATGCAAATAATATTCCTGTTGCTCACTGTCGGATATCAATGTTCACCCGTTCGAATATACTCGATTCTATCTTCAATCTCCCCTTTAAATATATAAATCTACTAGACGTACCCGTGACCCGTTGAGTCACAACTACTGCCACTATTTGTTACACTTCATTCGAAAAGTCATATATTAGTTATGAAATTGTCCTAGCCTAACTAGAAATAACACATTTCCTTATTTCTATACTATCCTTATAGTTAATATCGATTTAACGCGACCTATTATTTTGCTATCTAATTTACATACGTGTTTACGGTGTGTACGAACGATCTATGAAAATTAGCTAGAAAGAGAGAGTCAGTCTTTCTCGAAATGCTCAGATAGCCATTAAGAAATATACTATATTATATTGTGAACGTGTACGTATGCGTGTGTTCGATTCACTGGACGTAATCGTCTCCACACGTTGTGCCGGTCAAAGGTTTCTGTTCGATCTCGTCTCAGTTCTGCAACACAGAACTCTCACGCCAAGTAAAAACCATTAGTCCAGTTTATCAACAAGTAACAACTTTATTTGTTATAAATGATACTCGTGTTCCCAAGTTGAATGGCAGACTTGCAAAATGAGATCCTTTACCCCGGTGAAATAGAAACAATACCAACCTGACACAACAGACTCTGTGTTCCCGATGACCATTGAAAAACAACTGCTCAACTACACTTAGTTGCCGTCTCATGCCTAGAGGCCAGATCTCTGGTCTACTCCCATCTCTTTCTTCACTGGTCATGGACCACCCAGACACTGACCACTTAAGATATTCCTGAAGACAACTGTCAGACACGGGATTATCAGGGAGACGATCTTTGGTCATCTCAGCATTCGTCCCAGCCTTTTACGAGGTACTTAATTCATTTTTTAAAAAACAAAGACATTGTCACTTTCTTTTGTTTCCATTTCCTCTGGCCGAACATCTAACACTTGCAAAGTCTGACACTCATATGCATCACTAAAAAATGCAGCCAACTGCATTTTTACCTATTACATTATATTAAGAAACTTTTTTATTCTAGTGAAAGAAGAGTCGTTTTGTCTAAATAGGAGTTGGGTACACGTGTTCCTTTCAGCTGTCGCTGTGTGCGTTTATGTGTGTGTAAATGGAACAGGCATTGTAGACGTGTGTGTGTGTGTATTAACGTTCCTTTTTTCTTAGTGAAAGACTGTATGCATAAACTTGTGTTTACGTGCGTTCGATGAGCCGTGTGTATGCTGTCGCTATGTTTAACAGTTTGTGTGTGACTCGCGTCATCTATGTGCTACTTGCCGATGTATCTTTCGGCCCAAATGCCTCGGGCTAAATTTTACCGTGTGCACGTGTATTGTCTCTGAAAGAAAAGCCCGCAAAGAAAAGGAAAACTGTGTGTTATGGTGTTTATAGTACGCGGGAATATTCGGAATTATTTGTGCTGTGATTGGTTGAAAGATTAATTTGAGATCGTGTTCAGTCGAGAGTCGATATGTAAATCAATATTCGCTGCCGTTGCTACTTCCAACACTTTCGACAGTTAAGATTCGCCATATAGATCTAAAATTACACGGGGTTTGATGTCTGTAGAAGGGAGTCCCAGATGTTGCTGTTGTAGTTACTTTTTATCGAATTGTTTTGGACAGAATTATTTGAATTATTTGAATTCAGCATGGGTTTTATTATTTGTATCTTTATATTTATATTTGTTTAATTGGTGCTAAACTACAGAAGTAACGCCTACACTTTGATACCAGTTAGGCTCCTTTGATAAGTAATTTATTGGTATTAGGATACTTAAATATGTCAAGCTTTTCTCTCAGGCACGATTCGAATACCTTTAAATAACATTTTATTCCATCGGCCATATATATATATATATATATATATATATATATATATATATATATATATATATATATATGTTATATTTTTTTTGAAAAACCCATAACAATGGTGGTGTAAAATAAATAAATTTATTTTAATCTTACCTTTCGAGATTATACTTCTCATTTTCAAAGTGGGTTTTTCTTTTCTTCTTTTTTTTTCATCGATCGATGGAAATGGACTTTTTGGTCAGAAAATCACGTTATGTCTGTAAGCGAGGTGACGCCGGTTTGAATAAGAAAGGGTATTTAGACATATTTTTTAAACCATTGTTTCGTAATAGTATTAGATTTTTTTAATTTTTTTTGGTTTAAAAAATATGTCTAAATACCCTTTCTTATTCAAACCGGCGTCACCTCGCCTACAGACATAACGTGATTTTCTGACCAAAAAATCCATTTCCACCGGACGATGAAAAAAAAAAGAAAGAAAAACACTCTTTGAAAATGAGAAGTATATTCTCGAAAGGTAAGATTAAAATAATTTTATTTATTTTACACCACCATTGTTATGGGTTTTTTTTTTAATATAATACTATTACGAAACAAGGTTTAAAAAATATGTCTAAATACCCTTACTTATATATATATATATATACATTACATGGTAAACAGCTGAAGATCCCCGTGTTAATATTAGATGCTTACGTTAAGGTCTCCTGCTTTTGTTTCACTGTTAGATACTTAATCCCCCTTTTTATTTTATTTACTTACTATTATATATTATTTATTTATGAATTTTCCAACAAATGTTAAGTCTACACTATTTTGGATTTAGTTAGTTTCTCTGGGAATTTAAACTGCATTTTCCTTTTTTTATGTCTTTTTGTTTAAAATAACTCAAAGCTTCTTTAGACTATATATATATATATATATATATATATATATATATATATATATATATATATATATATATATATATATATATATGTGTGTGTGTGTGTGTGTGTGTGTGTGTGTGTTTCACCTACAGACGATATCGTTTCGCGTTTTTACCATCATCAGTGCAGGAGTGGCGGTTGTAAACGATCGCATGGGATCGAACGCAGTAGGTCGATTCACACTAGAATCACGAGACAAACGCTCGGAACCACATGACCGTTGACCCTCTTCACAGACAGTAACTGAAATTGAGATACACTTACCCTGGGAGGCAGGAGGTGTCATTGCTGCCTAGTATTCAACGCTCGTGCGGAACTCGCTTATCACAGATCACAGCAAAATTTCTCAATTTCACGTGGCTTTACTTACTTTAAAGGGGCTTTTAACTATAAATATTTTTTTTAAATATTAAAGTGTTTTTTTTCACTTACATTTTATATAAATACACTAATACACACACACACATATAAATGTATGTGTGTGTATTTATATAAAATGTTTATAAAATAATTGTTCCTTGTACATCAGCATTGCCTCAAACAAAGCCTTCATAAGATGGTGACTCTACGTTCAGGCATGGTTTCGGGTCTTAATCACCATTCCACTAACCCAGAGCGTCCAGTAGTATACCACGAAACTACCAGACTTTGTTGAATTGTCGTTACTCTGTGGCATTTCCATAGCTGATCGAACTTTGTCTCGTATTTTCTTTATATAGCTTTACTTGTCTGATGAACAAAGATCAGGATTATTCAAAAAAGCAGAGGTTGAGTTGGCAATAAAACCTTAACATTCGACTTCGATAGGAAATACAATGGTTTTCCAGCCATTTTTTACACGTTTTTTGCGAAGAACATCTATTGACAGAAAGAGCCACAGAGACAAATATTAGAAAAAAGAATACGTTATAAAGATAAAATTAAAAAAGAGAAAACTAATAATAATAATAATAATAACTAGCGGGACCCGTGTAAATTACACGAAATGATGTTTTTAATACTAATTATCTTGTTCCTAACCTATACATGTTTTAATAAAATATGATAAGATTTGGACTTGTATATTTATTTTTAAAAAATGAACAATGCATGAAACAATTTACAAAACTTCTTTATGTACAATATTTCTAGTGAAGGTAATATTTCGACGACTAAACCTTACTTTGTAAATGTTTTCGATTAAATTAAATTTGGCTCCAATTCATGAATATTTATTTACTCCTCTCCAGGAGTTAGACACAAGGCCAGTTTTATCTTACTCCCACAAGTAAGATGTGACCCAAGGTCGGGTCGGGAAAGTGGGGTTTGGAAAGCCAGCGCTCGAGAAGGTGAGCACTCTGGCCATTAAAAATTGCCTGGGCAACCCCGTTGGCATTCCCCGGTAGGGGCGCCCCAGGCAGTAAGCAATAAACTTACTCCTCTCCAAAGAGGGGAGGCGAAGCCTGGGAGGGTGGACCTCCTAGAACTGCACAGGACAGACCCATAGACCGGCGTAAATCAAGCCTCGAAGGCCAAGACAGTACCAGTCTATGGAGTGCAGTATCCATCGGAACAGATACTACACTTTGATCTTAACCAAAAGGCCAAGCCAATTCATGAGTAGCATACAAAGATTCGGAAGGTCGTTGCTTTTGATGTAAGCATGACACACAAAATCACACACGCTATTGTATTAATATGTGTCTTCCCGGTCGTCCCCTCCCTACCTCTCTTCCCCTTCCCCTCGAAATGTAGAAAAAATCTTAGAGGTTGGGTGGGATCGAACTATAAACCAGTCGGACCGAAGTCAAAAATACTACGTCGCTAACCGTTGCGCCAAAGGGAAATACTTGAAAATGTTTCGAAAATTAGGCGAGTTGAATGTTTTTAAAAATCTAGGTGCGGCACGCATGCGCAGAGCTTTTGCCGGAAGCGTGGCACACGGCCACACGCGCTATCGTATTAATATAATAATAATAATAATAATAATAATAATAATAATAATAATAATAATAATAATAATAATAATAATAATAATAATAATAATAATAATAAATAAAAATTATAAAAATTAAAATAAAATATAAAGAAACAAAAAATAAAAAGATTAAAAAATATAAAAAATAAAGAATAAACTAGTAAACTAATAAAATACAAAATTTAAAAAAATAATAATAATAATAAAAACAAGAAATTAAAATAATAATTAAAAATACAAATAAAAATATAAAAGAAAAAAAAAGAAAAAAAGAAATAATTGAAATTATAATAAAAATTATAATAAAAATAAATAAAAATAAAAGTAGGAATTAAAAACAACATAAAAAAATAAAAGAATTATATATATATATATATATATATATATATATATATATATATATATATATATAGGAAATACAATGGTTTTCCAACCATTTATTAGAGTATTTATTTAGTAGATCTTCATATCTTTCAAAATTTTACTCAAATGGAACTATTAATTGAATGACGAAAACTTTTTAAAAATTAACGGGACAGATGAAAATACCCGGATACATATGGATATATATGGAGATATATATATATATATATATATATATATATATATATATATATATATATATATATATATATATATATATATATATATATAGTTTAGATTTGTGTCCCAAGTACTTTCAGACCCATTCAGGTCCATCTTCAAGGGAATGAGGTTAATCAGGTACAGACCATGTGTTAGTATTATAGAAGGTTTTGGCGGGAATTATGTAATAAGTACACAACTATAGTTAGAATTATAGACATTTTAGTATATTATTACTGATATTAAAGTTAATTCTATTAATTAGGGTTTTTATATATAGGACTTCTAATATATGGAGTTTTTTTTTTGTTCTAAAATTTTGGTATTTTCTACTAAGAATTTTCTGAATTCCGATTGGGGGAAGGAATGGTCGTTATTGAAGTGTTGGGCTATGGCGCTAGTATCATCAATCTTCAATCTTCTCGACAAAGTCGTGATAGTCAAACCTATGTATATGTTTTTTTTCTTGGTTGACTACGGTTTTCTCTACCTATCTGACTTTACATTGTTCTAATTTATATTAGTTCGATCTCACTTTATCTTACTGTATCTTATATTACTTTTAAATTTGAATATTTAAGATTATCATTTGAATATCATAGATTATTATTATTACTAGTATCATTATTATTATTATCTATTATTATAAAGTACTATTGTTGCATAGCCCCTCTGCTTGGGCCGCGGCGGTACTCATTTTGTATACTCGTCCCGGAACGGGTCGTGGCAGCTCAATTTTAATCACTCGTCATGTTTAAAACATAAATCATATAGTTTGCATACCTTTAAATTTCTCCCTCGCCGCGTAGAGGGTGCGTCGTCTCGATATTGTCTAGTGGTTGAATTCTTTATTCTTTCTTCTGCCGTGAACCACGCCGTTGCAACACAAAAGCATCTTGGCCAACTCGGAAAACAAACAATCTTTTAAATTTAACTTCTGTTTTATTTCAAGCGTTAGCTATCCGTCAGCTGGGAGATATTCACTAACGTCGAGAGAGAAGGCAAATTACTGCTTTCGTAATTACTTAGCAATTAAGTCCTTAAACCATTCGTGGGTCGGGGAAAGAGATCTTTCGCCTGTATTTTCTTAGGGAATTCATTCCCTTAATCTGTTGTAGAGCACATGTCAAAAATCACGTCTGATAGGTTCGCCTCCAAAACCCAGACTGACTAAAACTCGCTTCTCACGAAGAACAAGTTACGTCACGGATCCCTCTGCTTCCCACGCAAAGGCCCGTGACGTCACAGAGCCTCTCGCAGGTGCACATTGACCCTTGATCTAGGGTCTCGTCACGCGGTGATCCTATCACGTCTGTGATCTCCGACTGTGAGAACAGGCCCCATTCTGCACTCGACTGCACGGGTCTGCCCGCACTAATTCGCGCAAGTCAAACCAACGATTTCCAACAGATACGTCCATTCCCATAGGGCCATTATCCAACACTATTTTATATTATATATTATTACTAGTATCATTATTAGCAATATCATTATTATTGAGATTATCATTAGTAGTAGTAGTAGTAGTAGTAGTAGTAGTAGTAGTAGTAGTAGTAGTAGTAGTAGTAGTAGTACCAATATGAATATTATTATTACTATTATTATGATTTTCTTGATTATTTTATGTTTCGTTTCAGCACTATTGCCATTGTTATTACTATTAATGATATTATAATTATTATTATTTAAATTATTAAATTAGTTATTATTATTATTGTTATTAGTCTTCTTATCATTATTATTATAATTATTGGTATTATCGTTATTATTATTACTATTTTATTATCTGTTTTTGACATCAATATTTTCCATCGTCTAAATTCTTCATTAAATTAAACAAAGTTGGCTCTAACTGACATAAATATATCAATCTATCAGTTAGGTCTGTTTTTTCTTTTCTTTTTCTTTTTTCTTTTTCTAAGCTTCCGTATACGTAACTCGATTTTTCTTCTTTCATTTTCCTCTTCTCTCAGATTATTTTTTTCTCGCGACTGAAGAGAGAGCGGTGGGATTTAACTCCGTGTCAATATACGCATGACAGGCGTGGGTCGGATGGCTTAATAGACGCATCGTAATATTTTTATTTTTGTTTTGTTCTAGCTGTGGATGCATATTGGCTGACCTCTTTATATTTTTATACTCCCCTTCTTTGTTAATGATTTTAACTTACGTGTGTTGCTTCTCCCCCTTTTTTATCCCCCTCTCTTAGCCTGTAATATTTCTTTTTCTTTTGCCTGGTGAATGTTTCTTTTTCTATCATTTCAAATATGTAAGTGTCCCGCTAGCATTCTGAGGAGATTGGGAAGTCGAAATAAATTATAAATGCTGACAGTTACAATTATGAAGCCCACTCCGTGCAGATCGTTGTGGCATTATGAAAAATAGATCCAAGTTCCTCGGGATAGCGACGATGATGATGATGACGTCGTCGATCTGGTCGTCTCGTCCAGCTACAAACACACTCTCACGTTGAAACTGTTTATATCAGCGAGCGATCACTGGGCGAACAGCAACCGGTTGGCTCTGTGGGGGCGAAGGATGATTCAAAGCAGAACAAAGGGAAAAGAACAATGTTCAACAACTCGGTCTGAGTTTTTTGTATAGAAGAGTAATTATTAATAAAATAAAATAATTGATTTTACATTGGTCAATGGTAGGATTACTGTCTACCGTGCTCGTAAATGTCTTTAGCAAAGGTTGTTGTTTTTCTTGGCTACGTTATTTCGCTAGTTTTCTGTGTGTGCGAATTCTTTACACAGGTGGTTGTTTACTTCACAACTCAACGGTCGAAGGCGGTGGCTAGAATTTCGTTCGTAAAAGAATGTGTTTTCTTCGACGCACCACACTTCGGCGCACGCCCGGGCGTCAGTTCAAGTCTCCCGGGCGTCAGTTCAACTTTATCTGCCTCGTGCGTGAAAAAAAAACACATTATTTTATTGAAGATGTCTACGGTCGTACATACCTCTTCTCCGCCATCTTACTTCCTGCGTGTCTTCCTCTCTCGAGAAGGGTGGAGACGGGCGCCTCACTTTTTTTTTCTTAAAATAAATTGGATTTTCTTTTTAGCCCATCGTTATCGCCAAAAACAAACGCTTTATCATTCTGTGTCCGGCTTGTAATTAACGATGACATGCCCAAATAAATCTCTCTCAAATGTACTCGTCTTTCCCAGGTCTCCAAAACAACCGTCACAGAATCGTAGTTCTAAGACGTGACATTCACCCCAAACAATAATATCGCTTTATTGATATTTCAGAATTAAATTTGCGATATGGAATTCTCTAATCTCTACCTTCCATCTGGCAACTGTCTGTTCGCCTCCGGTGATAATTGATTTTCCATATATTACACGATTCTGCCAGACTAGCTGGCGTCTTGTTCTGTCGTTTGAATAAGTTACTTTCTACGTCAAATACATACTAGTTTTATATCTCCACTCCGTCTCGTCGCAGGGCCCTCAGTCGGCGTAGCATCACAACCAAGATGCATACCAGCGCGTCACCAGGATACCCGATCCTCATGGGGCCCCGGATACTTTGTCACGCAATGTGTTTGTGAATTTTTTCTTTCTATATTCTATACTTGCCTTGTTTTCTACATTGAGCTCTCTTACTTGGATTTCTTACCAAAATCATTCAGTTTAACACTATATATATATATAGAGAGAGAGAGAGGGGGGGCAAACAACAATAATACATGTACTATATATATATATATATATATATATATATATATATATATATATATATATATATATATATATATATATATTAAAAGGGGGGTCAAAGTTAACCAATGAGATTCAATGTTTTAACAAATTCCTTCTGCCGGAACAAGGAAGGTTTGCGAATGGCGATAGAGACAGATTTCAAATGTTTTTTTTAATCTGCTCTATGCAAGACTTCAAAACACTATTTTATAGCAACTGGCGCAGCATGGATTTTAAACCAAATGCTGGCCAATAGCCGAGTCCAAAGTCGAAGAGGAAGGGTGACACATGGATCTTATCCTTCCCTGACGAATTTTGGATGACACGTGCTGGTTTATTCGTGTCTGCAAGGGCAAATAAGTACGTCCTATATAGTGTGCATTACACTGGCATTTAAATTGGTAAACAACATTACTATAATTTGTATAGGGCACACTATCTTTGCGAAAGGAAGGAAAAACAGATCTTGTATAATACACTAAACGTAAGGAAGCAGAGTAGAAGCAATTAATAATGCTTCCAACAATACAATTTCCACCTATCTAAAGTTGTTTCAAATAAATGGAGCATTTTAAGGGTCAACTATTTGGTGAGATTTGAAGTCAACAACATTTTTGTTAATGAAATTATTACTAAGGTCGTAAGGGTAACCATTATTAATGAATATTTTCCTAATCCTATTCAGTTCCAAATCCAATCTACTAGGGGAACAGATCATAAGAGCTCTGTGTACAAAAGTGTAAATTAAGCCTACCTTTCTAGATTCCGGTACAAAAGAAGACCAGTTTACATACAGGCCAGTAAAAGTAGGCTTCCTGTAGATTGTAGTGAGAAAGCCGCCTCGTGAACGTTCAACAAGGACATCCAAGAAGGGAAGACAATTATCCTTCTCACTTTCCATAGCAAACTTTAAAGCTTCATGAATAGAATTTAACTTATTGAAGAATGCTAACGCTTCACTTTGCGATGAAAACTAGAACTGCACAGGACAGACCGATAGACCGGCGTAAATCAAGACCCGAAGGCCAAGACAATACCGGTCTATGGGGTGTACAGTGGTAAAAAGACTGGAGACATCAATCGAGCACATAAAGGATATCTCAGAACCTGAATCTAACCCACATAGGCCTTTCACAAACCGATAGGAGTCAAAGATGCAGTGCGTAGTGTATTACTCATAATAATTGAATCTTCTTTGGGGAACTTTGACCACCACCCTTTATATATGCATTCATATATATATATATATATATATATATATATATATATATATATATATATATATATATATATATTGATATAAAGATAGATAGACGAAGAGTGATAAACAAGCACGAATGTCCAAATTTATTTCAAACTTCGATTGTTCAATGCAAGGTATATTCTGTAATAAAATTATGTTTATTATTCTTTCCTTATCAAGGATGGAGAGACTAGTAGATGATGCACCAGCCCAGATGTGACAACAATACTCCATGCATGGGCTGATGGTGGCTTTGTAGAGATACAGGATGATGTCAGGTGTGAGGAGTTTACTACCACGGTAGAGGGAGCCAACCTTCTTTGCGGCAGCCTTGGCAATGTCTTCAATGTATTTGTTCCAATTCATGTTACATGTGAAGGTTAGGCCGAGGAGTTTGAATGATGAACTCTCAGGTAGGGTGTTATTTGCCATGACAATCGGTGGTTGGAGAGGTTCCTTGTAGTTATTGAGGGAAAGGAGCTTTGTCTTGGCGGCATTAAAAGTTACCAACCATTTATGACCCCAATCCACTACAGCCTGGAGGTCATTTTCTAAAGATTCAGCCAATGCCTTGGATATGATCGCGTCTGTTTTACCAACATGGCGAGAGTAAAGTGTGATGTCGTCAGCAAATAAACCAATCTCAGACTCTATGTCATCAGGGAGATCGTTTATATAGATCAGGAACAATAAATGTCCAAGGATAGAGCCCTGGGGTACACCAGCATTTATGTCATGTTGCTTAGATGAACGGCCATCGAGGACAACCTGGATTTTTCTTTTGTCTAGGAACGATCTAATTATATTAAGTAATTGCTTAGTAATACCGTATGGGCGTATTTTCATGAGAAGCCCTTTATGCCATACCTTGTCAAAGGCCTTGGATATATCAAGCGCTACTGCCCTAGCTTCTCCTGCCTTGTCGAGTGTATGATACATGCGTTCAGAGATTACCGTTAGGATGTCTGCAGTAGATCGTGCTTGTCTAAATCCATACTGGCGGTCAGAAAGAAGTTTAGCATTAACTAAGTGCCGTACTATCGCTAGATTGATTACGGATTCAAAGATTTTAGCAAGGATCGGCAGCAGATTGATTGGGCGATAGTTCTGAGGATCGGTTCTATTCCCAGAACTCTTGTAGACTGGTACCATAGAGGCAATTTTCCAGCTATCGGGGAAGCAAGATTCAGCTAGGCATTTATTGTAGAGTTTGCAGAGGACAGGGGTCCGTTCAGCAGAGCATTTCTTTATTACTATTACATGTATAAGATTAGGCCCACAAGCTTTGGAAGTGTCAAGGTTTTTTATGATGTCTCTGACCTGGGATGGGGTGATGACCAGGTTATCAAGTGTGTCTTCGGTCCGCAAAGGGAATTTGAGAAGGGGGTGGTTATCTGAGTCCAAAGTAGAGTTAGAAGCGAAGCGCTGGGCAAGTAGTTCAGCCTTATCAGTGGCCGTGCAAACGACATTATTGTGGTTTGATAGTGGGGGAATTGTTGATTGACCATTATTCACTACACTATTGTAGATTTTCCAGAAATCACGAGTACCTAGTTTCTGTGACTGGATGCGTTTTTTTTTGTTAACTCATTATACCTTCTCTTCGCTTCATCTATCACGGCCTTGCAATTATTTCTTGACTCTATAAATTTCTGTCTATTAGTAGCTGACTTATGGCGGCTGAATTTACGGAATGCTTGTTGCCTCTCAGCAATGGCAGCTGCACATTCCGAGGTGAACCATTGAGGAGAGTGGGGCTTGCTAAAGAATTTTCGCATGGGAGCATAGGCTTCAATGCTTGCTTTGACCCATTCAGTTAATTTGTTTGCACACTCGTCGGCAGTGAGTGAGAAGGTTTCCCTCCATGGGGTGTCACTGATGTGATCTCTGATTGACTCAAAATCAGCCTGCTCGTAGTATCTTGTTGTTTTGAGCAACGGTTCATCAGCTTTTGGACGACTTTTAGAGTGATATGTATCATTAGCACAATGTGATCAGCATTCCCGAGTGGGCTATGAGCTTTCGTCACACAAGCCTCGGGCATTGAGGTCAAGAAAAGGTCTAGAAGTGAGGCTTGCTGGTCTACTCGATCGGGGATGCGGGCCGGAAAATCGACAGTCTGGGAGAGGGAGTGAGCTAAGAAGCAATTATACGTAGAGTTGCTGGCTGCGGCAGTAAGGCTGGAGAATCCCAACCAGTCGCGGTGGTGGGCATAAAAATCCCCAAATACACGTATCTGTGCATTCGAGTCAATTAAGAGTGCTCTATCTATGCTTTCAGAGACAGCGTTTAGCAGAGTACAGTCCTGGGTCGATGGGGAGCAGTATAAGAAATATAAGTAACTGACGCTGTGATGTAAAGTCAATCTAAAGCACATGTAGTCGTGGTCATCTGATTCTAACCTATGTTCTCTAGTCAGGGGGGGGGGGGGTTCCGAACATAAACTCCTAGCCCGTGCATATGTTTGTCAGAGTCTTTACGATAGAGTGGGGGGGTAGTCAGTCATGTCAAAGTGGTGAGAGGAGATTGAGGATTGAAGGTTAGTTTCTACTTAGAGCTAGGATATCCGGGGAGTTTGTCAGGAGAAAGGTTTCTACGTCGTTGATGTTGGTTCTAAGTCCCCGGATATTTGTGAATGTGAGCCTCAAGGGCGGAGGCGAAAGTGTTTTTTGTTGGGTGTCTGGTTTAGGTTTGCTTTTATTTTTTTGTAATAACATGTTTGTTTTGATTATAGAGTGGATTGGCCAAGATGGGTACTTGTTTAGTGCCAATAAGCTCACAAAACCAGTCCATTAGTCACGACCTGGTCCATGGGGGTTGTGGCCTCGGGAAAGCCCACCGGAGATAATTGCATGGTCCCTTTCCATGCGCGACATGGCACATACAACTACCCACGGTATTATGCAACTGATGATGGAGCAGCCGTTCTTGGCGCTACCCAAGAGTTTGTGCTCCTTGCTTTCAGTCGGAAACAGCAGCCAGACAAGCTGTCTAATCTGTACCCTCAACCTGTCGGAACAAGAGAGACCCAGACTGGTCATGTAAGACTTAGTGACGAAAAAACTTTCCCCAAGTTGCCCAAATAGAGAGAAAGAGAACGGCGTCCATTGTCCTAGTAAGGAAACAAGGCTAGGCACTGAGTGTTTAGAGGTGTCCCAGCGCTGTTACCTCTGCGCCTGACTAATAAACAAAGAAGGAGTGCAAGGTCCGGCGATAGGCAGAACTTATCTACTCCTTAAATATGTTTTGATATCATTCTTTGAAAAGCCATGGCTTAAGGAATGAATCATAAAATCTCTTTTATTTAAAACCCCTTGTCTGGAACAGCTGATGACTTAATAGATATTTTACTTTGTACAATTATAAATCTCATCGTTTACCTGTTTATATATATATATATATATATATATATATATATATATATATATATATATATATATATATATATATATATATGTGTGTGTGTGTGTGTATGTGTGTGTGTGTGCGTATATATGTGTGTGTGTGTGTGCATTTTTATGTAATTGTTTTATTTGTGCTTGCAGCGTTCGTTTTTTTGTATTTTGTTTACTACTATTTCGATTGTTTCACTTCCTAAGTGATTAAGATACAGAAAATTGCCTTATTCATTATCAGTCGCCCTTAACTTTATAGGACGTATCTTTCTGTTAATATATATGTATTTATTAATTTTATACGTTCATGATATATATATATATTCTTTTATATATTTTTTATATTTCTGCATATTTAAAAAAAAATAGGATAGTCAAATTAATCTTTTACTTTTGTCACCCCTCCTCGATTATTTTACCATTTACCCCTTTTTTACATTGACCAATCAACAAAGTGAATTTATCTTTTTAAGACGATGATAAATTTCTCTCATTATTTGGTTTTATTTGGGGGCGTGGTTGTTCATACGTCTGAGGAGACCTAATTAAAGGGTCGAAATAATTTATAATGTATACAACCTTAATGTGTGTTTAGTTTTTTCTTTTAATAATTATATATATATATATATATATATATATATATATATATATATATATATATATATATATATATATATATATATATATGGGAAATGAAAAAGGAAAAACCAAAAAGGATGTTTTTTTATATATTTATCAACGTTTCGTCTTTATTTGTAAGATTTCCTCAGGATGATAATTTTAAGAAAAATGTCATGCAAGTACGTTAAAATATTAGGTTGACATATTTTTACGTACTTGCATGATATTTTTCAATATATATATATATATATATATATATCAATCTGTGTAAAATTCAGACATACTTGCATGTGGCGAGGTAGCTCGGTGGCAGAGTACTCGCTTGGCATGCAAGTGACTCGGGTTTCGAGCCCTGAGTTCGGATGTGTTCTACTGATAAGCCCAAAGGAGGGTGAAACTCGAGTCTAGGACTTCTGGTTTGTTTCTTTCATAGGTTGTGGGCTGCGGCGTTGTCTGATTGTGAAAATACTTATATATATCATCCCCAATTCGAATATATATATATATATATATATATATATATATATATATATATATATATATATATATATATATATATATATATAATTTATTTAGATACTGTATATTACATATTCCAGCAATGTACCGCGGTTTCATCCAAAAGGGCAGATTTAGACATCTTTAGTAAATCTTCAGAAAATGCCCCCACAGAAGAAAATTCCTGCTAGCCCAATGGTCTGATAACAATATAACATAACCCACCAATTATCCCTTTAAAGCAAATACCCCTCTAAAAAGATAGTAAAGTATTTCTTAAAAACATATAAAATAACTAATCCCCCCAAGACCTCCCAAAACCCATAACAAATTTCCTATTCTTCTATTTACGTACAAAGTACCCCCCATGATATATGTTAAACACACCACGGGGGCGACTGCATAAACCCTGCCTACCCTGATACAACCTTGTCCTAACCCAGATAAAACTTTCACCAATAAACACCCCACCCTTTCACCATAGATAATCACATCAGAACTAACCCCGCCCACAGCGGATTATACATTTACCGGCAGATACCCCATCTCCACGTGACCCTCCTATTACGGGATTACAGATACACCACAAAGTTTCCTTAACCACTAACCCCCCACCCACCCACCCCGCTTCATACTATCCATATAATAGATTCTCAAATCACCCGCTCACCCCTGTATTAATGAAGATGAATGTACATGTATACGTCCAGATGTGTGTACAAGCATGTATGCGAGTGCGCGTGTGTATGTATAGGAGCAGATTATTAATAAATAGAAAATATAAAATAATATATTAAAATGAAATAAAATAATATTAATAAAATAAATAAAAGATTAAATTTAAAACAAAAAATAAAAAATATTAAATTAATAACCCCCCGTACATATGAGCGAAGATGTGTGTACATGCAGGCATGTGCAGATGTGTATAGTTTATTTCCCGGCGCGCAAGGACGAATGAAATAACAAGATATGGAATTTAATGAATTTACACTA
Organism: Sepiola atlantica; assembly: GCA_963556195.1. Taxonomy (NCBI): domain Eukaryota; kingdom Metazoa; phylum Mollusca; class Cephalopoda; order Sepiida; family Sepiolidae; genus Sepiola; species Sepiola atlantica. The sequence goes on along the minus strand of OY744519.1, from coordinate 21,415,745 downwards.
AATATAAACACAAATATAATATTAATATTAGTAACATACCATTAATAAAGAGACTAATCTTATACCACTCAAACGGAAATAACAGATAGTACCCATCATTCCGTTTACAATTTTTTTGTTTTTTTCGTTTTTTTCGTTGTTTTCGTTTTTTTGTTTTTGTTTTTCAACACTACTGGTTATGAACGGGACATATCAACGAAACACCGCTTACCATTAAGATCTAAAGACAAACTATATAGCCGCTCTTTTCGTATTTTTTTCAGACCAGATATAACAATAAAATTACAAAAAGAACAGAAAATACGAAACACCGATTCAATAAATAAAAATAATAAAATAAATTAGTAAAAAAATAAACAAACATGTTAAGTCGATAAAAATATATTTGAATCACCTCTTTCAACTCCATATCGAACAATTAATCCGATACATAACTTTATTCCCAAAAACGACAACGAATAAGCACACTAGTTCTACAGGTCCAAACGGTAAACTATGCAGCCACCCCTTTCGTATTTTTTCAGGTATAATAATAACATTAAAATAGAACAGATAATTAAATAAATAAATAAATAAAACTTGCTAACAGATGAATAAATAATAAATAAAATCTAAAAAATGAAGGTCCTCCCTTGAGCCCTAGTTAATCGCTTCCCACACCGGATCTTTTTCGGGGACACCCTCAGAGATGCACCGTTTTTTCTGTCATTGTTGACGCCATTCCCTGTCAGGCGTGCCTACAATCCTTTGAGCTTGCCGATCATTCCACTGGGCACGAAGATTTACTAAAGATGTCTAAATCTGCCCTTTTGGATGAAACCGCGGTACATTGCTTAAATATGTAATATACAGTATCTAAATAAATTATATTAGCTCTCTTATATGATCGAGCACTTTTTTGATTTCTTTTCATATACAACCTGTCACTCTCTCTCTCTCTCTCTCTCTATATATATATATATATATATATATATATATATATATATATATATATATATATATATATATATATCGTACATGTATTGTATTAGTTTCTGTAAATGTAAATCCGTAGAAACTCAAGTGTTTATAAAAAGTGCTCAATAACAAGTAGAGCTGTTTATAAGTATACATTTTTATTTATACAAACATTATTGGTTACATATGTGCATACATGTTTCGGTTGCACCCAGAAAGTCAACCTCATCAGGTCTGATGAGGTTGACTTTCTGGCAAAAGTGCAACCGAAACATGTATGCACATATGTAACCAATAATGTTTGTATAAATAAGAATTAATACTTATATATATATATATATATATATATATATATATATATATATATATATATATATATATATATATACAGGATGTTTTCATTCACGACTTTTAAAAGAACGCCTGTAGTGATAGGGCAAGTGATCATTTGTGAAGATTAATTTTGGGAAGCCATTCACGTTAAAACTGCACGTTAATAATACTAGTCGCCAAAGTGTCTATTTATGTAGTGTAGTAATTAACAGTACCAAAATTGTAGGGGTTAAACAACCGCTGTAATATGAGTTGTATCGCCAAACACGCAGATTGAAAGGAAACAACGTAAGACTATGAAGTTTAGTATTATTTTATTTTCGTGTTTATCCAAACAATCAACAAAATGGGATTAGCAAAAGGAAAGAAATTGTCCAGTTCAGAATGCGTCCGTATCTTTTTGCTTCTTCTACTCTAAGATCCCCGACTTGTTACAGTCAATAGTCGTCGAACCTTTTGATGTTAGAGTCATTATCCTGGAAGAAAGCAATTCAAATATTTATTAGAAAAGAATACGAAACCCATAAAACTTGCAAATGCACATATACACACACACACACACATATATATATATACATATATATTAAATTATATATATATATATATATATATATATATATATATATATATATATATATATAAATTATACCTATAGACGCTAGCGTTTCAATGTTATAGCTCTCATTAGTGCAATAAAAGTAGCAATTTCAGATGGTATATATATATACATACATACATACATACATACATACATACATACATACATACATACATACATACATACATACATACATACATACATACGGTACAAATCACGTTGACACACCGGTTCCCGTTAGATCACCGAAGTTAAGCAACGTCGAGCCTGGCCAGTATTAAATGGGTGACCATTTGCTCTCTGGTTATCTCGGCATTGTTTCCAGTCGTCTTGAACTGCTTGCCATTGGAATCAAGCAGTGCCGACTATGGGGAGGTGTTGTTAGCGATTGCGCAACCCTTGCTACATAATTACACGCGCAGCCAGCCCCTTATAGGGGTATCCATAGTCTCTCTAGACTGAACGGAGGGCCTATATATATATATACATCTTTGCGGAGTGTTTGCTTACAGAACCTGGTCACCCATCTAAAACCTAAATGGTCTGATGGGAACCGGCATGTAACCGTTATTTAACTCCTAGATTATACAGGAACAGAAATATATATATATATATATATATATATATGGTACACGTATTGTATTAGTTTCTGTAGATGTAAATCTTTTGAAACTCCAATGTTTATAAAAAGTGCTCAATAACAAGTAGAGCTGTTCTTCAGTATTTTTATTCATGCAAACATTATTGGTTACATATGTGCATACATGTTTCTGTTGTACTATTCACAGAGATTCAACCTCTTCAGATCAAAAAAGACAGAGAAGTGAGAGTAATTTGGGAAACTTTTCCTTTAAATAAATGTATCTTATTATTATTTCATTTTATTATTTATTTAATCCTCTTTATTATTTTATTTCATTATTTATTTTATTTTATTATTTTATTTTATTATTTATTTTATTATTTATTTTATTCTTATTATCATTTTATTTTATTATTATTTTATTATTATTATTTATTTTATTATTTATTTTATTTTATTATTTTATTTTATTATTTATTTTATTATTTATTTTATTCTTATTTTTTATTCATTTCATTATTTATTTTATCATTTATTTTATTTTTCTCATTATTTTATTTTATTATTTATTTTATTTAATCATTTTATTATTATTATTTATTTTATTTATTTTATTCTTATTTTTTGTTTATTGTATCATTAAATTTTATTTAATTATTTTATTTAATTATTTATCTTTCATTATCATTTTATTACTCAAATTTACTTATTCATTTTATTTTATTATATTATTTTGTTTCTAACATTATTATTATTATTATTATTATTATTATTATTATTATTATTATTATTATTATTATTATTATTATTATTATTATTAGTTTTATTATTATTATTATCAGTATTTTTCTCATTATTATTAATATTGTGTAATGTAACTATTGTTTATATCTTTATTTCTTATTTATTGATTGATGTATTTTTTTCTCTTATGTAATTTCTTCTTCGATTCAACATATATGGTGAATGCTTTGAATGTTTCAAATGTTTGATTTGTTATTCAATTTGCTGTCTTTTTGCTATTTCTGAAGTCCTTTCACTGGTGTTGTCTTTTAGTACCAAAATTTGATGTGTTTTTTCTCAAGAGACTTCGGTACGTGATATTATAAAAGGCGCTGACGAAAAGTAATGAAAAATAAAATATTT
>OY744519.1:21344628-21409628 GCA_963556195.1 Sepiola atlantica | reverse complement strand
CATTTCTAGATGTACAAACATCTTTATTAATAGAAAGTTAGCACTTTCTAAATATACAAACATCTTTATTCTTAGAAGGTTAGCCATTTCTAGATGTACAAACATCTTTATTCATAGAAAGTTAGCAATCTCTAAATATACAAACATCTTTATTCATAAAAAGTTAGCCATTTCTAAATATACAAACATCTTTATTCAACGAAATTTAGCCATTTCTAGATGTACAAACATCTTTCTTAATCGAAAGTTAGCCACTTCTAAATATACAAACATCTTTATTCATAGAAAGTAATCCATTTCTAAATATGCAGACATCTTTATTCATTGAAAGTTAGCAATTTTTAGATATACAAATATCTTTATTTATAGATAGTTAACCATTTCATGATGTACAAACATTTGTATTCCTAGAGAGTGAGCAATTTCTAACTATATAAACATCTTTATTCATCGAAAGTTAGCCATTTCTAAATATACAAACATCTTTATTCATCGAAAGTTAGCCATTTCTAAATATGCAAACATCTTTATTCATTGAAAGTTAGCAATTTCTAACTATATAAACATCATTATTCATCGAAAGTTAGCCATTTCTAAATATACAAACATCTTTATTCATCGAAAGTTAGCCATTTCTAAATATGCAAACATCTTTATTCATTGAAAGTTAGCAATTTCTAACTATATAAACATCTTTATTCATCGAAAGTTAGCCATTTCTAAATATACAAACATCTTTATTCATAGAAAGTTAGCTATTACAGCCCTTTCATAATGTACAAACATCTTTGTTCCTAGAGAATTAGCAATTTCTAAATATAAAAACATCTTATATCACAGAAAGTTAGCCATTTCTAGATATACCAACGTCTTTATTCATAGAAAGTTAGCCATTTCTAAATATGCAAACATCTTTATTCATAGAAGGTAATCCATTTCTAAATATGCAAACATCTTTATTCATTGAAAGTTAGCAATTTCTAACTATATAAACATCTTTATTCATCGAAAGTTAGCGATTTCTAAATATACAAACATCTTTATTCATAGAAAGTTAGCTATTACAGCCCTTTCATAATGTATAAACATCTTTGTTCCTAGAGAATTAGCAATTTCTAAATATAAAAACATCTTATATCACAGAAAGTTAGCCATTTCTAGATATACCAACGTCTTTATTCATAGAAAGTTAGCCATTTCTAAATATGCAAACATCTTTATTCATAGAAGGTAATCCATTTCTAAATATGCAAACATCTTTATTCATTGAAAGTTAGCAATTTCTAACTATATAAACATCTTTATTCATCGAAAGTTATCCATTTCTAAATATGCAAACATCTTTATTCATAGAAGGTAATCCATTTCTAAATATGCAAACATCTTTATTCATAGGAAATTAGCAATTTCTAGATGTGCAAACATTTTTATTCATAGGAAGTTAGCCATTTCTAACATTTTTATGCATAGAAAGTTTGCAATTTCTTGATGTACAAACATCTTAATTCATAGAACGTAAGCCATTTCTAAATATGCAAACATCTTTATTCATTGAAAGTTAGCAATTTCTAACTATATAAACATCTTTATTCATAGAAAGTTAGCCATTTCTAAATATGCAAACATCTTTATTCATAGAAGGTAATCCATTTCTGAATATGCAAACATCTTTATTCATAGTAAATTAGCAATTTCTAGATGTGCAAACATTTTTATTCATAGGAAGTTAGCCATTTCTAACATTTTTATGCATAGAAAGTTTGCAATTTCTTGATGTACAAACATCTTAATTCATAGAACGTAAGCCATTTCTAAATATACAAACATCTTCATTCATAGAAAGTTAGTCATTTCTAAATGTACAAACATCGTTATTCATAGTAAGTTGGCAATTTCTAGATGTACAAACATATATATTCATAGACAGTTAGCCATTTCTAAATATACAAATATCTTTATTCTTAGAAAGTTCGCTTTTTCCAGATGTACAAACATCTTTATTACTAGAAAGTTTGCCATTTCTAGATGTGCAAACATCGTTATTAATAGTGAGTTAGCTATTTCTAAATATACAAAGATTTTTATTCATAGAAAGTTAGCCAATTCTCGATGTACAAACATCTTTATTCATAGAGGGTTAGCAATTTCATGATGTACAAACATCTTTATTCATAGAGGGTTAGCAATTTCATGATGTACAAACATCTTTATTCATAGAGGGTTAGCAATTTCATGATATACAAACATCTTTATTCATAGACAGGTAGCAATTTCATGATGTACAAACATCTTTATTCATAGACAGGTAGCAATTTCATGATATACAAACATCTTTATTCATAGACAGGTAGCAATTTCATGATGTACAAACATCTTTATTTATAAAAAGTTATCATTTCTTGATATACAAACATCTTTATTCATAAAAAGTTAGCTATTTCTAGATCTGCAAACATCTTAATTCCGTGAAAGTGAGCCATGTCTAAATATACAATAGTCTTTATTCATAGAATGTTAGCCATTTGTGAATATACAAAAATCTTCATTCATAGAATGTTAGCCATTTCTAAATGTACAAACATCTCTATTCATAGAAAGTTAGCCATTTTTAGATATGCAAACATCTTCATTCATAGAAAGTTAGCCATTTCTGAATATACAAACCTCTTCATTCGTAGAAAGTTAGCAATTTCTTGATGTACAAACATCTTTATTTATAGAGTTAGCCATTACTAGATATAGAAACATATTTATTCATAGAAAGTAAGCTATTTCCATATATACAAACCCCATTATTCCTAGAGAGCTAGCGATTTCTAAAAATATAAACATCTTTATTCATAGAAAGTTTGCAATTTCTAGATATAAACACATCTTAAATCATAGAAACTTTGCCATTTCTAAGCATACAAACATTTTTATTCATCGAACGTTAGGCATTTCTAGATATACAATCATCTTTATTCATAGAAAGTTAGTCATTTCGAGATGTGCAAACATCTTTATTCATAGAAAGTTAGCGATTTCTAGATATACAAACATCTTTATTCGTATAAAGTTAGCCATTTCTAAATGTACAAACATCTTTATTCATAGAAATTTAGCACTTACTAGATGTACAAACGTCTTTATTTATAGAAAGTTTGCCATTTATAAATATACAAATATCTTTATTGATAGAAAGTTAGACATTTCTAGATGTACAAACATCGTTATTCATAGAGAGTTAGCCATTTCTAAATATATAAACATCTTTATTAATAGAAAGTCAGCAATTTCTAGATGTGCAAATATATTTATTCCTACAAAGTAAGCGATTTCTAAATATACATCAATCTTCATTCATAGAAATTTAGCCGTTTCTAAATATACATCCATCTTAATTCATAGAAAATTAGCAATTTCTAGATGTGCAAACATTTTTATTCGTAGGAAGTTAGCAATTTCTATGTGTGCAAACATTTTATGCATAGAAAGTTTGAATTTCTTGATGTACAAATATCTTTATTCATAGAAAGTTAGACATTTATAGATGTGCAAACATCTTTATTCATAGAAAGTTAGCCATTTCTTAATATACAAACATCTTCATTCATAGAAAGTTAGCCATTTCTAAATGTACAAACATCTTAATTCATAGTATGTTGGCAATTTCTAGATGTACAAAGATATATATTCATAGAAAGTTAGCAATTTCTAAATATACAAATATCTTTATTCATAGAAACTTAGCTATTTCTAGATGTAAAAACATCTTTATTCATAGAAAGTTAGCCATTACTAGATGTGCAAACATCTTTATTCATAGAAAGTTAGCCATTTTTAGATGTACAAACATCTTTATTACAAGAAAGTAAGCCATTACTAGATGTGCAAAGATCTTTATTAATAGGAAGTTAGCCATTACTAAATATACAAACATTGTAATTCATAGAAAGTCAGCCAATTCTCGATGTACAAACATCTTTATTCATAGAAGGTTAGCAATTTCATGATGTACAAACATCTGTATTCCTTAAGAGTTAGCCATTTCTAAATATATAAACACCTTTATTCATAGAAGGTTAGCCATTTCTAGATATACCACCATCTTTATTCATCGAACGTTAGCAATTTCTAGATATGAAAACATCTTTATTCCTAGAAAGTTAGCCATGTGCAAATATGTGCAAATATCTTTATTCCGTGAAAGTTAGCCATGTCTAAATATACAAACATCTGTATTTATAGAATGTTAGCCCTTTGTAAGTATACAAACAACTTCATTCATAGAAAGTTAGCCATTACTAGATGTACAAACCTCTTTATTCATAGAAAGTCAGCCCTTTCTAAATATAAAAACATCTGTATTCATAGAGAGTTAGCCATCTCTAAATATACAAACATCTTTATTCATAGAAAGTTAGCCATTTCTAGATGTACAAACATCTTAATTCATAGAAAGTTAGCCATTTCTAGATGTACAAACATCTTTATTCACAAAGAGTTAGTGATTTCTAAATATATAAACATCTTTATTCATAGAAAGTTGGTAATCTCTAGGTTTGCAAACATCTTTATTCCTTGAAAGTTAGCCATTTCTAGATATACAAACATCTTTATTCCTGGATGTTTAACCATTTCTAGATGTGCAAACATCTTTATTCCCAGAAAGTTATCTGTTTCTAAATATACAAACATCTTTATTCATAGAAAGTAAGCCATTTCTAAATATACAAACATGTTTGTTCATGGAAGGTTTGCCATTTCTCGATGTACAAACATCTTTATTCATAGAGAGTTAGCTAATTCTAGATGTACAAACATCTTTTTTCATAGGAAGTTAGCCATGTCTAAATATGCAAACATCTTTATTCATAGAAAGGTAACTATTTCTTGATGTACAAACATCTTTGTTCATCGAAAGTTCGTCATTTATAGACGTGCAAACATCGTTATTCATAGAAAGTTAGCCATTTATAAACATACAAACATCGTTATTCATAGAAAGTTAGCCATTTATAAACATACAAACATCGTTATTCATAGAAAGTTAGCCATTTATAAACATACAAACATCGTTATTCATAGAAAGTTAGCCATTTCTAGATGTACAAACATCGTTATTCATAGAAACCAAGATATTTCTAGATGTACAAACATCTTTATTCATAGGAAGGTAGCCATTTCTAAATATACAAATATCTTTCTTCATAGAAAGTTAGCAATTTCTAGATTTACAGCCATCTTTATTCATAGAATGTTTGCCATTTTTAATTATACAACCATCTTTATTCATAGAAAGTTAGCCATTTCTAGATTTACGAACATCTTTTTTCATAGAAGGTTAGCCATTTCTAAATATAGATATATCTTTATTTATAGAAAGTTAGCCATTTCTAAAGTACAAACATCTTTATTCATAGAAGGTAAGCCATTTCTAAATATACAAACATCTTTATTCATAGAAAGTTAGCCATTTCTAGATGTACAAACATCTTTATTCATAGAAAGTTAGCCATTTCTAAATATAGATATATCTTTATTCATAGAAAGTTAGCCATTTCTAGATGTACAAACATTTTTATTCATAGAAAGTTAGCCATGTCTAAATCTGCAAACATCTTTATTCCTAGAAAGTTGGCAATTTCTAGATGTACAAACATTTTAACTCATAGAAAGTTACCCATTTCTAGATGTGTAAACATATTTATTCCTAGAAAGTTAGCCATTTCGAAATATACAAACATCTTTATTGACAGGAAGTAAGCCATTTCTAGATGTACAAACCTCTTTATTCATAGAAAGTTAGCCATTTCTAAATATACAAACATCTTTATTCATAGAAAGTTTGCAATTTCTAGATATACAAACATCTTTATTCATAGAAAGTTAGCCATTTCTAGATGTGCAAACATCTTGATTCCTAGATAGTTAGCCATTTCTAAATATACAAACTTCTTTATTCGCAGAAAGTTTGTAATTTCTAGATGTACAAACATTTTTATTCATAGAAAGTTAGCCATGTTTAAATATACAAACATCTTTATTCATAGAAAGTTAGCCATTTCTAGATGGTAATAGATTTGCATGTACATGATAAAATATCCTAAACTAATTAACTGATCAGTATGAATTTTGTAACACAGATTTTAGGCGTAAATGATGCAAATATGGGCTATATTTTTGGTTAAAGGCGGAAAAAGGGCTAAAAAGTAGTTGCAAATTCAAATACCTGTATTTTTTGTGAAATTTCAACAATACGTATTTGGCCACAGTTGATAAACATTCCCCAAAATTCAGATTCTTTGAGGTATTTTTAGGGATTTTAGTGATTTTAGGGGGTATAATATGGCAAGACCTGCTCTTTGAAAATGTTAATATTTCAGATTTGCATTAAATTTGATCCATACCATTGATTTTGATCCAAATTCTAATAAGGATTCTATACATAAGATTTATTATTTGATTTTTGATTTTGATTTTAAATTTTCGTAAAGGGACTTAAAAGTTGTGCAAAACTATTCTGTTCGGGGAATTGATTTTATCCGTCCTGGGACGAGTATTCTTATTCTTATGGGTATCTGTCTAACCAAGTTGCTATAATGATGACTTATCACACTCCATGAACTAGTGCGGCACAACGCATGAACCCTTTTTGGAGAGCTGGCGCTCCCCGTTGCATTTCGCAATTTGAAGGTCGGTGTCAAACAATTCAATGACAGATGCATGTGATGGGTTCAAGAGATCAGAGTACCTGTCATTCGAGATGTGTTGGAAAGCAAGAACAGGTTTTTAAATCATAACAAAACATTTATCGAAACAACGAACAATATGTTGTATATTATGCCTTCTCTCTCTCTCTCTATCTCTCTCTCTCTCTCTCTCTTTCTCTCTCTCCCTCTCAGTCTGGAGCGAAATAACACAGTCAGCTTTTCCAACGTGTGATGGGTTCAAGAGATCAGAGTACCTGTCATTCGAGATGTGTTGGAAAGCAAGAACAGGTTTTTAAATCATAACAAAACATTTATCGAAACAACGAACAATATGTTGTATATTATGCCTTCTCTCTCTCTCTCTCTCTCTCTCTCTCTCTCTTTCTCTCTCTCCCTCTCAGTCTGGAGCGAAATAACACAGTCAGCTTTTCCAACTTGAACGGGAAAGATGCGTGCTTGTAACGCTGGCCGAACTCAGTCGAATCTTCGAGTTGTAATTATGTTTCTTTTCGCAATATAATAAATTATATTTTCATATTTAGAAGTAAAAATGTCTTGTTTCATTATTAAAAGCCTTCATGTTCAAGCAAAGCCAATTCAGCATGCAAGTCGACTCAATACCCAGCCGGATATAACTACTACCCATTTCACTAAACGCATGTGCCAATCGTTGCGCGGACAAACCAAGTCACACTCTCTGGCCGTGAATATCGTCCAACGATGATTGCTCACTTGTAATAACAACGAGCACATTTCGTCCCGTTCCAAAGATCGCCACTGAATTTTAATCACTTTGTCACATTAGAACTGAATTTTACTTACCAATATTAGAGTTAGTGTGTCGCCATTGATGGCTGCCGCGACTGGAGTTATTCCCAACGATCTAGGTGAACCGGCGTCCAGTACCTTATTCGTGTAGGTGTACAGCTGTGAACCTTCGGAAAACAAATACAATAGGTTATAGTTCGGGATGTTTTAAATGAGGACTGCTAATTCTGATTCATTGGATTATTATTCTTATCATCAGAGGAATTATACAGATAGATAAGTTGGCAATAGAAAAGCCAAAATCCAACATTTGAAAAAATATTAAGAAAATGATGGGTGAAAAAAGAAAGTACGTGTAAAAAGATATTAGATTAGTCCAGGTGGTAATTGTCCGCCGATCTGATGATAAGATCTCGATCTTTGAAAAGCCTTGGCTTAAGGAAAGAATAATAAACATAATTTTATTACAGAATATACCTTGCATTGAACAATCGAAGTTTGAAATAAATTTGGACATTCGTGCTTGTTTATTACTCTTCGTCTATCTATCTTTATATATATATATATATATATATATATATATATATATATATATATATATAACTGCCAAATGTTGGTCACCGAAACGCTTATACAGAGAAAGGGCCGAATCGCATTTTAGCTTTAAATTTGGTTGATATCTAATTTCAACTACTATTAAAAAGGGCCTACTGTTAGTCTCAAGAGAAAAATGATACCTGCTGTACTTGACAGCATCCTTCCTGGGCCGACAGTGCTTGGGTCCAATAGCAAGAAATCGAAATGAGAAAAAGACCGGTGTTATTTCTAAGTTTTTCCTTCTCCAAGGTAAGTTTCACAACCACGGATTAAGAGTCAAGTCTACACTACGATTGTATCTGTAGATGAGGGGGGGGCGTAATATATGCATTCATATTTGTTGTAGACCTGTAAGGGGTCCGGAAATAAGACACGAACTCGAGATTAAGTGAAACAAAGTATATTGAAGAAAATATAAATACAGGATAAAGAGAGTGGTTGAACGTCTGTATGACTGTCAATGTTAGACTGGGGTAGTTCCAGGTATTCACTTCTTTCCCACCGCAGGAAAATGTGGCACAAGGCCGGAAGGTGGGGAGAGTCAAGCCAGCGTCCATAAAGAAAGAGCACTCTGGCCTTTTAAAAATTGTCTGGGCAGCCCCGTCGGCATTACCTGGTCGGGGCGCCTCGGGCAGTAGGCAATAAATTTACTCCACCCCAAAGAGGCAGGCAAGATCTAGGAGGGTGGACCAATACCAATAGTTCAGCCCGACAAACAAAAGGCCACCGTAATGGCCCAGTTCCTGTCGAACTGACTGTCAAGAACAAATCCTCGACTGGTATTACCTCATCTCGACGTCCTCAATCAACCGAAGTTAATGAAAGACTGAACGGGATGGGGTGGATCCAGGTATTTTATTGCTTCCCACTGCAGAAATATGTGACACACGGTCGGAAGGTGGGAGAAGAGTCAAGCCAGCGCCCCTAAAGGAGCAATCTGGCCTAGCAAAAATAGTCTGGGTAGCCCCGTCAGCATTTCCAAGTCAGGGCGCCTTAGGCAGTAATGAGAGACTAGACAGGATGGGGTGCATCCATTACCGAAGGCACGTGCTCCCGGTATTTATAGTGACGCGGAAGAGTTTATGTAGTCCGTAAAGGTATATACCATAACGATATCTTAACAAGAAGTTGAGCCGGTATTCTGAGCCCGGTGTCCGCATCAATGACTACTACACCACGCCACGTCCACTACTCGTGAGATAAATATACATTGAAGATAAACCACAAACTCTTCTGAACAGCTACAGACATGTTTCTTCTTTGTCACTTATACTGTAATTCATCTAAAACAACGTATTTAGGTAAACCCACGCGGGGGCTTTTCTTCGTTTACTGACCTAGGACAGGAAAAATACATGAGAACGGTGTTCTGTTAAATACAATAGTCAATTTTACAAATTATATGAATAATATTTCTGATTAAATGTAAAAACATTATTTAAATATTAAATATAAAAACATTTTTTAAACAAGTATTAATATTTTATTTACTTCAAGAGGATAGTGTAATCGAGAATTGATACGATAGTTGACGTTCGGTAAGGCAACAGCATGATACGTAATGCAACTAAACCCATATCACATATATTCTAATAAAATACCTTAAAAAATAAAACTAGAGATATAAAAGAAATATAAAAATATCATATTATAGCATTATTATACACTATATTATAATTAAGACAAGAATTATCGATCTAGTAAACTATTGAACGGTTCGAACTGATAGGTGTGTATACTTCCTGTTTTCCAGAAAAAAAACGGAAGTTGACCACGGACATACTAATATATAATATATGATACTATAGTTTTCGAAGGGAAGGCATATAAAATAAGGAAAAAATGATGTAAAAACCTGGTGGACAAGAAATCATGAAGTCAGACCAACGGTTAGTTAAACATTTATTTATATTTTTGGCGATTTGGGATAAATACCTAAGTTGATGACGAACTATTTAAACAACTTACAGTAAAACGCTACAGACATTCTTATCAAATTGATAGAGTCAAAAAATTACAGAAGGCGTTCAGAAAAGAATGGGTGGCTATTGCGGAATGTTTTGCCTTTTCGTTTGTTTGTTTCTTTGTTTACTTGTTCGTTTGTTTGTTTGTTTGTTAAGCTAGTCGAATTTCTACATAGAGCCCACGAAGATCGTGCCTCATGGTTGTCTGGTCTTCATGAAGTCCTTTTTGTTGATCGCAGCTATTAAAAAATAGCTGCGATCAACAAAAAGGACTTCATGAAGACCAGACAACCATTTATCTTCAATGTATATTTATCTCGCGAGTAGTGGGCATGGCGTGGTGTAGTAGTCATTGAAAATAGGAAGTATACAAACCTATCCGTTCGAACCGTTCAATAGTTAACTAGATCGATATTTCTTGTCTTAATTATAATATAGTGTATAATAATGCTATAATATGATATTTTTATATTTCTTTTATATCTCTGATTTTATTTTTTAAGGTATTTTATTAGAATATATGTGATATGGGTTTAGTTGCATTACGTATCATGCTGTTGCCTTACCGAACGTCAACTATCGTATCAATTCTCGATTACAATATCCTCTTGAAGTAAATAAAATATTAATACTTGTTTAAAACATGTTTTTATATTTAATATTTAAATAATGTTTTTACATTTAATCAGAAATATTATTCATATAATTCGTAAAATTGACTATTGTATTTAACAGAACACCGTTCTCATGTATTTTTCCTGTCCTAGGTCAGTAAACGAAGAAAAGCCCCCGCGTGGGTTTACCTAAATACGTTGTTTTAGATGAATTACAGTATAAGTGACAAAGAAGAAACATGTCTGTAGCTGTTCAGAAGAGTTTGTAGTTTATCTTCAATGTATATTTATCTCACGAGTAGTGGACGTGGCGTGGTGTAGTAGTCATTGATGCGGACACCGGGCTCAGAATACTGTATGATTACAGGTTTAAACCCCGACACCGCGAACAGCAAGGCTTGCATGCGAAATCGGGGAAGGTTTGCCACAGAACGCACAAAGGACTAGCGTAGAAGCCACGTTGTCGCTATCATTCCATTGACTTGTTGTTCCGTTGCTGACATTTATCTCCCTGCCACAACGGGAAGATGTGACACAAGGTTGGAAGGTGGGATTGAAAAGCCAGCACACACAAGGAGACGCACTCTGGGCCACAATGCTAATATAATAATTTCCAGCAATTCAAATTTCTTGGCGGGAAAAAACGGTGATCGCTCGCTGATTATAAGAGTACACTTTTGAAATAACTTACCACTTATGAGGTACACTCGATTCAGAGTCGGTGAATATGCTGCTGCATTGACGGATGTAACTGGAGGATATTCAGCTGAGATCTTTTTTTCGGCAGATAATTTACCAGTGCTATCAAACTCATGCAAATCATCGTTTAAGAAACCAAATTCAGTAGATCCAACTGCAAAAGTAATATAAATTTTAAAAAACATAAGTTAAGGAGAGTAAGAGAAGGACGTAAATAAATAAATAACGTAAAAAAAGACGAAATTATAAATAATAGTGACAGTAGTTGCGTATGTTTGGCGTTGACGAGCGAATGAGACTAGAAGTGGTGGAAGGAAAGAAATAGAAGGAGTCGGGGTCGTGACAGCAGTAACGTAAGGGAAGAAGAGTGAGAGGAAGACATAAATATTTTTTTTTTTAAATTTACAGAAAGGGTCTCCTCTTGACAGACTCGAAACCCCTAAGTAACGAAAATATCAACAAGGAAGCCTAAGCGAAGATTCGCTGTTATGGAAACCGAAATGTTCCGCTGAATGTCTGGATATTACACTGCTCGAAATGAGGATATCCGAAGGCGCTACGACATCGCACCGATTGAGGGCAAGATGAAGGAATGGCGACTCAGATGGTTTGGACATGTGCTGAGAGCCAACAACGACACCGTTGTGAAACTTGTCTTTGAATTAGAAGTCGCCAGTATGCGACCGGAGGGAGAGGCGATGATGAGACGGGCAGACACCAAGATCTCTGTAAAATCTGCCTTCACCCGGACCAAGCCTGTGATCGTGTCCACTGGAGACAAAATTCATTCATTTCAGACCCCTTCGTAGCTCGGGATTAACAAAAATAATCTACTAACGAGCTATAAAGTAAAATTTTATTAAGGAACTATACTGCACAATTTTATAGACGAACTATGCAGTATAATCCTATTAACGAACAATGAAGCAAAATTATTATAACGAACTAAACAGCGAAATTCTATAAATGAGCAAAACTGCATAGTAATTTTAATGGACAATACATGACAATTGTAGTAACGAATTATACTGCACAATTCTATTAACGAACTATACTGAACAATTCTATTAACGGACAATCAAGCACCATTCTATAAATAAACTATGCGGGAGTATTCTATTAACGAACCATGCTGCACGATTCTATTAACAAACTACGCAGTACCACTCAATTAAAGAACTACGCAGCATAATTTTATTAACAAACAATGCAGCACAATTTTATCAACAAACAATGCAGCACAATTCTGTTAACGAACTATGCAGCACAATTCTATGTACGAACGTACTACGCAGCACAATTCTATTAACGAATAATGCTGCACCATTGTATTCATGAACTATGCAGCACAATTCTATTTACGAACTATATGACACAATACTATTAACGAACTATGCATCATAATTCTATCAACGAATAATGCATTGTATTTATGACCTATGCAGCACAGTTCTATGTACGAACTATATGGCACAATTCTATTAACGAACAATACAGCACAGTTCTATTAACGAACTATATGGCACAATTCTATTAACGAACAATATAGCACAGTTCTATTAACGAACAATATGGCACAATTCTATTAACGAACAATACAGCACAATTCTATTAACGAACAATACAGCACAGTTCTATTAACGAATTATATGGTACAATTCTATTAACGAACAATACAGCACAGTTCTATTAACGAACTATATGGCACAATTCTATTAACGAACAATACAGCACAGTTCTATTAACAAACTATATGGCGCAATTCTATTAACGAACAATATAGCACAGTTCTATTAACGAACTATATGGCACAATTCTATTAACAAACAATACAGCATAATTTTATTTCCCTACAGTGCAGCATAATTTTATTAACGAACTTTGCAACACAATTATATTAACAAAAGATGCAGCAAAATTCTGTTAACCAACAATGCAACACAATTCTATTAAAAAACGATGCAGCAAAGTTCTATTAACGAACTATGCAGCTATGCAACTATGCAACTATGCAACTAGTGTTCGTTATTAAATATTGTTAGTAAACGTGTCTTACTTAATATATATATAGGGGGTTTCTATTAAATATATTTAGTTGGGATCCATTATGTATATGCAGTAACACCTCTATCAATTTAGTCATACATTTTAGCCATTTTCTAGAATCAAAATCATTGATTTTGATCAGAAAATGGTCAATAGTAGCGTCACTTAAAAAAATGTAATTTGTAAATTAATAATCGGATTGAGCTCAAATTTCAACACGTTCAATTTGAAGGTTAGTACTATAGAAAAGTATATGACGTTTTACTAGTGGTGCCATCTATATGTAAGGACTTATTGAGTGATGTGTTATAATCATCGTATATTTCTATGAGTTCTCCAAATTCACTTATAGGATATCTTACTTATTGTGAATGGTGTTATGTTGTCAAGGTTCTTGTCTAAGTGCTTTGGTGTGGAGAGGACGGCTAAAACATATATAATATTATAAGATGATATAATATATTTTTCAGTATTTACTTTAACAGTGAGTAATCGAAGCGAAATAGCAGCCAACTGTAGACATAGAATAAACTTCACTGTAGGATAACTATATACATAACAAATAAATAAATAAAATAAAATAAATACTAAAAACTAAACTAAATCAACATTTATAGTGACAACGAATAACAAAATAAATAGAAAAAAAATTATTCCAATCGCGCATGCGCTTAAATAATGTCACCTGTTAATTCGACACATTCACAACAAGGATGCAACATGAAACAAAATAAAAAAATGCGAAGTAAAGGTCTGTCAGGCTTTTTTTTTAAACATTAACCGGTGGAAGGGAAATGACAACGAATCTGATTGTTAGTTAACAGGACTAAAAAGCAGGTGGATATATAAAAACAAACAGTGCAGTTTAATTGCCATAAATATATTTTCATACATTACTATATATATATATATATATATATATATATATATATATATATAAGAGGCAACTAATATCTTTTAATTAGTGAAACATCCGGATAAAGACTGAAGCTCAATATACTGGATAGAGCATTAATAGCATAACATGAAATGAAATAACAAAATAAGGTGCGAATTTTATTAGAATTCAAAATTCAGGCAAAGCATTTCAACGTCCTTAACTCATGAGTTTTCAAAGATAATTCTTGTTTATTTACAAAGAGTTTTTCATTACGCTAAGTGGCAGCAGGCGATATCATTTAACGACAGTGCTCAACCCGAGAAGGAGGGAGATTATACAGCAATCCAAATAAAGGCTGTTTCGCTGTATCACAGCTATTTAGGGTGGCTAAACTAGCATCTATCACAAGCCAGGGATCGAACCGTCAACCATCTAGTTGATAGTCGGCAGCTCTTATCATCAGCCATGGGATAGGAGAAGAATACTCGTCCTGGAACCTCAACAGAACAGTTTTGCACCACTTTTATGTCCCCTTACAAATATAAAAATAAAGATATAATGATATTAAACCTTATGTCTAGAATCATTATTCTAATTTTGATCAAAACTTTGTACATGATTTTGAATGCAAATATGATATATTTTAATTTTTGTACCCATATCATGCCCCCTAAAAATCCTTTAAATAACTCTAAGGAAACTGAAATTTGGGGAATATTTATTAAGTGATGTTTCATGTGTATTGTTAACATTTCTCATGTGTATTTAGTTAGAAACTGGCAATGCCCATCAGCTGTTGAGTCTCTCTTAACCTTGACCTCGGAACCTTGTGACGTACTTAGCACTTTTAATGACGTCACCGCAAGATCATCAAGTGTCTCTGTAGTCTCAAGTTTTTTTAAATGTTAACTTTGAAAATATTTCGTTTGTGATGTATAAGAATAAAAAAGCGAGAAAGCAAGAAATTTGATTTGACATGTTGAAAAATATATAGGTTTTTCAATAAATTTGTAGATTCACTCCTTCATTCCGCCTCACCCCTTCATAAAAAAGAAAATGGGATTCTACTTTTTTAGACGATTACGTGTGAACACACTGAAAAACTTGGCAGAAAGAAGAAAAAAACAGAGAGAGAGAGGAGAGAGTGGGGGAGAGAGAGAAAGAGGGAGAGGGAGAGAGAAGCGAAATAGTTGTGGACACCCTTGGAGACGTTGTGTTACGCCAAGAGCAAAGATAACTAAATGAATACTCAAAATATGTTCCAGGGACATTTTTCACCCGCAACTAAAAGAAAGACAGCAAAGGGAAAAGAGAACACCAACAGATGTCCAACGTTTCAACTGGACTAAGTTCAAAGGGATCTTCGGGAGTGATCGGTTGTTCTGTTTTACGGCATATCAACCCATTTCGGGTTATTTAATGCAGAATCCAGTGATTTTTGTAAATGTTTTTATGCTTCAAGTTTTTGATATCTTCAAATATTTATCAAGAATGAGGAAAAATGTTGCTTTTGTTTTTGGCTTTACAGAACAGGATTAAGTTTTGCAAAGGAAAAGGAAAAAAAACAATAACATCAATGTTTGATGCAATTATGGTTAGTAAGTCGGTATCTTAACACAGCCTGATCTGGTAGCACCAGTGTTCGGGAGTTAGTGAATACGAGTATAATATATATATATATATATATATATATATATATATATATATATATATATATATATATATATATATATATATATATATATGTATACCTCTTTTTCTCGAATATTCTAACGGTTATTGAGTTAATTTATTATAAACACTGTTTATACATACATACTTTACCCGTGTGTTAAATTATTCATGTTTTTTAACTTTAAAATCTTTACTTTCTTCTAAGATTCTTTTCGAAAAAATTAAAAGCTGAAACGTTGAAAACATCTTTAATTTGTGTATTTCTCTTCTTTAGTACGTACATACAAAATTGACTTCGCAATCTAGTAGGCGATTTTTTTAAATACACACACAGATAACTTCTTTTAAAAACTGTTATTTTTACTTACCTTTCATCAGGGCTGTATATTTGCAAGGACATTTATACGCGGGTGGTAGAGTTGTAACAGTAGGAGTAGTTGGGGTGGTGGGAATAGTCGGGGTTGTGGGTGTAGTTGGAGTGGTCGGAGTGGTGGGAGTAGTTGGTGTTGTAGGTGTAGTTGGCGTGGTCGGAATGGTAGGAGTAGTCGGTGTTGTGGGTGTAGTTGGAGTGGTCGGAATTGTGGGAGTAGTTGGTGTTGTAGGTGTAGTTGGCGTGGTCGGAATGGTGGGAGTAGTCGGTGTTGTGGGTGTAGTTGGAGTGGTCGGAATTGTGGGAGTAGTTGGTGTGGTAGGAGTAGTCGGTGTGGTGGGTGTAGTAGGAGTGGTCGGAATTGTGGGAGTAGTTGGTGTGGTAGGAGTAGTCGGTGTGGTGGGTGTAGTAGGAGTGGTCGGAATTGTGGGAGTAGTTGGTGTGGTAGGAGTAGTCGGTGTTGTGGGTGTAGTTGGAGTGGTCGGAATTGTGGGAGTTGTTGGTGTAGTTGGTATAGTTGGTGTAGTTTGTGTAGTTGGTGTGGTAGGAGTAGTCGGTGTAGTTGGAGTGGTTGGAATTGTGGGAGTAGTTGGTGTGGTAGCAGGAGGTGGTACTGTTGGTGGGTACGTTGCTGTAAAGACAAGAAAAAGAAGCAAAAATTATAAAATACTAGAAGACTTGTTAACCTGCCTCGTTTTTTGATAAATATAATTTACCAAAACCGACATTTTAGATTTAAAATAAAATAGTACATTTCAAAACAGGTACATACAGCGTGTTCATAGGGAAGCGTGACAATCCTAGTTTTCGATTATAATTTTGAATATCTATATAATAAAAGCGAACGTACGTGTTTCCGGATCGCTTCAATAATCACGTATGCAAATGTATTTTTATGAGAAATGGGGGATTAATCTTAATAATAACTAATTATAATAAAGAAAGGGAATAATCAGGTTTGCAAATTTATTTTTTATGAACCTGCAAAAGTCTGAAAGGTGTAAAACAATGTAAGTATTAATTCAGGTCTATTGCATTTTGTAAGCCATCCAATCTCTGTTGTCGGTTTTGTGGTTTTATCTGTTTCCTCCACATGTGAACCATGCAGCCTTCTTGCATTTTAA
The DNA here is from genome assembly GCA_963556195.1 of Sepiola atlantica. NCBI lineage: Eukaryota > Metazoa > Mollusca > Cephalopoda > Sepiida > Sepiolidae > Sepiola > Sepiola atlantica. Next base: position 21,392,197 of record OY744519.1, on the reverse strand, counting down.
TATCCCAATCCTACAGACCATCAACGGCGAGTTTTGTGGTACTTCAAATGAATTCAATTTGCGTTTTAAAAAAGTGAAATTGAATAAAACTAGACAAATATATATATATGCATTGCCGATTTGCCCTATTTAATTGACCTTAATACGGATTGCTGGTAGGCGAGTTTGAGGGGGAAAACAGAAAGAACAAAGGGTTTTATTTATATGAGCAAATTAGCAAAGGCTTAATCTTGAAAATAACTGATAATAATAGAGAAAAAAGGAAAGAATTATCAACAACAAAAATATTCCATTATTATTGTTATTGTTCCAGTATGCTCCACTTCTTTTCGTTCATCACCGCTGATGACCTTGCGGTATCGCAACAGCCACCTACCATCGATTTCCCGCTGATAAGGGCCATTGGTCCCCTCTGGGGCCCGAGTGGCAACAAGCCTCCCCAAGATCCCAGAGCTGTCCACGCTCTTCCAGTGGAGGTCTGGTTTGCGCTTTCCCTCCTCGACCCTCTGTCCATAATTTTCGTGGTGTCAGCCTATGCTTGCGCCTCTCTCGTGCGGTTGTATTTTCCCCGGTTCTGTTTTCTTGTGCTTCCATGTGTTTGTTCTCCATTCGTTGCTTATGTGGGTTGGTTTCCGCATTCGAGGACATTTCTCAGGATTGTAGCTGTTTTGATCATTACTGTCCTTTGTATGGTCTCAGTTATCCCTTTGATTCCTATTTCTCCTAGTCTTTTCTCCATGTTTTTGGGGACTGTTCCTAGTGCTCCTATGATTATTGGTGTTATACTGACTTTCTTCATGTTCCATATTCCTTTCAATTCTCTGGAAAGTTCAGTATATTTACTTCTTTTTTCCGTCTCTTTGATCTTCACTCTGTGGTCCGCTGGAACGGCAAAGTCTACGATTTTGCAGGATTTTTCTTTCTTGTTGATTATTATCATATCCGGTCTCCTTGCTGCTATGGGTTTGTCTGTTTGTACATTCATATCCCATATGATTTTGTGTTTTTCGTTTTCTAGTACAGTTTCTGGTTTGTGTCTGTACTGTTTTTTTGCATGTTCGAAATTCAGTTGTTTGCACATTTCCCGGTGTACTTCTTTCCCCACGCTGTCATGTCTGTTCTTGTATTCCTTTTGGGCTAGCTTGCTGCATTCACTTATTATACGATTTATCGTTTCGTCTCTTTGTCCACATAATCGGCATTTGCTGTTTTCCTGGGTTTTATCTATCTTTGCTTTAATAAAGTTTGTCCTAATCGCATTGTTCTGTGCGGCCGTCAGCAGAGATTCTGTTTCTCTGTTCAAGTGTCCTTTTCTTAGCCATGCCCAGCTATTTTCATTGGTTTCATCGCTTGTGAGTCTTATAAAGCGTCCATGTAGTTGTTTTTCTTCCCACTTTTCCTTTCTTGTCTTTTTGTTTCTGGTTTCAGTGCTTTCGGAGTTGTTTGTTGGGCTGCTGTCTCTTGCTGCGGTGATCAGCCTTTCCGTGTTCTGGGTTACATATTTCTCCAGCTCTTTTTTGGTGTCTTCCACACAGTCTTCTATACTTACCAGTCCTCTACCTCCTTCATTCCTTTTCATGTAGAGTCTGTCCGTATCGTCTTTTGGGTGCAATGCATTGTGCATAGTCATTAGTTTTCTAGTCCTCTGGTCAAGGAGCCTGGGTTCTTCTTTGGTCCAGCCTATGAATGGTCCAGAGTATCTTATTAGTGATACAGCCCATGTGTTTATCCCTTTTACTAGGTTTCTGCTATATAGTTTAGTTTCTAAGAGTTTCCTTGTTCTTCGTAGATATTCTTTTCCAATCTTCTATTTCATTTCTGTATATGTGATTGTGTCTGCTTTCTGTATATGTGTCTGCTTTCTGTATATGTGATTGTGTCTGTTTCCAGAACTCCCAGGTATTTATAACTATCTTGTTCTCCTAGCGCCCTCATCTCCTCTTGGTTGGGGAGTTCTATACCTTCTGTTGTCTCCAGTTTTCCTCTTTTAATCTCTAGCAGTGCACATTTTTCTATTCCAAACTCCATTTGGATATCCTGGCTGAATATCCTGGTTGTATTTATCAGCTTTTCCAGTTCTTTTTTGTTTTTTGCAAACAGTTTAAGGTCATCCATGTACATCAGGTGGTTTATTCTTTGTTCTGTATCCGTAAACCTGTATCCGGCATCACACTTTCTGAGTATGTAGTTGAGTGGCATCATGGCTATTATAAACAATAGTGGTGATAGAGAGTCCTTGAAAAATGCCTCTCTGTATTTTTATCTCAGACATGTGTTGTCCTCCGGCTGTCAGTTTTAGTCTCCATGTTTCCATCGCTTTCTGGTATCTTGTATATTTTTAAGCATTCAATTATCCACGTTTGGGGGATTCTGTCGTAGGCTTTCTTGTAGTCAATCCATGCCATGGTTATATTCTTTTGTCTGCTCTTCACCTCCTTCAGGGTCTTTTGATCAATGTATAGTAGATCATGTGCCCTCTTTGTCCTTTCCGGCATCCTTTTTGTTCCTCGGGGAGCAGTCCACGTTTGTCCAGGGATTGGTAGATTTGTTCTCTCAGTTGTGCTGTGAGGATTTTCCACATTATTGGTAAACATGTTATCGGTCTGTAGTTGCTGGGGGTCGTTCCCTTTTTGGGGTCTTTTTGTATTAATGTTGTTCCTTCCGTCATCCATTCTGGTACGTCTGTTTTGCGGATACATCCACTCAGTTTCTGCGCTAGTCTTTCATGCAGGATCGTGAATTTTTTAAACCAGCATGCATGTATTCCATCGTGGCCTGGTGCTCTCCAGTTTGCCATTTTTCTTAAGGTTTTCTTGATCGTTCTTTGTTGATTTCTGTTTCGGTTCCTTGTTCGATTTCCTGCAATTCATCTTTCATGTTTTTCAACCATTAGGCATTCTTGTTGTGCTTTTTTGGTTCTTCCCATATCTTGCTCCAGAATTATTTTGTTTCTGTTGGGTTCGGTTGCACTGTTGTTGTTTTTTCTCCATTTACGTTTTTGTAAAACTGGCTTTCATTGTTTTCAAATGTCCTGTTCTGTTTGCTCTGTTCTGATTTGTACCTGTCTCGTCTCAGTCTTCCTTCTATTGCTGCTATCTTTTGTTTTATTTCTTCATGTTTCCCATTTAGTTTTTCCTTGCGTTTCTGATTTTTGCTTCTTAATCGTTTCATGTCCTTCTTCCTTCTGTTCACGGTTTTAGCTTCTTTCCGAAGTTTGGTGATCTGGATTTCCAGTCTGATTTCCCATCCAGGTTTTGTCGGTCCTCTCTTTTGTCCATTCTCTTCATTTCTTAGTTTCATACTTACCGATTTTGCTCCTGCATATATCAGGTTGTTTAGGTCCGTAATAGTTTCTGTTGGGATGTGTGTGAGGAGTCTGTTTACTCTTTCTGTTTCTGCTTTTAACTTCTTCGCTACTTCATTCCTGAGAGATGGGAGTTTTGTTTTGTTTTCTAACATGTATCGTCTAATGTTCTCCACTTCACTTGCTTCTTTTTCGTTGAGTTCTATCTCAGCAGGTGCTGTGTTTCCGCAGTCTTCTATCTCATCTGGTTCTGTGATCCCGTAGTCTTCACTCTCTTCAGTTTCAGTGTGTATGTTTTGCCCGTCCTCTTCCTGTGGTTTCTTCTTCGGTGGTGTTTCTTTCTCCGTTTCGCCATTCACCTTCTGTCTGATTTCCGTCAGTTCCATCTCCGAGAACCATCCTCGCTTGAGGATCTGTCTTGCTTGATCTGCTATCCATGTTCCGTTGTATGGTAGTCACTAGCAATGTCCCAGAGATATTTCATTCGTTTTCGGTAGTCTCTTTCTGTAGGGTAGCGGCTTTTATAATAGCACTCCATCACCAATTATTATTATAATTATTATTACTATTATTATTGTTGTTGTTGTTGTTGTCGTTATCATTATTGTCATTGTTATTTTTATTATTATTATTATTGTTATTATTATTGTTATTATTATTATTATTGTTATTATTATTATTTTTATTATTATTATTGTTATTATTATTATTATTGTTATTATTATTATTATTGATATTATTATTATTATTGTTATTATTATTATTATTGTTATTATTATTGTTATTATTATTATTGTTATTATTATTGTTATTATTATTATTGTTGTTGTTGTTGTCGTTATTATTATTATTGGTGTTATTATTATTATTGTTATTATTATTATTGTTATTATTATTATTGTTATTATTATTATTGTTATTATTGTTATTTTTATTATTATTGTTATTATTGTTATTATTATTATTATTGTTATTATTATTATTATTATTGTTATTAGTATTGTTATTATTATTGTTGTTGTTGTTGTCGTTATTATTATTGTTATTATTATTGCTGTTATTATTATTATTGTAATTATAATTATTGTTATTATTATTGTTATTATTATTATTATTATTGTTATTATTATCATTGTTATTATTATTATTGTTATTTTTATTATTATTATTATTGTTATTATTATTGTTATTATTATTATAATTATTGTTATTATTATTATTGTTATTATTATTATTGTTATTATTATTGTTATTATTATTATTGTTATTGTTATTATTATTATTATTATTATTATTATTGTTATTATTATTATTATTGTTATTATTATTATTGTTATTATTATTATTATTATTGCTGTTATTATTATTATTGTTATTATAATTATTGTTATTATTATTGTTATTATTATTATTATTATTGTTTTTATTATTATTATTATTATTATTATTATTATACAGCGAATACTTACAAAAGAAAAAGAAACAGTAAATTTCGTTTTAGTAACATTTAAAATCACGTGACTTCCGGAAAGAGGGTTCATTTGGGGGGCGAGACACGCAAGCAAAGCAGGCGCGAAAAGTCGCAGCTCCCCCATTTGGCCCTATTGAGGATAACGGTGGGTGCACAATGCTCTTGACAATGCTCTTGACGTCACAATCTTAATGTCCCTAACATCCGGCCAATAAAAACTCGTCTGTAAAAGTAGCTCAGAGGTATTTTATAGCCAACGAGAAGCTGAGGCTATCTTAGCTAACTTAATAAGTAGAACGGTGTGTAAGTAACAATGAAAACACCGAGCTACGCTAGTCAGCCGTAAAAATAGCGCCAGACTAACAATCAAAATGGCCCATCACCTCACTGGTTAGGCGTCAAGAAGGGCATCCGGCCTATGAAAAGTTTGTCTCAGCGAAAGAAACTGACTTCCAAAGAAAATCAGTCGCATTTCAGGCTATGTAATTTAAATGTTGGAACATGCCTTGAAGATCTGGTGAGATTGTGGAGTCTCTTGAAGGCAGATGTATTGACCGATGCAGTGTCCAAGAAAGTCGTTGGAGAGGTAAATCTGCTAGAATAATTTGGAGAAAGAATCCCATATATAAGCTGTTTTGTGTTGAAATATCGTGCCAGTAAGCGAATCATACTGATGAAGTTCGTGCCTCATGAGAACAGTTTAACAGCTATATATTGTCAGAAAAAGTTGTCCTTACATTCCGGTGGCTTCTGGCAGAGTGATAGGGAAACAGCTACCTTGTTTGGATTGTTTATTTATCTACCTAAATTTGCATAGTGGTCACATGACACCATTTTGGCTAAATAAAAAGGGCTGTTTGTGGCTGTTTAGTGCCTTTCTTTATAGACCGTCAGTAGGTCATAGTGTGGCTCCTATTACTATAATTATTACCAGACCATGGCTTCGTCTACAAAACCAAGGTGGCAACACCGGCAATCTGTTGCAACACCCCCTCTATCCACAATTACAGAGGCAAGGTGTTTACTTTCCTGTTCCTTCTGCCAGTTGCCGTTGTTGGTTAAATTTTCGCTACAATATGTTTATGCACTATAACGTGGCTTCAGTTAAGATGGTGGCTTGTTCCAGTAACTAGTAAGGTTTCTGAAAAGAGCAGATGTGAATGACCATTTAAACAGTCAAATACTGGATATAAGAAAGAGTTTGAATGCCTCGAGTGTTTTTCGATCTATCTGTACAGTGGTTTGTCAGAACCACCTGATATGAGGAGGCTTCGCCCTGTAATAAAACCTGACCACATATTCAAAATAAGATACCTTCGGAATGTATACAAATTGTCTTATACGAGGAATGATGCACCTTCACCTAGTGATACTAACACAATAACAACACCAGACCGGATGAATTATTCTCCTGAACTCCGGCAAGATGAAGCAAAGACAACAAAGAAAAATAAATGGTTGAGTGAGAAAAAAATAATTATTATACAATGTTTTATTTACTCATTCGGATATCCATGTTCACATCCAGAGTGTCCCTTTTTGGTGAGCTCGATTCGCCCTCCATGAACAGCCGACCTCGTATCTAACTTTACACTCGTGGGGAGTCAAGTATTTAGGAACACTCGAATACCTATGTATCTCATAAAGAAATCAAGTGTTAGCCTCATGAAGGGGCCCCTTGATTTCTGAGAGATATCTGAAGCAAAATTAATAATTGGGTAAATGCAGTATGATCAGAAACAGTATACTGCAATACAGAAACTATATTTAAAGAGTAAGAATGACAGATTCCTATTTATAAAAGGAAGATATGCTACATCGCATCGGGATGACCTCTACTTAAATTCTAGGGTGGCATAGGCTAGGTATGTAAAACTCAGGACCTTCACTGGACCAGATATTTTCCAATGCAACCGACTAAAAGATAAGCACATTTTTATTTTTTTATTTTCTTACTCTATTGGCCACTCACATACTATTTTCTCTAAATTCGAATGTGTACTATCTGAATGTACTTAATTCCGTGTTTGACTTAAATGTGTTTAATTATTGATATATATATATACTGTCTTATTGCCTGTCTATTGATTTCCCACCGAAGACATTGAATGGCCTGAATTTTGGCTGTCTTTCTCTTATTTGTACTTACTTGCGAGAGAGAAACCTATCTTCAACTTTCTGTTCCCTCTGCAGTTTTACAGTGAACTTTATATATATATATTTTAGCCTGAAGATTCCCCCGGGGATGAAACGCGGGAGCCCCTGTGTAGCTTGATTGCCATATATATTTTCATAGCTTACTATATATATATATATATATATATGGAAGTCTTTTTTTGCCTGCGGGGCCTCGGAAATACCGGACTAGTACACGGGCGCAGGCTATTTTACCCCTCTCGGTGTGTTGGACCCGTATAACCTTTTCGTGACAGCAAACTGTTGAGGAGAGAGGCCTCCTTAGTCTGATCGACAACCTTCCTAGAGTTGGAATCTCGAACAAAATATCCGGTTTGCAAACCTACAATTGCTTAAGGAGTAGATAGTTTATGCCCATCGCCGGCCCTTGCATTCCTTCTTTGTCTATTAGCCAGGAGCATAAGTACCAGCGCTCGGACGCTTCAAAAACACTCAGTGCCTATTTTTGTTTCATTACTAGGACAATAAACGCCGTTTCTCTTTTCCTCTATTTGTGCAACTTGGGGAAAGTTTTTTCGTCACTAAGTCTTACATAACCAGTCTGGTATCTCCTGTTCCGACAGGTTGAGGGTACAGGTTAGACAGCTTGTCTGGCTGCTGTTTCCGACTGACAGGACAGGAGCCCAAACTCTTGGGTAGCGCTAAGAACGGCTGCTCCATCATCAGTTGCATAATACCGTGGGTAGTTGTATGTGCCATGTCACGCATGGAAAGGGACCCTGCAGTTATCTCCGGTGGGCTTTCCCGAGGCCAAAATCCCCATGGACCAGGTCGCGACTTATAGACTGGTTGTGTGAGTTTAATTGCATCTAACAAGCACCCACTTTGCCTAACCCACTTTATAACAAAACAAACATGTCATTACAAAAAAATAAAATCAAACCTAAACCAGACACCCAACAAAAACACTTTCGCCTCCGCCCTTGACGCTCGCATTCACAAATATCCGGGGACTTAGATCCAACATCAACGACATAGAAACCTTTCTCCTAACACACTCCCCGGGTATCCTAGCACTAAGGGAAACAAACCTTCAATCCCTTATCTCCTCTCATCACCTTGGACATAACTGACAACCCCCCACTCTACCGTAAAGACTCATAAACATATGCACGGGCTAGGAGTTTATGTTCAGAACACCCTCCCCCTGACTAGAGAACATAGGTTAGAATCGGATGATCAAGACTACAGGTGCTTTAGATTGACTGTACCTTGCTTGACTCTGTCTCTGAAAGCATAGATAGAGCACTCTCACTTGACTCGAATGCCCAGATACATGTATTTGGGGATTTTAATGCGCACCACCGTGACTGGTTGGGATTCATTCATTCATACTTTAATTGCGCAGTACTTACGGTATTTCGCCTGTATCCGGTAGATGTCGTCAGCTGCAAGTTTGGCATCTGGGTTGTATCCTTTGTAGTAAGGTCCCATCACAGAGTTCGGGATGTTTGAATGGAGAAGTCCAAGGGCGTGACCAATCTCATGCAGAGCGACACCATATAAATTTGTTCCCAAATAATTTTCAATCGTCCAATTCTCATCACCATCAAAATGTATATCTCCGTCCTCGGGAAGAAAGGCATGAGCCAGAACACGCCCTGCAAAACCAGAAAAATACATTTGCAATAATAATACACGTACCCGTGACCCGTTAGGTCATACGCATTACATTCGTTTTGCATAACTAAAAATAATAGATCTCTTTACTTCTATTATTATTATTATTATTATTATTATTATTATTATTATTATTATATACTCACTAGGAGTTCTAACACAGGTCATCATCAGTGATTGTTCACTGATGATGACCGGTGGTGTTCCCTGAAGTCTCAGTGACAACACGTCTACCAGATTTATACTACTCTCCACCTCTTACGATAACCATTGCAAATGACTTTGCGTTATTCACACAGCAGTCTATACTTACCAGTTCTCTTTCCCCGTCTTTTCTTTTGTCCAGAGTCGGTCAGCATCATCCTTCGGGTGTAATGCATTGTGCATGGTCATAAGTTTCCTAGTACTCGGGTCAAAATGTCTAATTTCTTCATTTGTCCAGAGTCGGTCAGCATCATCCTTCGGGTGTAATGCATTGTGCATTGTCATAAGTTTCTTAGTACTCGGGTCAAGATGCCTAATTTCTTCTTTTGTCCAGAGTCGGTCAGTATCATCCTTCGGGTGTAATGCATTGTGCATGGTCATAAGTTTCCTAGTACTCGGGTCAAGATGCCTAATTTCTTAATTTGTCCAGAGTCGGTCAGCATCATCCTTCGGGTGTAATGCATTGTGCATGGTCATAAGTTTCCTAGTACTCGGGTCAAGATGCCTAATTTCTTAATTTGTCCAGAGTCGGTCAGCATCATCCTTCGGGTGTAATGCATTGTGCATGGTCATAAGTTTCCTAGTACTCGGGTCAAAATGCTTAATTTCTTAATTTGTCCAGAGTCGGTCAGCATCATCCTTCGGGTGTAATGCATTGTGCATGGTCATAAGTTTCCTAGTACTCGGGTCAAGATGCCTAATTTCTTAATTTGTCCAGAGTCGGTCAGCATCATCCTTCGGGTGTAATGCATTGTGCATGGTGATAAGTTTCCTAGTACTCGGGTCAAGATGCCTAATTTCTTAATTTGTCCAGAGTCGGTCAGCATCATCCTTCGGGTGTAATGCATTGTGCATGGTCATAAGTTTCCTAGTACTCGGGTCAAGATGCCTAATTACTTAATTTGTCCAGAGTCGGTCAGCATCATCCTTCGGGTGTAATGCATTGTGCATGGTCATAAGTTTCCTAGTACTCGGGTCAAGATGCCTAATTTCTTAATTTGTCCAGAGTCGGTCAGCATCATCCTTCGGGTGTAATGCATTGTGCATGGTCATAAGTTTCCTAGTACTCGGGTCAAGATGCCTAATTTCTTAATTTGTCCAGAGTCGGTCAGCATCATCCTTCGGGTGTAATGCATTGTGCATGGTGATAAGTTTCCTAGTACTCGGGTCAAGATGCCTAATTACTTAATTTGTCCAGAGTCGGTCAGCATCATCCTTCGGGTGTAATGCATTGTGCATGGTCATAAGTTTCCTAGTACTCGGGTCAAGATGCCTAATTTCTTAATTTGTCCAGAGTCGGTCAGCATCATCCTTCGGGTGTAATGCATTGTGCATGGTCATAAGTTTCCTAGTACTCGGGTCAAGATGCCTAATTACTTAATTTGTCCAGAGTCGGTCAGCATCATCCTTCGGGTGTAATGCATTGTGCATGGTCATAAGTTTCCTAGTACTCGGGTCAAGATGCCTAATTTCTTAATTTGTCCAGAGTCGGTCAGCATCATCCTTCGGGTGTAATGCATTGTGCATGGTCATAAGTTTCCTAGTACTCGGGTCAAGATGCCTAATTACTTAATTTGTCCAGAGTCGGTCAGCATCATCCTTCGGGTGTAATGCATTGTGCATGGTCATAAGTTTCCTAGTACTCGGGTCAAGATGCCTAATTTCTTAATTTGTCCAGAGTCGGTCAGCATCATCCTTCGGGTGTAATGCATTGTGCATGGTCATAAGTTTCCTAGTACTCGGGTCAAGATGCCTAATTTCTTAATTTGTCCAGAGTCGGTCAGCATCATCCTTCGGGTGTAATGCATTGTGCATGGTCATAAGTTTCCTAGTACTCGGGTCAAGATGCCTAATTTCTTAATTTGTCCAGAGTCGGTCAGCATCATCCTTCGGGTGTAATGCATTGTGCATGGTCATAAGTTTCCTAGTACTCGGGTCAAGATGCCTAATTTCTTAATTTGTCCAGAGTCGGTCAGCATCATCCTTCGGGTGTAATGCATTGTGCATGGTCATAAGTTTCCTAGTACTCGGGTCAAGATGCCTAATTTCTTAATTTGTCCAGAGTCGGTCAGCATCATCCTTCGGGTGTAATGCATTGTGCATGGTCATAAGTTTCCTAGTACTCGGGTCAAGATGCCTAATTTCTTAATTTGTCCAGAGTCGGTCAGCATCATCCTTCGGGTGTAATGCATTGTGCATGGTCATAAGTTTCCTAGTACTCGGGTCAAGATGCCTAATTTCTTAATTTGTCCAGAGTCGGTCAGCATCATCCTTCGGGTGTAATGCATTGTGCATGGTCATAAGTTTCCTAGTACTCGGGTCAAGATGCCAAATTTCTTAATTTGTCCAGAGTCGGTCAGCATCATCCTTCGGGTGTAATGCATTGTGCATGGTCATAAGTTTCCTAGTACTCGGGTCAAGATGCCTAATTTCTTAATTTGTCCAGAGTCGGTCAGCATCATCCTTCGGGTGTAATGCATTGTGCATGGTCATAAGTTTCCTAGTACTCGGGTCAAGATGCCTAATTTCTTAATTTGTCCAGAGTCGGTCAGCATCATCCTTCGGGTGTAATGCATTGTGCATGGTCATAAGTTTCCTAGTACTCGGGTCAAGATGCCTAATTTCTTAATTTGTCCAGAGTCGGTCAGCATCATCCTTCGGGTGTAATGCATTGTGCATGGTCATAAGTTTCCTAGTACTCGGGTCAAGATGCCTAATTTCTTAATTTGTCCAGAGTCGGTCAGCATCATCCTTCGGGTGTAATGCATTGTGCATGGTCATAAGTTTCCTAGTACTCGGGTCAAGATGCCTAATTTCTTAATTTGTCCAGAGTCGGTCAGCATCATCCTTCGGGTGTAATGCATTGTGCATGGTCATAAGTTTCCTAGTACTCGGGTCAAGATGCCTAATTTCTTAATTTGTCCAGAGTCGGTCAGCATCATCCTTCGGGTGTAATGCATTGTGCATGGTCATAAGTTTCCTAGTACTCGGGTCAAGATGCCTAATTTCTTAATTTGTCCAGAGTCGGTCAGCATCATCCTTCGGGTGTAATGCATTGTGCATGGTCATAAGTTTCCTAGTACTCGGGTCAAGATGCCTAATTTCTTAATTTGTCCAGAGTCGGTCAGCATCATCCTTCGGGTGTAATGCATTGTGCATGGTCATAAGTTTCCTAGTACTCGGGTCAAGATGCCTAATTTCTTAATTTGTCCAGAGTCGGTCAGCATCATCCTTCGGGTGTAATGCATTGTGCATGGTCATAAGTTTCCTAGTACTCGGGTCAAGATGCCTAATTTCTTAATTTGTCCAGAGTCGGTCAGCATCATCCTTCGGGTGTAATGCATTGTGCATGGTCATAAGTTTCCTAGTACTCGGGTCAAGATGCCTAATTTCTTAATTTGTCCAGAGTCGGTCAGCATCATCCTTCGGGTGTAATGCATTGTGCATGGTCATAAGTTTCCTAGTACTCGGGTCAAGATGCCTAATTTCTTAATTTGTCCAGAGTCGGTCAGCATCATCCTTCGGGTGTAATGCATTGTGCATGGTCATAAGTTTCCTAGTACTCGGGTCAAGATGCCTAATTTCTTAATTTGTCCAGAGTCGGTCAGCATCATCCTTCGGGTGTAATGCATTGTGCATGGTCATAAGTTTCCTAGTACTCGGGTCAAGATGCCTAATTTCTTAATTTGTCCAGAGTCGGTCAGCATCATCCTTCGGGTGTAATGCATTGTGCATGGTCATAAGTTTCCTAGTACTCGGGTCAAGATGCCTAATTTCTTAATTTGTCCAGAGTCGGTCAGCATCATCCTTCGGGTGTAATGCATTGTGCATGGTCATAAGTTTCCTAGTACTCGGGTCAAGATGCCTAATTTCTTAATTTGTCCAGAGTCGGTCAGCATCATCCTTCGGGTGTAATGCATTGTGCATGGTCATAAGTTTCCTAGTACTCGGGTCAAGATGCCTAATTTCTTAATTTGTCCAGAGTCGGTCAGCATCATCCTTCGGGTGTAATGCATTGTGCATGGGCATAAGTTTCCTAGTACTCGGGTCAAGATGCCTAATTTCTTCATTTGTCCAGAGTCGGTCAGCATCATCCTTCGGGTGTAATGCATTGTGCATGGGCATTAGTTTCCTAGTACTCGGGTCAAGATGCCAAATTTCTTCTTTTGTCCAGCTTATGAATGGACCAGAATATGTTACTATTGATATTGCTCAAATCTTAGTTCTTTTTATTAGATTTCTAATATATAATTTCGTTTTTAAGAGTTTTCTTGGTACTGTTCCAGATGACGCGCCTAATTTCTGTGTCTTAGCGTCAGTAACGATTGGGCATGTTACGGAAGCGCCGGAGCGCTGACGGAATAATATCATTTTTTTCTTTCTTTTATCTTATAAAAACATTGAAATAAATAGTTTCACACAAAAAATGATTTTAATCTATGTATTTTTTTCTTTGAATTTATTCGTCTTATATTAGCGTCTGCCAGTCTTCCAGTTAGAGCTTGGTAGTTTGAATGCAGGACTTGGCTATCGCTAAGAACGGAGGCCATAACCCATTTTCTTTCTTTCTTTGTTTATGTTAGCAAGAAGAAAAAAAGAAAAACAGCGAAACAAATGAAATAGAAAACATTGACAACCCCCCTCACCCCAGCAAAAAAATTCTTTCTACACATTTAATTGAAAATGGTTCATTTGATCCCCCCACCCTACAGTTTGTTTGGTTTTTATCTATGTATTTTTTCTTTGAATTTATTCCATTAATGCTTGGCGTTTTTGTCTCGGCAACTCTCGGGCGGTTCCGCGACCTGCCCGATCGTTGTCGACGCGAAGTCACGGTGTTATATAATGGGACGCATGTGATGATGGACGTACAGAGATTTGCAACTTTGGTGCGATTTTTTCTCACGATTCGCGGTGACAGTTGATGAGACCTCGGATCATAGGGTTGGGTCGCACCTGTGCGTTGATCACGAGATTTCGTGACGTCACAGTTTTCCCGGTGAGAAAACTGCAGTGAGATTTCAGTTCTTGGCAGGAAGTCGACTAGTCAAGTCGCCTTAGCCATGTAGCGATTAAATAAGATAGTGGAATTCAGATCCCCAAAAATGAGAGCCAGACGATGTCCCCCTCTTCCTTCCCTTGTAAGTGATTAAGTAATTAGTTAATTAACTAGCGTAAGCTTCTCTCTCTCTGCTTCAACGAACTTGCTTCGGTGTCGACAAGCTAATAAATGAAAATAAATGGCTCGGAACTAAAAGAGAAGGCTTGTTATATTTTGTTATGTGTAGATTGATTTCAGTTACAGAGAGAAACCGCCGGCACGAAATTTTGACAACGACAAAGCGTCTGCAGAGAGTGGTGGCGGCGACGGGTCAGCTGCTAACAATAGCAGCTAGGGTGCAGACATTGAAAGCAGAAAAAGAAGAGACAGCAAGAAGAAAGGGAAATGTAATTCCCGAATTGGGTTTACTGCTGTGTCAGCCGAAAGGGAGAGATTGAAGCCGGGACCGACTGGCAAGACCACTCGACGTCGCCCGGATCGAGAAACGACATATCGTCCCGTTAGCAAGCGATGCCGTTCGCTGGATCAACAAAGGAGCTGTTGTACTACGACAGATTCCGATATACAAACGTATTATAAATAAACATTCAACAACGGAAATTAGGCGCGTCATCTGGAACAGTACCGTTTTCTTGTTCGTTCTAAGGTATCCTCTTCCAATCTTCTCATCTATTTCTGTTGATTTGATTGTGTATGCTTCCAGAACACCGTTTCCTAGGACGAAAGATCCCTTTTTAAAAAATCCCCAAGGATCGGACCTTTAGTATAAAAATAAAACTTTAGTATAAAAATAAAACTGGGCGTTGAATATGATAACGTACATACATACGTGAATATATAGGCGTTAATCACAACATATCCTGTTATAATCCGCAACAAAAGGATCGCCAAAGAAAGAAAAAACATGCCCCTTCTATAAATAACAAATTATATATATTTATTTAAGAAACCTACACCGTCGGGTGTAGGTTGTCGAAAGTTAAAAGTGCGAAGAAAGGGATAGTAATAATAATGTTCAGCTGCCAGATATCTTTTCTAGGAGCAAGCATTATATCTGCAAATGAAGATAGCCTTACTTCGTGAAAGATTTAGTTGAGATAAACAGCGAGAGAAAATATGAGAAATTTTCAAAGAAAACGAAATAACCCCATATTTTTCTGGAAACACGCATGAGTAATTAGCCTAAATGTCTGGCGGAAAAGATTAATATATGAAGCTAATGAGATAGTGGAAAAATCAACTTTATTTTATTATGTAGATTATGGTTTATTGTTATTATTATTATTATTATTATTATTATTATTATTATTATTATTATTATTATTATTATTATTATTATTATTATTATACAAAATTGTATTCCTACCGATTACATGCCATAGTTGAAGATATATTCATCTTTTCCTCTCCACAACATGTCACCATGCCAGTTGTGTTTTGTTCCCAAATGGCATTTAAACTTATGAATAACATTATTATTTCTAATGTTTATAGATTGATGGAGGAATTGTTTTTTACTACAAGATTTCGGGTCTTAAATTTCTTGTAGTAAATAATGAGTCTTATTTTAGTATTATTGTTAATTTGAGATATTTATTGCTATACAATATATTTATGACATTTCTTTTCTAATCTAAAGTTTGGTTTCATCTGATTACAATATTAAATATTAGAATCAATCAATGTTAGTACTAGTTTTCTACATACCTCTGCATGCAACTGGTCATGCATCTCATGATGAGGTCCGTGTTACATAACGACATATACAACTTAGGGTAGAATGATTGACAGATTATTATTCAAACGATTGATCTCAGTGAGTAAACGGAAGTGAAGGAATCACGTGATTCTATGCCGATGAACTCTTACCCCCTCTCTCACCTATATCTTTCTTCATCTCTCTCCTCTCCCCTCTCTCTATCTCTCTCTCTCCTTTTCTCTATCTATCTATCTCTGATGCAATAACCCAAATCTAAAAGTATATCTCTTTCTGGTCCCCTGAAAATATACGCTCTATCGAACTAATAAATCGTTCGTTTGAAATAACACTCGGCGTCCGTGTGAAGCAGATGAGACGCCGATGAAGGCATGAGATATCGAGCGGTGTGTATAAAAATGTATACATGCCTCAGACTTCTGATATATAACAGCCGTCCTTGTTCGGAAAGTTAGTTGCTTTCTAACAAAATGAAGACCGGGAAAGTCCGACAACGTGACTTACCTCGACCGTCGAAACTGTATGGGTCTCCATGATAACCGCTACCAAATTCTATCTCAATATCCGCAGATGAGAGAGTCTGGTAAAACGTCAAGGGGATATATTTTTTCCATTCCTGGAATGCTCGATACATAATATCACTGAAAAACAGAAAATAATAATAATAGAATAAAGAAGTAAAAATAATTATTATGGTTATAATAATAAAACGGAAATAATTATTATGTTAATAGTGATTAACATAAGTGTTATTATAATAGTGATTATAATAAAATAAATATGATGCTACTGATTAAAGGATAAAATAATTATGATACTATTGATTAAAAGTTTTAACGAAGAAATAAGTGATTCAAATAAGTGTTTAAATTGAAAAGTTTTAACGAAGAAATAAGTGATTCAAACAAGTGTTTAAATTTAAAAGTTTTTACGAAGAAATAAGTGATTCAAATAAGTGTTTAGATTTAAAAGTTTTAACGAAGAAATAAGTGATTCAAATAAGTGTTTAAATTAAAAAGTTTTAACGAAGAAATAAGTGATTTAAATAATGTTTAGATTTAAAAGTTTTAACGAAGAAATAAGTGATTCAAACAGGTGTTTAAATTAAAAAGTTTTAACGAAGAAATAAGTGATTCAAATAAGTGTTTAGATTTAAAAGTTTTAACGAAGAAATAAGTGATTCAAACAAGTGTTTAAATTAAAAAGTGTTAACGAAGAAATAAGTGATTCAAACAAGTGTTTAAATTAAAAAGTTTTAACGAAGAAATAAGTGATTTAAATAATGTTTAGATTTAAAAGTTTTAACGAAGAAATAAGTGATTCAAACAAGTGTTTAAATTAAAGTTTTAACGAAGAAATAAGTGATTCAAACAAGTGTTTAAATTAAAAAGTGTTAACGAAGAAATAAGTGATTCAAACAAGTGTTTAAATTTAAAAGTTGATCAAGTAAGTATTGTTATTTTTAATTTACGAAAAATTTTGTTTTGTTGTTTTTACTGATTATTATTGTTGCTTTCGTTAGGGTTTGGGGTTAGTGATTTGGCAGGGTTAGGAATTAGGGTTAGAGCAAGGTTAGGGTTTAGGCAACTTCGTTTGCAGACGTAAATAATTTAATTATCAAGTTTAGATGTCGTCTGCTTATTCATTTCAATGAATTATTCATTTTCCTGCAGTTTCATTGACTAACCGCTTCGAGCTTTTCCGGCGTTTTACGTAAACCGCCGGAAAGTACCGACGCAGAGGGACTTTTTGCAGTTTGCAGTGATTTAACGAACAAAAAGTCAAAATGTAGACAAAACTACCGTGACACGTAGCTCTCACTTGACTTATGATGACAAATTCCACTCTACTTGATTTTAACCTTACGTGGAAATTTACCATTCTAACCCTACTTTTTAAACACCTCCATTTAATTATTATTACATTTCTACTCGAGCCATGTCACACTTATGTCGCTTCAGATAACCTTACCCCTAACCCTAACCCTAACCCTAACCCTAACCGGCCACTACTTTAGGTTATAAACATTATTAGCTTTTACAATAATTCTTATCCTGCTAATAAATTATAATAAATTGCCATAATTAAAGTTGTTATAAATATTGTTGTTGTTATTATTATTGTTGTTGTCTAACTTTTAAATTATAAATATAAGAAAACATAATTAATTTTGATATACCATAATTAATTAATTTTGATATACCATAATTAATTAATTTTGATATACCATAATTAATTAATTTTGATATACCATAATTAATTAATTTTGATATACCATAATTAATTAATTTTGATATACCAAAATTACGTTTAAAATATAAATCATTTTCGATAGTTTTATTTTACACTTATTACTATTTCAATTATTCGAGTTTTAAGTCTCAAATCTTTCCCAATAAATTTTTCAAAATTAATAATCTAAATAACTCTATTAATAATAACAGATAATATAGATATCGTTGTTCAATTTCCCGATCTTTACAAAACTGGCTTCACCTTCTTGTGAGAAGAATATTTTTTGTTTGAAAAGTCTAAATTTAAAAGACACTTATAGACTTATCTTTGTTGCATGTAAAGAAAATGTGAAAATATGTACGATTTTCTATCACCTATCAAGTTCCGTAGTTTTATTGTTTTTACTGGCGATAGAACAGTGTTGTTTTTTAGTATTTGTTCACTTCCTAAGCGGTTAAGAACAGGCACAATATTGCATTCAGTCGCCATTAATCAGACGCGTCATTATTTTTATTTTAGCCAAATCGTACATATTTCGGGCATGACGTCATAACCGGATGATAAAGCATCAGACTATAGACACTTATATCAAGGGTTTGATCCTTGCTCAGTGTAGCTATGCTGATGACGACTGAGAGCCAGAAACACGTGTCCATGGATTTCATTTATGTACGTAAATTAATTAATAAATATATACATGAAATAAAAATAATGACACGTTCGATTAAGGGTGTCTGAATGCAATATTCTGCATATTCTTAACCTCTTAGGAAGTGGAAAATACTAAAAACAGGACTGTATATATACAATGTGTGTATTCGTAGTACTAAATGTTGTTATTACGTTGCCAGTGTTGTGTGCAAATAAATTCCGAGTTATGTTGTGCCCGAATAAGTCCGAGTTATCGTCGGCGGTGTTGTAACCTTAAAAGGCCGACAATAAATAAGACTATACGGTGGTATATTTACAATAGTGTGTATTTACAGAACTACGGTATAGTATGTTACAGAAAGACTGCTCCGAAACTGACGCGTTTTTCGTCGTAGGCTCTTCTAGTCCGTATAGTCACGTAATAATAGATTGTCACACTATAATAGATAGATAGATAGATAGATAGATAGATAGATAGATAGATAGATAGATAGATAAAATAATTTTTTGCACTTAATGAAACAGCTGAATTTATTTGTTTTCAATTTTGAAGAGTTACATTTAAAATAGAGGTGATAATCCACCGGAAGTAACGAAACGACCAATAGATTAAAACATTATAACACATTTATTTATTTAATAAAATATAGTTTCTGAAAGAAAAACATCGTAATAAAGTTTGGCACTTGTGCAGTTTAATAAACAGCGGCAGATAATCCACAGGAAGTAACGACTAATAGATTAAAACATTATAACACATTTATTTATTTAATAAAATATAGTTTCTGAAAGAAAAACATTGTAATAAAGTTTGGCACTTGTGCAGTTTAGTAAACAGCGGCAGATAATCCACAGGGAGTAACGACCAATAGATTAAAACATTTTAATAAATTCATTTATTTAATAAAATAAAGTTTGGCACTTGTGCAGTTTAGTAAACAGCGGCAGATAATCCACAGGAAGTAACGACCAATAGATTAAAACATTTTAATACATTCATTTATTTAATAAAATAAAATTTGGCATTTGTGCAGTTTAGTAAACAGCGGCAGATAATCCACAGGAAGTAACGACCAATAGATTAAAACATTTTAATAAATTTATTTTTTTAATAAAATAAAGTTTGGCACTTCTGCAGTTTAGTAAACAGCGGCAGATATTCTACAGGACGTAACGATCAATAGATTAAACCATTTTAATACATTTATTTATTTAATAAAATAAAGTTTGGCACTTCTGCAGTTTAGTAAACAGCGATAGATATTCCACAGGACGTAATGATCAATAGATTAAAACATTTTAATACATTTATTTATTTAATAAAATGAAGTTTGGCACTTCTGCAGTTTAGTAAACAGCGGCAGATAGTCCACAGGACGTAACGATAAATAGATTAAAACATTTTAATACATTTATTTTTTTAATAAACTATAGTTTCTGAAAGAATAACATTGTAATAGTTTGTTGTTCTTTTAATTTAAATGTGATTTTTTTATTTAAAATGTTCATGTGACCGGTAAAAAAAACTACCATTCCTAATGGGCACTCCATTATCACGGGGTTTATGCGGACATCTTCAATAAAACCCATCGTTTCTGCTGTCTAGTTTGCTAAACCTCATTTCCATTATGCACGTGAATATCTCTGAGGAAGAAATCAGTTTGTGCGTAAAAAGTCAATCGTTTATTTGGGCGCGCTGGTTAAATGAATACGATCTTTAAACGTTAGGTTATTAGATCCATTTTTAGATAAATTGCGTGTAGGTGCCCGGTCTTGAATGTGGATTATCGCCACTGTTTTGAATGTAACTCTTCAAAATTGAAAATAAATCAATTCAGTTTTTTGTTAAGTGCCATATTTTCTGCCGAGAAAAACGAGATAAAGTAGGGTGGGAAACATAGCGGTGACTAAACCCTAACCCTAACTTCTAACCCTAACCCCTAATCCCTAATCCCTAATCCCTAACCCTAACCCTAACCCTAACTCTAACCCTAAACCCTAACCCTAACCCCTAATCCCTAATCCCTAACCATAACTCCTAACCCTAACTCTAACCCTAAACCCTAACACTAACATTAAACCCTAACCCTAAACCCTAACCCTAACTCTAATCCTAAACCCTAACCCTAACCCTAACTCTAACCCTAACCCTAACACTAACCCTAAACCCTAACCCTAAACCTAACCCTAACCCCTAACCCATAACCTTAACCCTAACCCTAACCGTAACACTAACCCCTAACCCCTAACCTTAACCCTAACCATGACCCTAAATTTAACCCTAATGCTAACCCTATCCCTAACCCCTAACCCCTAACCCTGACTCTGCAATAATTATGAACTTAGAATTATCTCAAATGTACATGATCCGGCTTGGTAGTTGTAAAAGAGTTTTGTATTATTTACCTCTATTTGTGTACGATTCAACTTGCTATAACTTACAGTAACCGAAATGACTTACTTGACTCTGCTGCGGGGTAAATACGGAGGTATAGTATTTATTCTGTAGGACAAAACATTTTTATTCCACTTTCTGTTAGCTGCAATAGAAAAGACAGTTTTAGTGTAACAGAAATAAATGCATGTATGTTCTTAACAGTAATTATTTTGTTCATTTCAAAGTTAGGGGGATGTACTGAAAGACAAAAAGGAAAAATAAATTAAACATAGGAGAAAAGACAAACAGAAGATTGGCTGGTTTCATTCGGATCAATTTTTTCTAGAGACGTTAATTTATCGGAATGAAACCGGTCAATCTCTCGTTTGTTTTTTTCTTTTGTGTTTAATTTGGGTTATCTTGAGGATGTGAACTGTGTTATGGCGACTAAATGTTACGTCACACATTTCGATCGATGTTAGGGAGAAAAATATGCTGTATTATTTTTGCCTGTTTTTTTTTGTTTTTTTTTCAAATAATAATTTGTTTTTCTGATTTCTGTGGTAATCGTATATTGGGAAGAAAATGGAAATATAAACTGCCCCGTGGAACAGACTGTCAGAAGCCGTGATCAACCTGCAGACGACCAAACAGTTCAACGTAGTGCTAGATGCATCTTGGATGCTGACCTTTGGATAATTGAACAGCAGATGGTGCACGCAGATGCGTATCTGGCGTGAAACATCATCAACGAGGATCTAAATAATCATAACCCCAACCCTAACCCTAACCCTAATCTTTTAAATAGTTTTACACCCCAATACCAATTCGTGATCTCCTCAGGTGATGTACTATAGTCGCTTTCGTCTCATTCCGTGATTCTGCTTTGTTGAACAGCCTACCAGTGACGATGTCTATCATATCTTGGATTAAAGTCGCCTTGGACAAAACATTCAGACAGTATCTAAATGTACACATCTTCTAACTGTCATTCTATATGGCTTGTTGAACTTATTATTTTCGTAATAAATTTGATTTGATTTGATAAACAGTTATCGGTGTATCCTTTGCGTTAGGTTTCGTTAAAAAATATATAAAGAAAATCAGTTTTCAGAATTACGATTATCGATCGAGATATAATCGAGGATAACAACAAATGAAAAGTAGATACAAGCCATAAGTATAAATGATCAGGAATTCATTAATATAAGGAAATATATGCACGTAAAAATCCTGGATAAAACTATTTAACTACAATTGGATTCAGGATCGAACGTGTCAATAATAAATCTACATACGTGGAAGAGGTTAAATAAACCCACCCTGTTACAGACTAAAGGATAGCCGGTACAATGACTGGTGAATGAATTAAATTTGAGGGGGATATAATTACTAATGTGACTCTAATGGGAAATACCAAAAAGTTAAAAATGTTAACGTTTTGGGCACTGATTGAGTGCAAGCGTTCAATTTACGGGAGTTATCAATAAATACATTTTGCCAAAAACTAGATAGTCAGACAACAGAATCGGAAAAACTAAAACTGGATTTGAAATAATCTTTTCCCGAAGATTTTTTCTGGTGGTCTTGGTCGATGCACAAAGATGGCGCCAAATTTCAACTGAGATAAAACGTTCAGCCCGTAAAAGGGAATGCGCCTTTTGGCTCGGTAAACAAAATAAATGAGGAATTGAACCGACTAGTGACGATCTGTATCTTATCCAAAGTGGAGTACAGTCAGTGGGCAGCAGCCACGGTCTATGTGAAAAAGAAATCAAAAAAGATTCGCGTGTGTGCAGATTTCTCATCGGGATTAAATGCAGCACTAAAATATCATCATTACTCACTGCACAGCCCGGAGGAAGTTTTCCCAAAATTAAATGGGGGTAGATTTTTTTTTCGAGAATAGATCTGAGTGAAGCGTACTTTCAAATACCCGTGGAAGAAGAGAGTTCTAAGCTGTTGTGTATAAATACGCATCGCGGTTTATACAAGCTTATACAGTACTCCCAAATTGAGAAGGAGGCGGTAGGAATAATTTTTCCTGTAACTAAGTTCCACCGCTATATACACGGTAGAGTGTTTACATTACAGACGGACCGCTAATCACCATTTTCGGGTCGAAAAAAGTCCTGCTGGTTTATACAGCGAATTATTACAGAGATAGGGAACAATTTTACTGAACTATAATTTCAAAATGGAGTTTTTATCATAAAAAAGATCTATCACGAGGATGGATTGTCTAGACTGATGCCAAGACAGAGAGAGCCACTAGAAGACACCGTGATCGCTTCTCTGCAAGCGGAAGAGGATATAAAAGATATATTGCGCAATGCAGTAAAGGAGCTCCCAATTACTCTACATTAAATTTTTAAAAGCCCCCAATAATGAATTCGTCATCAGTACAAAAGCTAAAATGACTGATAGTTTGTAGACAGCTTTGCATTATGCGACGATGTACTCATATATAACGAGAGAGTCGTCATTCTAAAAACGTTACAAAAGAGAATCCTGAGGGATTTTTACGTTGACCATCCGGGGGAAAACAGAATGAAGAGATTGATGCGAAGTTTCGTGTACTGGCATAGAAGGGATTAAGACATTGAGAACGTAGTAAATACGTGTAAAGGCTGTGCCTTGGCGGCACAGGCACCTCATATCAAACATAGTCCGTGTTCAAAGACCGACCGACCTTGGTCAAGGATACACGTGGATTTTGTGGGTCCATTGGAGGGATTTTACTCTCTAATTGTTGTCGATGGTTTCTCCAAGTGGCCCGAAGTGTTACGATGCAAAACATCCACCACGGAGGGAACAATCAACTTTCTGCACGATTTGTTCGCTCGTTTTTGCGTTGTCGATTGTTTAGTCAGTGACAATGGAACGAAGTTTACGTCCTCGGACTTCAAAGAGTTCTGTGCGATTTTTCAGATCAGGTACATCACAACTCCCCCGTATCATCCTAGGTCAAACGGCCAGGCGGAACACTTTGTGGACACTCTAAAAAGAGCCCTGGAAAAAATCTCGCGGCACTCCCACGGAAACGGTCCTGCAACACTTTTTACAAACGTTAACATACTATCCTCATTATCTTCCGCAGAGATGATGTTTGCGCGAAAAATGAGGTCCGTTTTTGAAAAATTACTGCCTAAAAAGACCAAACAAGGTTGAACCTCTATTGTACCAAAAAAGCGATACATTCTAGGGAACAGATTATATTTCAAGATGTTTAAAAATAATACGTCTTCCTGGGAACCTGGTATGATAGAAAACAGGATTGGAAATATGATTTACATCATCCAAGGACCTCAGTTCTCTCATAAGACACACCTAAATCAAATTAGAAAACGACTGTCGGATGACACTGTCAGCTCTACCAGAAAAGGAAGTTATGGACATCATATTCGATACCAGTATCCCAGAATAGCGGCAATCCCAAAGGAAACGGAAGTCTCCGGATCTTATCAAAATCAATCCAAAAAACAAAACGATATAAATACTCCTGAGGAGGTAAGGCTTGGGAAGGGGTGTTATTGTGCCGTACCTATAACAAACATTTTGGACTCGTTCATTCTAAATAGGTGTGGGAAGCATAGGCTTCTCAGCGTTTAAGTTCAACCCCAGTCTACACTGGGTGTCAGTACTGACGTACTACTTCTCTTGTTCCTTTGTTGTATATACTTTTCTGCGATATATTCGTTTTACCTGAACCCTGTGTCCGTGTTCTCATTCCGGCCCCTAAACAGGGCCATAACAAATAGTGTTGTTAATAGTCTGCTATTCCTCCTCTTTTTTATAGTCTTCGGGTTGTTTCATCTTCTGATCACGCGTTCGTCTTTTTGATGACAATTTTTTTATGACAATTTTTTTTTATGACAATTTTTTATGACAATGTTTTTAGCTGACAATTTTTTATAGCAATTTTTTATGAATATTTTTTTATGACAATGTTTTTGCCTGACAATTTTTTTATGACAATTTTTTATGACAATTTTCTTTTACAATTTTTTATGACAATTTTTTTTATGACAATTTTTTTATGACAATTTTTTTATGACAATTTTTTTATGGCAATGTTTTTGCCTGACAATTTTTTTTAACAATTTTTTATGACAATTTTTTAATGACCATTTTTTTATGACAATGTTTTGGGCTGACAATTTTTTTTTTTTATGACAATTTTTTATGACAATTTTTTTATGGCAATGTTTTTGCCTGACAATGTTTTTATGACAATTTTTTATGATGACTCTGATGCTTTTTTTTCCTGGGGTTCCTTCGAACACTGATCACTCTCTTGACTAGTAAATTAACTCTTATTTTTATCCAGAAGTTAATTCCCGTATGCCGATGCATTACTCAATGAATCTATGTAAAGGAAAGTTATGTATGTGTATGTATCTCCATGGAATGGGATGAGTAAAGGAGAATGAGGTGGAGGGGCAGGGGGGGGGAAGAGAGAAAGAGAGAAAGACGGGTAGAAGTTTGAATAGAAATATGTTACACTTTTGCTCCGGGCAACGCCGGATAGCCCTGCTAGTATTATATAAAGGGTAGTTGTCTGTTTGTGTGTGCGTCTGTCTGTCAACTTATAAATGAGAAACTGCCCAAGACATACAATCAAAGCTGATATATTCTTTTTCAGCATTGACTTGGAGATAATATAAACACATTTTATTGTAATATTTTAATTTTTTCGGGGTCAATAGGAACAAAAGTGATTGAAGCAATTTTCCCATTGACTTTTGGTGTAAAACGTTACTTGGGATAGAGTGAAAAAGAGAGAGGGCGGGATAGCGAGAGGGAAAGACAGGTATAGAGAAAATTAGAGAGAGAGGGGGAGAGGGGGGGAGAGGGGGGTTAAAAGAAATACGTTATATACACTTTTGAACTGTTGAAATTGTTGCCCATGCTCCCGGGCAACGACGGATAGACATGCTAGTCTTGTATAAAACAAAAATGAGACGATTATCACATATAATACTAATCACTTACAGAAATCAATATTGATTCGTGGATTCTGGATACTATCTGTCACCCCACACCGGGGATCCTCCATTTTAGTAATCGTGGCTTCATCAAGCTCTCCGGTTACTTCCAGATTAGTGAAATTTTGAAATTTTCTGAAAAATATCAATGAAAAGAATGATATCAATATATTAATTAAGGTATATGTGTTTCGGGTGCTTCTCCATGGTTACACCCATATAAAATATTACTGTTTAAACGAAAATAACAAGAAACCTTTATGAAGTACTTACTTGTGATGGAAAAAATACCATGCACCAAAATAGCCACTTTTTAAACATTCAGTTATAAGGGATAAATATTTCAAAAATAACAAAAACATTGTAAAAAAATAGTGTTTCGAGTAGTCACAATTCAAGAGGCAAGAAATTTCAATGCAATCCACTCTTCAGTCAACAGGCTACTGTAATATATATATATATATATATATATATATATATATATATATAAATGATAAATGAAGGAAGAGAGATAAAGATGTACAAATGACAAATCTATTTCAACTACGATTGTTCAATGCAAGGGGTACTCGATAAAAACATGTTTATTTTTCTTTCCTTAAGCCAAGGCTTTTCAAAGATTAAAATCTTATCATCAGAGGAATTACATAGATGGATAAGTTGGCAGTGGAATAGCCAAAATTCAAAATTTGAAAAATATTAAGTAATGGGGAGTAAGAGTATGCGTGTAAAAAAGAATATATGTGTGTGTGATTAACACACCTGCAGTCGTATTTCGGTAAGATCACCTCATCAGAGCCTTAACATTTTACTGCAGTTTTATGGTACAGTCGATCATTAGAGTTTTACCTGACTGATCCCTAACGTCTGGCATTAATTGAATCATATAATAATATTAGAATATTATCGGACGGTACAGACCAGTCAGATACACTTCTGATGATAAGCCATATCATGAAACTGCAGAAAAGTGTTAAGCTGATTTCAGTTCATAGATATACGAGCAGGGCTTCCTGGTGTTGCCCGGGACAAAAGTGTAACGTATTTCTAATAAATTTTCTATTACTCCACCTCTCTATATACGTCTCTATATCCTTCTCTCTTTGCCACTCCCCCGTTTTTCCCCTTCCTCTCCATAACCTTCTCTTTTGACACAGACATACATAGACAGACAACTCCCCTTTATATAGAATCCTGAGGAATGAGTGGGCATTAGCACATAAAATGACTGAACAACCGACCCGCCTGACGAAACCTGGGTTAGTTGACCCGCAAAGAATGAATAGTTTTATTATTTTTAGATAGTATTCCCCGGGTCACTTCTGATCAAGAATATACCAACTTTGTAGGCGTTCGTTTTGCATTTTTTACATGTAGCTTGACATACCTACGCACATACACACTTGGAGAGTTCGAGTTACCTATTAGACACCATCCTCGAGCGTATTTGGTTTCTCTGTACAAGGGTTTGTCAGAACAACATTACATGAGGATATTTCACCCTACAAATAAACACTGACCTAATATTCAAAATAACATTGTATTTGAAGACCAATATAGATCTCCTCGACACGGCTATTCACTGGCTCCGATTAATGTCACCAGATTAGATGAATTCTTGTCCCGGAATCCGGTAAGACCAAGAGACCACAAGAAAAATTTACAACAACATTGTAAACTGGTTTGTTGGTGAGAGGAAAATTAATGTTTTTAACTCAACGTTTAATAAAGGAGAACTTTCATTTTTTTCTCATGCTTAATGTTTACATAGTATTTTTTTGGTCAAAATCTTTAAATCGTATTTTCTTTGTTTTTCATGTACACTTTTTAAACAGTATTTCATTAGTCTACTACGCTTAGTGTTTTAATCGTATTTTCTTGGCTTGACCAACTTGATTTTTAGATAGTATTTTATTTGTGTGTCACGCTTCATGTTTAAATAGTTTTTCTTTGTTTTTCATACTTAATTTTTAAATAATATTTTCTTTGTCACGTATAATTTTGAAACAGTATTTTCTTTGTTTGTCACGTATAATTATAGAACAGTATTATCTTTGTTTGTCACGTTATACGTTATACAAAGAAAATACTGTTTCAAAATAATACGTGACGAACAAAGAAAATACTGTTTCAAAATAATACGTGACAAACAAAGAAAATACTGTTTCAAAATTATACGTGACCAACCAAGAAAATACTGTTTCAAAATTATACGTGACAAACAACGAAAATACTGTTTCAAAATTATACGTGACCAACAAAGAAAATACTGTTTCAAAATTATACGTGACCAACAAAGAAAATACTGTTTCAAAATTATACGTGACAAACAACGAAAATACTGTTTCAAAATTAGACGTGACCAACCAAGAAAATACTGTTTCAAAATTATACGTGACAAACAAAGAAAATACTGTTTCAAAATAATACGTGACAAACAACGAAAATACTGTTTCAAAATTATACGTGACCAACAAAGAAAATACTGTTTCAAAATTATACGTGACAAACAAAGAAAATACTGTTTCAAAATAATACGTGACAAACAACGAAAATACTGTTTCAAAATTATACGTGACCAACAATGAAAATACTGTTTCAAAATTATACGTGACAGACAAAGAAATAACTGCTTAAAAATAATACGTGACCAACAAAGAAAATATTATTTCAAAATAATACGTGACAAACAAAGAAAATACTGTTCTAAAATTATATTTTATAACAGTATTTTCTTTGTTTATCACGTATAATTTTTAAACAGTCTTTTCCTTGTTTGTCACGTATAATTTTAGAACAGTATTTTTTTTGTTTGGCACGTATAATTTTAGAACAGTATTTTTTTTGTTTGTCACGTATAATTTTAGAACAGTATTTTTTTTGTTTGTCACGTATAATTTTAGAACAGTATTTTCGTTGTTTGTCACGTATAATTTTAGAACAGTATTTTTTTTGTTTGTCACGTATAATTTTAGAACAGTATTTTTTTTGTTTGTCACGTATAATTTTAGAACAGTATTTTTTTTGTTTGTCACGTATAATTTTAGAACAGTATTTTTTTTGTTTGTCACGTATAATTTTAGAACAGTATTTTCTTTGTTTGTCACGTATAATTTTAGAACAGTATTTTCGTTGTTTGTCACGTATAATTTTAGAACAGTATTTTTTTTGTTTGTCACGTATAATTTTAGAACAGTATTTTTTTTGTTTGTCACGTATAATTTTAGAACAGTATTTTCGTTGTTTGTCACGTATAATTTTAGAACAGTATTTTTTTTGTTTGTCACGTATAATTTTAGAACAGTATTTTTTTTGTTTGTCACGTATAATTTTAGAACAGTATTTTTTTTGTTTGTCACGTATAATTTTAGAACAGTATTTTTTTTGTTTGTCACGTATAATTTTAGAACAGTATTTTTTTTGTTTGTCACGTATAATTTTAGAACAGTATTTTCGTTGTTTGTCACGTATAATTTTAGAACAGTATTTTTTTTGTTTGGCACGTATAATTTTAGAACAGTATTTTTTTTGTTTGTCACGTATAATTTTAGAACAGTATTTTTTTTGTTTGTCACGTATAATTTTAGAACAGTATTTTCGTTGTTTGTCACGTATAATTTTAGAACAGTATTTTTTTTGTTTGTCACGTATAATTTTAGAACAGTATTTTTTTTGTTTGTCACGTATAATTTTAGAACAGTATTTTTTTTGTTTGTCACGTATAATTTTAGAACAGTATTTTTTTTGTTTGTCACGTATAATTTTAGAACAGTATTTTTTTTGTTTGTCACGTATAATTTTAGAACAGTATTTTTTTTGTTTGTCACGTATAATTTTAGAACAGTATTTTCGTTGTTTGTCACGTATAATTTTAGAACAGTATTTTTTTTGTTTGTCACGTATAATTTTAGAACAGTATTTTTTTTGTTTGTCACGTATAATTTTAGAACAGTATTTTTTTTGTTTGTCACGTATAATTTTAGAACAGTATTTTTTTTGTTTGTCACGTATAATTTTAGAACAGTATTTTCCAGTACTGGTATGCTGAAATTTATACATTGCATTTTCTTGGTTTTACACGCTTACTATTTAAATACTATTTCTTTGGTCACACTTTTTTTTAAATTGTATTTGCTTCATCACACTTAATGTTTAAATAGAATTTATTTTTTGTCAACTTTGATTGTTAAATAGAATTTCCTACTTTGGCCAACCTTTATTTTTAAATATTAATTTCTTTGTTTGTCCCGTATAAGTTTTTAATATTATTTCTTTGTTTGTCCCGCTAAATTTTTTAAATAGTATTTTCTGGTTTGCTACACTTAAAGTCTAAATACTATTTTCTTTGTAATGCTTAATTTTGTAATCGTATTTTCTTTGTAATGCTTAATTTTGTAATCGTATTTTCTTTGTAATGCTTAATTTTGTAATCGTATTTTCTTTGTCTGTCACCGTTAATTTTTAAATGGAATTGTCTTTGTTTGAAACGCTTTATGTAGATAGGATATGTAATTCTATTTAGATGTTGCGTGTGTAAAATGTAAGCTTTGAATGGGAAGTTTCCACGTTTGTTTATAATTAAGTAGAATTTAATTGTCTATCAGAAAATGAGTAAGATCTACGTCTCCCAGAAGTTACGTAATAAACAAAAAATCCTTAACCCAACGTAGCGAATTGACAAATAAAATCTACCTCTTTTCACTGTCACTTTTTTTAGAGAAGAATATCTTACTTGAGTGCCTCTTTCTGGTAAAAGGGGTTATCCGATGTAAAGCTGTCATCGCTGAGGTAGCCATATTTAACTAAAAATCCCTGGAAAAACAAAGCAAATCAAAGTCAATTATCAAAGCGTAAAAAAAATCAAAAACAAAATGGCGTCTGTACAAAATTACATTGATGTGTGCAAAACTTTACGTTAAAATATATTTGAAGACTCCTTACAGCAGTATTTCTCAAACGGGGTTACCCGGAACACTAAGGATTCTCTCTCAATGGGGTAAGCTAATGCATTTTTGTACTGTTTATTTACTTTTATATACGTAATACTACTAAACACACAGTGTATTCTTAGTTGTTGTAATATTGTAATATATCTAACCTAGCAGCTTTGGTAATAGCACGGTATGAAATTGCTGGTCTTTTAAAATGTGACTTTGATGAGTGACGTACATGTCTCTGAGTGGACAATAACTAGTGTGGACGGTTTCGCCCTGGCACCGTACAGACATCGCTAAATATATTCCCAATGATTGTTATATTTTTTAATAACATTAGTTAGAGTTCTTTGGTAATAGCATGGTACCGAATTGGTGGTCTTTTGACATATGAAGTTTGAACGCTGAACACGTACACAATCAAAAATGGTCTCAAATCAACGGTCTACCTTTTTCTTTCGTCATGTACATTAATTATTAATTATAATTAATTCTTAAGAAGACAATTTTTATTTTTTATTTTTATTCATCTAAAATCACTGGAAGTGGGAAATATGTTTTTAGTCATTGTTGAACTCATTAACATTAAAACACGTTACTTAAAACTGATTATATTATTACAATGATATGATATTAATTACTACAATTTTTTAATATAGTTCACCCCAAACAAGGCAGGCCGCCACTGTAGACGTAAGGGGCTACTGAGAAAAAGGGTGAGAGTTTTTTTTGGGGGGGAGGGCGTACACCTAAATTGTGTGCTGTGCAACAAGATGTCTGTTTAGAGTAGTTTTAAATTTCTGTATATAAGTACCGTCAAGAAAACAGGAAGCAGGGAGCGAGTTCCAGAGTCCAGTAGCACGAGGAAAGAAGCTTTTGGAGTAGAAAGCTTTCTGGCATCTGGGGACCTCCACAGTGAATGGATGGGATTTGGCAGATTGTCGGGTTGGTCTAGTGAACTTGCGTCGTGGGGGTGACAGAGCAGTAAGCTCATCAGAGCACAATCCATTGAAGTACTTGTAAAACAGGCAAATGGAAGCAACATTGCGGCGATGGGATTTTGGTGGATAGTGAGGGACCTATTAAGTTGGCGACTCTTTTTTTGGCCTTGTCTAAGAGGGAGAGACTAGTGGATGATTCACCAGCCCAGATGTAGCAACAATACTCCATGCATGGGCGGATGGTGGCTTTGTAGAGATATAGGATAATGTAAAATGTGAGAGATTTACTAGCATGTTATGTGTGAAAGTTAGGCAGAAGAGTTTGAATGATGAACTCTCACAGATATTAAAAAGAAAAAGAAGAAAGTTGAATTTAAATGTCATTTTAATTATTTTAAACAAAACTGGGTGATAAATTAATGTACATGCGAAAATAAGGGTAGACCGTGGATTTGAGACAATTTTCGGTTGTGTAGATTTCAGCGTCCCAAATTTAGCTTTCAAAAGACCAGCAATTCGGTACCGTGCTATTACCAAAGCACACTTACCTATTATCGTATGAAAAAATATAACAATCATTGGGAATATATTTAGCGATGTCTGTACGGCACCAGGGGTAAACCGTCCTAACTAGTCAGTGGACGGAACATGTACGTGGCTCATCCAGTACAATACGCATGCGTAGTCTACATCGGTTGTCTATGATTCTCTACGTAAAAGTACAGATTCAGTGTTTACGTGGTGTTTACATGGTGTTCTACTTGTTGTTCTACAGTATTTTACATAGTGTTATATGTTGTTATCTACATGGTGTTATATATGGTGTTCTATGTGGTGTTGTACATGATGTTTTACATCGTGTTCTACGTGGGTTTACTACGTGGTGTTATACATGGTGTTCTATGTGGTGTTGTACATGATGTTTTACATCGTGTTCTACGTGGGTTTACTACGTGGTGTTATACATGGTGTTCTGTGTGGTGTTGTACATGATGTTTTACATCGTGTTCTACGTGGGTTTACTACGTGGTGTTATACATGGTGTTCTATGTGGTGTTGTACATGATGTTTTACATCGTGTTCTACGTGGGTTTACTACGTGGTGTTATACATGGTGTTCTATGTGGTGTTGTACATGATGTTTTACATCGTGTTCTACGTGGGTTTACTACGTGGTGTTATACATGGTGTTCTATGTGGTGTTGTACATGATGTTTTACATCGTGTTCTACGTGGGTTTACTACGTGGTGTTATACATGGTGTTCTATGTGGTGTTGTGCATGATGTTTTACATCGTGTTCTACGTGGGTTTACTACGTGGGTTTACTACGTGGTGTTATACATGGTGTTCTATGTGGTGTTGTACATGACGTTTTACATCGTGTTCTACGTGGGTTTACTACGTGGTGTTATACATGGTGTTCTATGTGGTGTTGTACATGATGTTTTACATCGTGTTCTACGTGGGTTTACTACGTGGTGTTATACATGGTGTTCTATGTGGTGTTGTGCATGATGTTTTACATCGTGTTCTACGTGGGTTTACTACGTGGGTTTACTACGTGGTGTTATACATGGTGTTCTATGTGGTGTTGTACATGACGTTTTACATCGTGTTCTACGTGGGTTTACTACGTGGTGTTATACATGGTGTTCTATGTGGTGTTGTACATGACGTTTTACATCGTGTTCTACGTGGGTTTACTACGTGGTGTTATACATGGTGTTCTATGTGGTGTACATGATGTTTTACATCGTGTTCTACGTGGGTTTACTACGTTGTGTTATACATGGTGTTCTATGTGGTGCTGTACATGATGTTTTACATCGTGTTCTACGTGGGTTTACTACGTGGTGTTATACATGGTGTTCTATGTGGTGTTGTACATGATGTTTTACATCGTGTTCTACGTGGGTTTACTACGTGGTGTTATACATGGTGTTCTATGTGGTGTTGTACATGATGTTTTACATCGTGTTCTACGTGGGTTTACTACGTGGTGTTATACATGGTGTTCTATGTGGTGTTGTACATGATGTTTTACATCGTGTTCTACGTGGGTTTACTACGTGGTGTTATACATGGTGTTCTATGTGGTGTTGTACATGATGTTTTACATCGTGTTCTACGTGGGTTTACTACGTGGTGTTATACATGGTGTTCTATGTGGTGTTGTGCATGATGTTTTACATCGTGTTCTACGTGGGTTTACTACGTGGTGTTATACATGGTGTTCTGTGTGGTGTTGTACATGATGTTTTACATTGTGTTCTACGTGGGTTTACTACGTGGTGTTATACATGGTGTTCTATGTGGTGTTGTACATGATGTTTTACATCGTGTTCTACGTGGGTTTACTACGTGGTGTTATACATGGTGTTCTATGTGGTGTTGTACATGATGTTTTACATCGTGTTCTACGTGGGTTTACTACGTGGTGTTATACATGGTGTTCTATGTGGTGTTGTGCATGATGTTTTACATCGTGTTCTACGTGGGTTTACTACGTGGGTTTACTACGTGGTGTTATACATGGTGTTCTATGTGGTGTTGTACATGACGTTTTACATCGTGTTCTACGTGGGTTTACTACGTGGTGTTATACATGGTGTTCTATGTGGTGTACATGATGTTTTACATCGTGATCTTCGTGGGTTTACTACGTTGTGTTATACATGGTGTTCTATGTGGTGCTGTACATGATGTTTTACATCGTGTTCTACGTGGGTTTACTACGTGGTGTTATACATGGTGTTCTATGTGGTGTTGTACATGACGTTTTACATCGTGTTCTACGTGGGTTTACTACGTGGTGTTATACATGGTGTTCTATGTGGTGTTGTACATGATGTCTTACATCGTGTTCTACGTGGGTTTACTACGTGGTGTTATACATGGTGTTCTATGTGGTGTTGTACATGATGTTTTACATCGTGTTCTACGTGGGTTTACTACGTGGTGTTATACATGGTGTTCTATGTGGTGTTGTACATGATGTTTTACATCGTGTTCTACGTGGGTTTACTACGTGGTGTTATACATGGTGATTACATGATTGTTTATATGGTTTGCTACATGGTGTTCTTCGTGGTGTTCCATGCTGTGTTCTACGTGGTTTTCTACACGGTGTTCTACATAGTGTTCAATTTGGTGTTCTACATGCTAATCTACATGGTTACTCCACAAAAATTCATGGACTTATTAATAAAATGCACAATGCTTTTTTCACTCTAACTATAGTTGTATAAATATATTTCAGTCTATACCTATCATGAATGTTTAACAGTCTTCGTTTAATAATAAGTAAACCTGAACACAATTCTCACGAATCTGAATTGGAATACAAACATAGAAGATACAGCCAAGTCTGATGCAAAGAAGGTAGGCTCCCCTAACTAGACTAGAAAACTTCTCACACCTGCAAGTATTCTATATCCTTATAAGCTACCATTCCCCCATGCATAAAGTATTGCTGCCACATGTTGGCTGGTGCACCAACCATTTGTCTATTTCTCTTAAACAGGTTACAAGAGAGAGCCTCTTACCTGATGGATCTCACGCTGTCCACCAGGATCCAGCCCCTACCCATAGCTGCAATGTTGCATCTCTGTACTTATTTTACAAGTATTTACACGGAATATATCCGACCAGTTTACTGTACTTGTACCCCCCAACGTAAATACGCGTCGATCAACCTTACTAGCAGCAAAATCCCACCTCTTCACTGTAGAGATCCCAGATTCCGGAAAGTTTTC
The DNA here is from genome assembly GCA_963556195.1 of Sepiola atlantica. Taxonomy (NCBI): domain Eukaryota; kingdom Metazoa; phylum Mollusca; class Cephalopoda; order Sepiida; family Sepiolidae; genus Sepiola; species Sepiola atlantica. The sequence continues at coordinate 21,356,740 of OY744519.1, read as the reverse complement.
TACTCAAATAGATTCTCTTCTTGGACCGTTTGCCTTCAAAAGTGAACTATAGTTTTACTTTTAGCAGCCTTCCAACTCTTGATTTACTTATTTTGTATTTTAATCATTATATTCTATGAGCGATGTTTCTGGCAAAGGAGTAAGAATTGCTGTTTTGGGTGTCTTACACTTATCGTTGGCTAGTTTTTTACCTTGAAACTTTTTTAGCGCCTTACATTAAGTGGCTTAATGCCTTGTCTGGAGCGATTTCCATATAAAAAATATTCCATATCTACAGCATGTTACCTCGACTTCACCAACATGCAGAAATTTAAATGTGATGTAAACAAACATCTTGCTGCACAACCCTCAAATTAAGATGGCCGCTATAAATCAGTCCTAATAACAGTAAGCCCTTTCGTCTTAGTGGCTATATGCCTTGCTATGGGTGAGATAATAAAAAAATTAACACTTCCTAAAGAAATAACAACCTTAAGATGCGAATAAAAAAACGACATTTTAAGGTAGAAATCGCTAGAAGATGATACGCAAAAACCGGACGTTTTGAAGCTTTGAATACAAGATTTACACTTAGGAACTCCCGCGCCGGCGACGCACGAGATAGTCAAAGGGATCCATCGCATTCGGTCTGTAGCATAGCGTGTCCACTAAGATCTAGCCTCTATCCTATCGCCGCAATGTTGCATCATTGCACTTATTTTACAAGTATTTCAACGGAATATGCTCCGACGAGCTTATTGAACGTGTATCCCCACCCAACATAAATACCCCGACTAACCCGAATAGCAGCAAAATCCCACCTCTTCATTATAGAGTTCTTAATATACCGAAATAAATTTTGATTCAAGTTGCTTCTTTCCTCGGATTTTTTGCCTCTGGAATTCGCTCCTTCTTTATGTTTCTCTGACTGCACCAATATGCAGGAAGTAAAATGTACTGTGAACAAATATCTTGCGGCATAACTCCCCGGTTCGGATGCTCGCGATAAATCTTGCTCTTGATCACAGTGACCCCTTTTGTCTCAGTGGCAATGTGCGTTTTTTTAATAGAAACTTCACAAAGAAATAACAATTTTAAAGTGCGAATAAAACAACAACATTTTAAGGTAGAAATCGCTAGAAAAAACGGACATTTTGGAACTTTGAATACAAGACTTACACTTAGGAACTCCCGCGTCCTGCGACGCATGAGATGGTCAAAGGGATCCATCGCATTCGGTCTGTAGCCAAATGCATAGCGTCCCTCTAGCTTCTATCCGTTGCTTCTAAAACTCCCTGATTTCAATTTGGTCAACTTTTGACACGGTGGCTAAGTTGTTAACGACGCGGACTGGTTAACGACGTGGTTTTTTTTTAATTACTTTCGCTTTCAATGCTCATCCCTAGTAATATCATTGTTTATGAATTTTCAAATGAAATCAAAGTGGAATAAATAGTGGCAGTGGCTAGTATTGCTATGTAGATGTAAGAACAGGATTGCCAAATCAGGTCTGCATATAAAAGGGTCCAGCAAGATAATATAAATACACCTAATTAGCATAAACGTATTCCGGATTCAAAAAAGAATTAATAAATAAATGAATAATTCATTCGTGTAATTCTATATTTATTTATTCTGTCTTTGTCATACACTTGACTGGCGTAAGCGTTTCTATTTATTAGAGAAAACACATGATACACCCGAACAGGTAAAACATTTAAACCAAACAGAACATACACTAGATAACCTCAAATCTATTTTAATAGACGCTAAATTATTCCTGTCCACATATGTATGCTGACGTCAGAAGCAGCTAACGAATGCTGTTTTTATGTATCGACTCTCTAGATATTCACGTCTAAATATTCGCTCTTAATATAGAAACCTAAACACAGCGTTTTTTTTTCTTGTCTTGTTTGTTTTGTACCAGACACACGTGTGTATGTTAGTAATCCCGTCTCGGCATTTAGGGTCGAAAAGGTATTGATTTACTCCTCTCCAAGAGTTAGGCACAAGGCCAGTTTTTATCTTACTCCCATAAGTAAGATGTGACCCAAGGTCGGGTCGGGAAAGTGGGGTTTAAAAATTGCCTGGGCAGCCCCGTCGGCATTCCCCGGTAGGGGCGCCTCAGACAGTAAGCAATAAACTTACTCCTCCCCAAAGAGGGGAGGCGAAGCCTGGGAGGGTGGACCTCCTAGAACTGCACATGACAGACCCATAAGCCGGCGTAAATCAAGCCCCGAAGGCCAAGACAATACCAGTCTATGGGGTGCAGTATCCATCGGAACAGATACTACACTTGAAGAAATGTTGTCTGAAGAGCAAGCGAGGTTTAGACTAAAAATAACTACTGAACACATTTGTAATATACGTATTCTGATTGAAGAACATCTCAGTCAACAACAAAAGCTACATGAAAATGTTATAGACTTTCAAAAGGCCTTTGACTGAGTGTGGCACGACGGTTTATGACACGTTTCGCGCCGTTTCAACGTAGAATAAGAACTATTACGGGTAATATGTTCTTTCTATGAGCGGACTACAAGCGCAGTATTATTAAATAGCACAATTGGTGAAAAGTTTAAAACAACTGTTGCAGCAAGACAAAGACGCCTGTTATCGTTGGGACTCTTTAACCTGTTCTAAGAAGCCATCATGCTTGACCCGTTAAGTAGCAATAAACAGAATCTTCAAAAACTGACCAGCAGATTGGAAGAATCGGCAAGCAGATACGGGATGGAGATAAGTGCAGAAAAGAGTCAGGTATTTGTAAATAGCAGAGAGGCTACCGTCAGTGATATACGAATGTACGGTAAACAACTAGAGAACGTCAATAAATTCAAATATCTGGGGTGCAATTATAACAACAGATGGTAGATCAGAGAAAGAGATCCAGACAAGAATTGGCATTGCATCGTCTTGTATGAACCGTCTGAAAACTATAGAGTGAAAACTCAATTACGGTTATATAAATCGCTGGTAATATCTATACTATCATTCGGCTGTGAGAGCTGGACCATCCTGAAATATCAGGAAAGATGAATTCATCCATTCGACATGAGAAAGATTCTAAACGTGGTACGCTTATAAATCTAATGTCTACGTTAATAAATTAGCTGAAGATTTGACGGGACCCAGCGAGCCAGCAATTTTTATCATCAAATGTCGCAAACTACGATGGTCCGGCCATGTATTACGACATCAATCTCTAGCGAATACAATACTAGGAGGTTAGGTATGTGATACAATGAAAGCCGCGAGAATAGGAAGTGACTCATCGACAGAGACAAAAGAAATGCGGGAGTGGTCAGTTTCAATTGTTTAGGACAGGTGACTCAGACAAGGATACCGGACACGACATTTAGGAGTGACAACGTTTTACGACAGTTTGACAACCGTAAGGTAAGTTAGTTTTACGACAGTTTGACGACAGTAGGGTTTATGGTAAAAAGTTAACGAGTTTGGGTTTCGGAGAGAAGCAGGGCAGTTCGGGATCGAACCTCCGCAGAGAGCGGATCGGACCGGAAAACGATGAGATGAGCTGACGACTTGAGCAACGACAATGGGGATCTCGACAGTCACACACACACACACTCATAGTTCCAACTAAATTATACACAACGTATATGTGTGTGTGTTCTTTCTCGAGAGTTGTTTCTTTTATTTAACTTGTGGACCAGTGCTGTGCCCTTGACGATTCGTCAATGGATAGATGACTCGGCTAGATGATGAAGACAAGAATGCCACGGACATACAACTTTGGGGTTTACGGTCGTCGAGTGAGGCAGCACATGGTTCTACAGGTACATGGTTCTCGCAGACCCGAAAAAGCAGCGGATTGGCAACGTTCTAGAATGGATAGGGTTATCAGTAAAAGAAAAAGTGGTGCGAATTGCTTATGATCGTGTGAAGTGGGGAGAAATCGTACGAATATCTACCCTTAACGTTATGAGATACCAATAATAAAATAAACAAGATGGACGCGCGCACATTGATACTTTTTTAAAAAAAGTAACAGCTCTCTTTGTTATTTGAGAGAACGATTTCGCGCGGATCGACTTGTATGTTAATTGGAAGAGCGGTTTACAAAGTTAAAAATGTCGAGGTTTGCCTAAGAGTTTCATATTTATTGAACCTTTATCAAAAAATACATTTTTTTTAATGATGGAAATGTCGAAATGGAAAATTATTATACGACATATAATCTATATGCTCTCATATTTTTATGAGAAATTCATAATTATTAACCGAGAAATAAACACATATATATATCTAACTATTTATATACCGTTATGTATATGCGTATGTTTATATATTTCTACGTGAAAGATACACTTCTATACTTATTAACCGATCATTATTGATTTTATAACACAGCTGCTTAGGTGTAAGGGTTATGAATGTGGGATATATTTAGTTTCATGTATTTTATGCAGAGCGAGCAAAGAGGGGAAATTTTAGATATCGCTGATTTTTGTGAAATTTTAATAATAGCTATTAAACATTAATTAATAAATATTCCCCAAATTTCAGTTTCTTCAGGGTATTTTAAGGGTGTTTAGGGCTCATTATGTGAGTAGAACCTCTCAATTAGAAAATTCAAATATTTCAGATTTCCATTTAATATGATTCATAGTCATTCGAAACGCATTAAGCAAGATTTTTTTAATTCAAATTTCTGCTTAAGAAGGGGAAAACGTTCTATTATGATTTCGTAAGAGAAATTAAAACTTTGACTTCGTTCTCTAAGTCCAGATAGGGAAACATGAACAAACAAACAGTCAAAATGCACACCAATACGCCCTAACACACACACGCACACACACACACACACACACTCACACACACACAAATACAACATTACCGACAGTTGCTTATACAAATCCAACAACACACACCAGTATCATTCGCATGCACATACATAGGTGTAGATGCGCATACGCAAATTAAATTATGGACAATTACACACATCTATTTAACAAGAAAACAAAACTGAAAATTAAAATTACACTACTGGACAACAAATTTTTAAATCGATTAAACTAAATATGTTGTGTAAAAGAACAATTTATCTAAACTATCTGGCGGGCTACTCATATGCACACATATGTAATTCTACATGAACAAAACAAAATAGAGATAAGATTTAAAATATATTGCACATATCTAAAAGTGGATAAATGCAAACACATCTACACGCATAAGGTCTTATGTACGACATGAAAAGAAACTGGAATCTTAGGAAGATCTCCATCATTCCAGTAATTATAGGAGCAACAGGACTAATGAAAAAGAATTTCAAAAACTACCTAGTAAATATACCCAGTGAACCAAGTTCAAGAGAGATACAAACAATTGCACTTAAAGTATCGGTTAGAATCTTAAAAAGATCTCTCGGCTGGAGTGTCTGAAATAACGGGTGAATGTCTGACATACGGTACTATGCCCCATCAACAATAAAATCAAAATGATAAAAAAATTAAAAACAAAACAAAAATACATACGTATATATATATTATATAAATATAAAAATAGACATATGCAAATATATACATACAAACACACACCCAATCACGTATATCAACATATACACATACGCATACATGTATACACGCATACATACCAATATATATATATATATATATATATATATATATATATATATATATATATATATATACGTACATGGAACATATGTCACTACAAATGCTAAAACGAGCATACATTATGTCTATACATATATAACACATAAATACGCATGCAGATACATGTAGTACACGAATATAGTAATAAATACACAAGCACACATATGTATATACATAGATATACATGCACACAGAACATACATTTTCAACCCCATACATACAAACAAATATACGCTCGAGAGGGTACTTATACACGAAGCAATCGAAGCTTATACATACATATAACCATATAGACGTAACACATAAATATACGCATACAGACACGTATGTATAAACATACACACATACATACACATAAGTATGCATATACATATACACATTTTATATGGAAATCGCTCCAGACAAGGCGTAAAGCCACTTGATGTAAAGAACTAAAAAAACTACTTCACTATCAAACGATACGTATTAGATGGATGTATTCCGACCCAGAAAACAGCAATTCGTTCCCCTTTGTCATAAACATTGCTTATGGATTGTGAGGACTAAACGACAAAATAAGGGAATCGAAAGTTAATAGGCTGCCGAAAGTAAACCCAAGATCCACTTTCTACTCTCATATATATATATATATATATATATATATATATATATATATATATATATATATATATATATATATATATATATATATATATATACAGGGTGGGCAAAAATAAGGGTCCTATTTTTAAAAATTCATAACTTTTTTATTTATTGATTTTATTTTATTTTTTTTTTAGAATAAGTAAAGGACCCCTTCCGAAGCAAGCATGAGCCGTATTAGCCCTAAGGAACGTACCCTCATTTAGAAAACATTATTTTTGCTTAAAAAACTCAAAACAGTGTAAAAAACAATACTTTAGTTTTTGTAAGTTTTAAGAAGTGTTTTTCGGCTAAAATTTGTTTTGTTTATTTCAAAAAATCTCGGAAGGGTCAGTCTACACACACATAAAGTTTGGTGAGTTTAACTTTTATTTTGTGGAAGTTATTCAAATTCAAGTTATTCAAATTTAAACATAAGACCCTTATTTTGGCCCACCCTATATATATATTAGAGGTGAAAGATGAGAATAAATAATTGTAAAGATACAATATTTATTAAAACATCAAAAAGTTCAGAGCAAGGAGCCTCATTTTTTGATCCCTAAACAACGTGAGTATTGTTTTCCTTTTCAAACACTCATTTCCAAAATGACAGCTGTTTTTTAATTTTATCTTTGTCCTGACGTGTTTTTTAAATATCATCCACCCTGACTTCACACTCTCATCCCAACATATGACTCTTTATCTCTTGGCCCTCATCTTTGTTCTTTATTTCTATTTTGTTTTTACTTCATATAAGATTTTCAAAGTTAAATGTTGCCGATAATATTTACAACTACATTATCGCCTTTCCCTATCCTCTGATGAGAATGTTTTAATCTTTGAAAATCCATGGATTAAGGATATGAGGCTCCTTGCTCTGAACCTTTTGATGTTTTAATAAATATTGTATCTTTACAATTCTTTATCCTCATCTTTCACCTCTAAAATTGATTGCTCTATTCTATATATTGAGCTTTACATTATCACGATGGATTATTATGATTTAACGATAATTTAATTATCGTTATTTAATTCAACATTTAAATATATATATATATATATATATATATATATATATATATATATATATATATATATATATATATATATATATACTTCTTTGTAATATAGCAGAAAAACTCCCAGCAGAGCGCTAGATTAATTGAGAATTAAAGTTAAAAATTAAGAGCGTAATATTTATTTACTTTGGTACAGAAAAATTAGTACAATATTCGTATCGTCGGTTTCAAGCAAAGAATGACTTAGCCATCCGGCTCTCTTCAGTTTCGGTTGTCATCTGTTTCGGAAATGTGAAGTCATGTGTCACTCTCACTATTAGTGTGTGTACGTATATATATATATATATATATATATATATATATATATATATATATATATACATTAATACATGTACATACACATACGAACCCAAATATACATACAAGTGGACATAGAATATTATATCAACACTAATATAAAAGGACTGTCATATCGATCTGAGAAAATGCGAATTCTTCAGAGTTATGAAGTTATGAGGTATATATACTTTATTATGTTTACAATTAATAGAGAGTTCCGATTTCTTGTTAAAAGGTTTTCCTCTGTCACTAAATCTAATGATTTTCAATTTCTCATTAAGACAAATATAACAAGGTGCGTCTATAGATTTGGATGTTCTAGCTTTCTTAATTATTTCCACTTACTATTGTCTTTTATTATTATAATTGGTTGGGTACCAAAAATATTGATCGAATGATATTTTACTTTTATGATTCCTATGATTAAAAGAATATTTATGGTTGTAGAATATTTCCTTTAAAGTATTTCCTGCACTACATATGTACAATCTACTATCTGTGTGGTTTTCTTTGGTGTAAATAGTCTGAAGGTCTACTACTTACAATTACAAGTATCTTTTTCGTACTATTAATTCTCAAGCATACTAAGCTTTTACCTATCACTCTAACCCTTCCTCGGTCTTATCTCTCTCTCTCTCTCTCTCTCTCTCTCTCGCTCTCTCTCTATCTCTCTCTATCTCTCTCTTTTTCTGATTATTAACAGTCGAATGTAATAAAGAAAAGAAAGCATAAAAAGATGAAATAGTCCATTATAAACAAAAGGGGATATCATCACAAGTAGTAATACTATTTAACCCGTAGCTAGATAGTGGAAGACAGAAAGAGAAATGGATGAGAAATAGCTAGTCGAAATAAATTAATTTCGATTTTATCTTTTTATTTTTTTATATTTAACTGGCTTTGCAAACTCATGTTTAGCTCAATATACGGCATAATCACGTTGATACACCGGTTCCTGATAGATCACCGCAGTTAAGCAACGTTAAGCCTGGTCAGTTCCAGATTGGTCACAATTTGGGAATACAAGGCGCTGTCTGTAGAAGGACGTCGACACCTTCGTGCAGGAACTGCAAAATCGTAACGTTATTTTCCCATGATCGGGATATACATGCGACTGGGAACCGCTTGTGGATTTGATACTCCCATGAGGAAGCCGGTCCAACTGGTCACTTTCGCCTAGTAAATTAAAAAAATTGGAATTGGTTTTATTTATTTAAAGAAGTTGACAAGTATTTTTACGCGGAAACAAGAACGGTAAGGTTGTAGGAAAGCACCCGTGTAATTTCCACATCGTTCCCAGTGGATTATTATTGCTACATTGTTGCGTCATCGTTAATACGATTTTTATGCGATTTGCGTGCACTTGTTTGCGCAATTTTTTCACACACCGGACCTTTATCCGGTTCCACCGTGTGGTCAGTTCTCTCTTTAAGATAATCACTTGTTAATTCCTCGTCTTCTGCCGCATAAATGAAAACCCATGTTTATAATTAGCATTGTCTCTTGGGGTTCTCACGCACCAGGCCTTACCAGGGATTTCTCGCTGAGTCATCACTTATCAAGGCCAACCGGGCATTCGAGGACAAGGGTTATTTTGTTTGACGGGTAAAGTGACTATTTGTTACTAGACGAGTTTTTGTATGAATGTTTTATGGTGGGAAGTCATGAAAATAACGATTGAGTGGAGAAAGACTAGCAACTGGAGTCTCATTATTTATTCATTAGGAATTTTCACACGAGTCATTAATTGCGATTGCTTCCTGGCAAAAACAAATGGCCTTCCTTGAAGTTTGAGGACCACAAATCTCCCTAGATTTCCAGCACTTTCTGCCTCTTTCGATAATCGTTATAAACAGTCATTTACCATTGATTTCCCGCCAATAATTATCGTTGTCTCTCTTTCGAATTTCAGTGGCTATAAGTCTCTCAAAAGTTCCAGTACTTTCCGCCCCTTCCAGTCTTTCCATCCTCTTTTACCCTTCACCACCATTTCCTGTGGTACCAGCAGGGCTGGTTTATTTCCCTCGGATTCGTGTAATGTTCTTTCTATATTTTTTGTTCTATTTCTTTTTCAACTTACTTGTAGTTTGTCTGCGTTACCTGGTTATGTGGCTTGGTTTCCGCACTCAAAGATTTTCCTTAATATTTCAGCTGTTTTCATCATTATCTTCCCTTTGGTTACAAATTCTCCTAATTTTTTTCTAGTTTTTTCAAAACTGTTTCTAGTGCTACAATAATTACTGGTATTACAGTAATTTCTTTCATGTTTCATATGCTTCGTCTCTCTGGGATGTTGCAGGTATTTGTTTAGTTTTTCTTTCCCCCTCCCTTTTGAACTTAACCCTGTGAAGTGCTAAGACGGCGAAATCTACGATTTAGCAGGTTTTTCCTTATTGTTGGTTATTATTATTTACTTGAATGGGTTTGTACTTCCATGTCTCAGATGAGTTTTAGGTTTTAATTCTCTACTACTGTCTTCGGTCTGTCCGAACTATTTTCCTGCATGTTTTGTGTGCATAGTTCCCAGTGGACTGTTTGTCCGAACTATTTTCCTGCATGTTTTGTGTGCATAGTTCCCAGTGGACTGTTTGTCCGAACTATTTTCCTGCATGTTTTGTGTGCATAGTTCCCAGTGGACTGTTTGTCCGAACTATTTTCCTGCATGTTTTGTGTGCATAGTTCCCAGTGGACTGTTTGTCCGAACTATTTTCCTGCATGTTTTGTGTGCATAGTTCCCAGTGGACTGTTTTCCGAACTATTTTCCTGCATGTTTTGTGTGCATAGTTCCCAGTGGACTGTTTTCCGAACTATTTTCCTGCATGTTTTGTGTGCATAGTTCCCAGTGGACTGTTTTCTCCACACAGTCGTGTCTGGTTTCGTATTCTGAATTCTATTATTATGTGATTTACTGTTTCGTATCTTTGTCTAACGAGTCTAAATTTACAGTTTTTCTTGGGTTTTTTTCTTTTTTTTACTACGGAGTCACCATTTATCAAGACCCAAAGGCCACTCGAGGATAAGGGTTAATAAGTTTGGCAGGTTGACAGTGAAACAACACCGTTATGATTGGTAACGATCGTTGAAATTGGGCAGTACTTTATTATTTAACGGGACGGCTCAACAAGAATTTAACATTGGACTTGAAAACGACTTGGAGGCAACCCTGCAGTATTGTGTTCCACAGACGCGTAGTTCTAGAAAAGAAACTCTGCTTACGCGCGTTTCACAGCAAGGTCCAGAGAATTATATAGTCTTTAGTTTAAGTTTGCTGATTATCAGAGCAAGGTGTTTATGCACAAGTAATAGGAAAACATATTATTCCAAAAACAGCAAAATGGAAAATAAGAAAATGTTAAGAACTAGATTACCAAAAACAATGGTAAACTGAAATACATGAGAAAAACTCATATGAAGAAATGTAGCGAAATCGAAGGACCTCCCCCGCCTAAAAAAATAGAACAACACCCGAAATTTAAAACGGCTCTTCAAACGGTAACTTCTTACTTAATACTATATATATATATATATATATATATATATATATATATATATATATATATATATATATATATATATATATATGATACTCTGGGCCACGCCTATTGAGTTCTGTTTACGGCTTGTTGGATGGCCGCCGAATTATCATTTAGACATTAATTAACTCTCCCATTTCCAGTCAATGTGTGGTGGGCACATCGGTACGCGCTTCGACTACTGTCAAATATGACTTTCGTATTGGAATTCGGACCGTGCGAAACAGTCTTCAAATGTCAATGAAAGCAATACCAAAAAACATTGAGCTTCATATTGCTCTGGAATTTGATTCCAATAAGAATCGATCTAAACTTTATAAAATTACTGTTTTTATATTATCACACATAAACACACACACACGCACATATATATATATATATATATATATATATATATATATATATATATATATATATATATATATATATATATATGAAAATTGCTCCAGACAAGGCATGAAGCCACTTGATCTAAGGAACTAAGAAGAACGAAAGATGATTATCGCAAAAGCAGGAGATGCTTATTGGCCTTGGTCTTGAAAACGTCTAAGGCTATAAGTAGGAGGAAAACAGTCAGCAGGAAGAGAGCTCTTAGAAAAGAAGTTACTGGAATATGAAGCTCTATTACAATGACGTATCAAACAGCGAATTGATAGAGACCATATATATATATATTATTTTTAGAATTACAACTCACCCTACAGATCCAACATTACACCGGGTTTCCTGTCCTTAAGTGATGTCATGTGTTCGCATTTATTGTGACTTATTTTGAATTATTTCAAGGTAATACTTATAAACGCTTTACATGTAAAAAAGAGATGTAACACTGTTCTTTCCGAAAATTCTTCCTTTACTTGGGTGTGACAGACCAACAAAAAGGCTATTTTAAACTTTAGCGTGACAGACCAACGAAAATGATATTTTAAACTTTAGCGTGACAGACCAACGAAAATGATATTTTAAACTTTAG
>OY744519.1:21337128-21339628 GCA_963556195.1 Sepiola atlantica | reverse complement strand
TCTGTACCAAAATATATATATATATATATATATATATATATATATATATATATATATATATATATATATATATATATATATATATATATATATATATATATGAAGCAATCCAACAAAAGATATAAGCGTCAACTAATATCTTATAATTAGTGAAACATCCGGATAAAAACTGAAGCTCAATATACTATACTCAATATATTATAATTATATATATATATATATATATATATATATATATATATATATATATATATATATATATATATATATATATATAGACAGAGAGAGAGAGAGAGAGAGATTTGGATTTTTCAATTAGAGAAAACGATTGTTCAGTGAAGACCGGGATTATTCCAATAAAAACAAGCTCGATGATACTCGATTACAGGGTACAGGGCATTTATATGTGATTTTTTGAAAGCTTACCAAAGCATTCCGTTAAGACAACACCACAGAGCACAAACAACACCACATAAGATATTTTTATTCACAAATCATTTATTTATCATTTTTCAAATTAAAGAGTTTTTTTACCTACACGTGTTTCACTACCAAGCAGGTACTTGCTTGGCAGATCATCAGGGAAAATTAAGCACATTGAATAAGATTTACAACACCCGGCAATACACAACGTGGTGTTGATTTTCTTTAGGTCACTTAAGAAGGGAAGAAAAAAAAGTAAGATAGAGAATAAAAAATATAAAATATAAAGTAAGATGGAGAATAAAAAATATATATTAAAAAATATATATAAAGATATATATAAAAAAATATAAATAAGTATAAAAATATATATAAAAAATATACAAAGAAATATATTAAAAAAAAAATATATATATATATATAAATATTTTTTTTATATCTTATATATATGTGTGGGGGGGGGGGGGTATGTGGTTATGTGTGTGTGTGTGTGTGTATGTGCCGGGACATGGAAATATCCAACCTGGTGTCGGAGGTGCGGTTAAACGACTGGGATAGATGCACCCTCATTCTTTATTAAGACAGGCATCTAGGAGAAGGAAAACTCTGATGTAAAACCTGCAGTCTTATGTTCATATTTCTATGGCAAACTTTTGCACCGGCTCTGTGTGATCAGCAGTTCCAAAAAGTGTGGATGATGCTACACAAGCCTTCACATTTTTGTGTCGCAGTCTAACAGCAATACTCAGTTCGATCAGTCTCACACACATTTGCAACAAGACCGCTGGCGAGAGAGCGAGAGAGCGAGAGTGACGGGGATAGGTAAAGGGTATTACTAGCAGTCTTTAGCTGGAGCTCTACACAGTGTCGACAACTGGGTGATGGCCGTTCATTCACAAACCAATGAGCAATGGTGACAAAGCAGGTATTTTTAGATTCGACACTGCTTTCCCCAATCCGGGGAGGGGGCGGGAAAAGGAGCCCTAAATACTGGTTGCTCATAAAACATACCTGGCAGCCCGCTACAGCTGTCTGGTTATCTATAATTACAGTCCAAAGAAAGAAAAAAAGAAGCAAAAATTCAATCTTGGCGCTTGGAATGTCCGCACACTTCAAGACAGAAATACTGTTCTCGAGTGCAAAACAACACTCGTCGCTCTTTCCCTTAAAAAGCACAATGTATCAATTGCTGCTCTGAGTGAAACTCGTCTTGCTGAACATGTACAGTTGGAGGAGAGGGGGGGAGGTTATACTTTTTTCTGCTTTGGCAAAGGCGAAAACGAACGTCGTCAATCAGGTGTTGGCTTTGCCATCAAATCGGATCTTATGGGATCCTTGTCTTCTTTTCCAAAAGATTCTCGGATCGTATCATAACCCTGGCACTCGATTTTGGGGGCAACACCCGCTCTACTTTGGTAAGCTGCTATGCTCCAACAATGACAGCCTCGGAGCAGGAAAAGGATGATTGTTACGATTGTCTTCGTGATGTCATTTCTAGAGTAAAGCATAGGGGCAAGCTTGTCCTTATGGGAAACTTCAGTGTTCGAGTTGGCGCTGACCATGTTGCTTGGAAGGGGGTTTTGAGGCATCATGGTTTTGAGCGAATGAATTCAAACAGTCTTCGTCTTCTCTCTATCTGCAGTGATTTTGACCTTACCATCACCAATACTCTGTTTCAGCAGAAGAGTCACCGTAAGACCTATTGGATGCACTCTATATCGATGGATTGGCACATGATAGACTTCATGATTATTCAGAGGCGAGACATGGGGGACATTTTCATCACTCGTTGTTTTCATGGCACCTGCTTTCTGTCGGATCACGCACTCCTTCGTAGTAAAGCTAGTTTCCGTCTGGCGCACATGGCGCTTTGACAGTCAGCAATACCGAAACGCATCAATGTGTTGCCATTGAGGAACAGCAAGAAAAGGGAAGAACTGTGTGTCGAAATAACTGATGACATTGAGATGTCTTGGAGGAATTTGAGAGATGTAGTTTATTCGTCCTCATTTGAAATACTTGGGCTTTCTGTTCGCAAACACCAGGATTGGTTTGACGATAACAATAAAAAAAAGTT
>OY744519.1:21237128-21332128 GCA_963556195.1 Sepiola atlantica | reverse complement strand
AAGCAACAATGTTGTGAAAATCGTGCGAGATATTCTTCTAAAACATTCTCTATTTTTCCTGTTTACCTTTTATCTTTCATTTTTTATTTCTTTTATATTTTTTTATTTTTTATTTTTTTTACTTTTTAGTTTTTATTTTATATTATTTTATATTTTGTTCTTTATTTCTTAAGTGACCTCAATGAGAGCAACACCACATTGTGTATTGCCGGTTGTTGTAATTCTTATTCAAGGTACTTAATTTTCCCTGGTGATCTGCCAAGCAAGTACCTGCTTGGTAGTGAAACACGTGTAAGTAAAAAAACTCTTTAATTTGAAAAATGATGAATAAATAATTTTTGAATGAAAAAATCTTTTGTGGTGTGTATTGGGCTCCTGAACGGAATGCTTTGGTAAGCTTTCAAAAAATCACATATAAATGCTCTGTACCCTATAATCGAGTATCATCGAGCTTGTTTTTAGTGGACTAATCCCGGTCTTCACTGAATAATCTTTTTTCTAAGTGAAATATATATATATATATATATATATATATATATATATATATATATATATATATATATATATATATATATATATAAAAGGATAAAATGCCAAATAGATCATAAAATGATAAGTTGTGGAGACAGAATATAAGAACAGAAAGGAAAAGCAATTAAACACCGGAAGAAAACAAAAAAAGAGATTTGACCGTTTTCGTTCGGTTAAACAAACGTGTTCAGAGAAAGAGATTTTAAATTTATTGAGAAAAATTGTTATGTCTTTTTTTTTTTTTAATAAATTTCAGATCTTCACTTCTTCTGAAGATATTCGTTAATCTGAACGAAACCGGTCAAATCTCCCGGTTGGATTGTTTTTCCTTTCTAACATTCTTTCATATATATATATATATATATATATATATATATATATATATATATATATATATACAGGGTGGTGCAAAAGACGGGCATTGGTTTGTTTAAGTGATAGAAACTACAACATTTCAAGTAATTTACTAGGCTTTTCTGATAAATAATATATTTACTTGGTAAATTTATTGCACAAGGTTTTTAAAATAATATCCTTTAAATGGGCACCATTTTCGGCCTCACAAAGACGGGCTCTAGTTAGGGCATTTTCCATTACACTCCTTAGAATAACTAGCTCTAGTTCTTAGATTTCATGTCTGATATTGGGTTTAAGCTCTTGAATCGTTGTAGGCTTGTTCACATATATCCTTTTCTTAAGATAACCCTAAAGGGAAAGGTCAGGGGCTATTTAACCGGTGAACGTGAAGATTAAGTTAAAATCAGAAAATCTGCTAATTAAGCGCTCGCCAAACAATCCCCTTAAGAGCGCCATACTTTGTCGGGCAGTGTGGGCAGTAGCTCCATCTTGTTGGAACCACATTTCTGGGTTGTCCTGAACAGATGGCCTTAACAAATTTCAATCATTTGTTGATATCGCTGTGCAGTTATCGTCACCGCGACACCTTCGTTTTCAAAGAAATATGGACCGATCACTGTTTCCGAGGTAACACCACACCATACGGTACATTTTAGTGGATGCAATTCACGCTGATGAACGGTTCTTGGATTTTCAATGGCCCATATTCTGCAGTTTTGCTTATTTACGAACTCGTTCAGATGAAAATGGGGTTCGTCGCTCATTATCATGGATGAACTCATTTTGTTCTCTGGCTAATTGCTGAATGTGAACAGCATAAGCTACGCGTGATTGCAAATCTGTGAGTTGTAATGCCTGTACCAATTGAATTTTGTATGGAAACAGATGCAATTCACGCAAAATTCTTTGAAGTGACCTTCTGGACATTCCAATCTGAGTGGCTCGTCTTCGAGTTAAGGTGTCTGGATTTTCAGCAATGCTATCCTCAACGAGTGCTACATTTTCCGCTGTCCGTACTGAACGTGGTTTGCCAGATCATGGAAGATCACTGACTGAACCCTGCTGCCGAAATCGGGCCACAAGACGATCAATTGTGGTCTGACTGGGAGATTGTCTGACATTATAATGCCGACGATAAGGCTCTTTGGATTAATGGTATTGAACGATGGTTTCCGAAGTAAAGTTCAATAATTTTGGTTCGTTGTTCAGTGCTATATTTTTCCATGATAAATTATCAATGTTTATATCTGTAATATTCTGAAAAATAAGGAGAAAATTTGATTAAATGTGAAAGTTGTTACTGATTCAAACTAATGCGTGACTTTTGCGCCACCCTGTATATATATTGTTCATCTACGTACGTATACGTTTCATCCTTCCGGAACACGAGTCAAATTTTTAACTCAAATTCCGACGCTTTAGTCCACACAGCCACAGTTAACAGCCACATAAATCGATGAGAGTTTTAAAGTTATAACACCGAGCTGGTGCGATAGGCAGTCGATATCAACAGTGTTCAACTAATACATTAAAGCTATGATTTTGACGGCTGTGTTAATACGAATCACTAGGGTGCCTAGCCTGATATTGGGGCGACAAATAATTATAAATATTTGTTTATCTCTCTCTCTCTCTCTCTCTCTCTCTCTCTCTCTCTCTCTCTCTCTCATATATATATATATATATATATATATATATATATATATATATATATATATATATATAATGTATGTATGTATATATACCCGTCCTGGGACGGGTAATATTAATTCCCCGAAGAGAACACCACTTTTATGTTGCCTAACGAAGATTAAATTCAAAGTATAATGATACTAAACCTTATGTCTAGAATCTCTATTCGAATGTTGATCACAATCCATAACATAATTTTGACTCTAGAAAATGTCTAAAACTTAAGGCTTTAGCTTAAAGGGTCTTAAGAAGAAATTTAAATTCTTGCTTAATTAGTGTCCTATGAATACAAATTCAATGCACATCTTAAATATTTGAAAATTTTGCCCATTTTATGCCCCCTAAAATCCCTTTAAAATAGTTCAAAGAAACTGAAATTTGGGGAACATTGATGTGTAATACTTATTGATTAAATATTTTCATGAAGAGCTTCGAACCCCACTTTTTACCCCCTTTAAATGAAACTAAATATAGCTCATATTATGACCTCTTACCCCTAGCATATGTATTCTAAAATTCACAATCATCGGTTAATTAGTTTAGGAGTGATTCCTGTACATACAAATATATAAACATATACACATGCCTAACTTTATATATAAATAGAGATATATACTATTTGTTGCCATGAGATTTGAAGACGGCTACGTTGTATCCCACAAGGAAGCAATCCAGTGGTAAAGTGTTTTAATGATTCGAAGATGGCATTAATCGTTATAGAGAGAATGAATATCCTCTGAAATACTGTATGTACGATGAAGAGTCATCAAGTTAAACAAGGGTTGTACAATAACCAACTGTACTTATATTAAATCGGCATTGTATTTTCAGGTGTTACGGCTCGGCATATGATGAATACGCAATCATGCCACGCCCTACGAGGTTAACTGTTTCTAAATGTCTGCAGAATATTAACGCTCGCCGTTCGTAGTGCTTGGACAATGCCTTTGTATGGGGACAAAACAACTAGCATAAATAAATGTCCCTTAAATTTAAAGAACAACAACACCTATTTAGTCATATGTTTTTAAAAGAATAATTAACACAGTTTCGTTTCGTTTCGTTTCGTGGTTATGCGAAATTCAAGAAAGACTTAAACTAATATTACTACGAATACTGACTGACTGGCTAATCTGTTTCGAGAAACAATGGACAACTCTTGAAAGCTAGCTGGGCTAATACTTTGCATGTATAACAGACTAGCTTGTATTATTTGACTTATTCGGACTACTGTTCTCATCTTAGGTGTTATTCTCACAGCGTTTCGGCCGATGTAACCTCCGATCTTCTTCAGATGCATCTTGCTGAGCTGGGGAATCTTTATGTCGAACTCGCAAGGACCTGTGGCGTAACGGATATAAGTGCTAAGTATAATCAGTTCTAAATGACAGTCTTCTGGAGGTTGAAGGTTCGATCCTCAGTACAGGCGATACTAAGAATACAATTATGAATTACTTAAGAATTCTACTCGATTAAACAAATCGTGCCGTTTGAAATTCTGTACAGATTCCCGAGTTTAACATAAAGATTCCAGAGTTCCACAAGATGCACCCGAAGAAGGCCGGAGGTTAAATTGGCCGAAACGTTGTGAGAATAACACCCAAGATGAGAATAGTATTCCGAATAATACAAATTATCAATCCTCAGCTCAAAAATTTAGAAACATAACAAACTATATATATAGACTTTTTCTATTTTTACTAACGCGTCACTCCTTACTAAGGCCAAAATCCACTCGAGGATAAGGGTTGATGAGATGGAGGGATCGTTCCTATTTACTAGCCTGCCCACGAGAGCAAATTTAGACACATGAGACGTTTTTATGCAGGTAAATATCCAGCTCCCCCAAAAGGGGTACTCTGGACGTTTCCCTTCATCTGACTGAGACCACACCAGATACTACACTTTGATCCTAGCCCGAAAGCCAAAAAAAGCTTAAAAGGCAACAAAAAAAGCTAAAAAGTCAACAAAAAAAAGCTAAAAAGCAAAAAAAAAGCTAAAAAGCCAAAAAATGCTAAATAGCCAAAAAAAAGCTAAAAAGCCCAAAAAAAGCCAAAAAGTGTTGAAGAATATTATGAGATGATTTAGAATGCTCAATAGAATGAGCAACATCTGATTACGTATGAGTACGGGTTATGAAAAAATATTTGTTGCATTGGATTGGAAGACGACCACGAGGTAGCCTGCAGGGAAACTGTAGCAGCTTGATATTGTATTATATTCAGTTGGTGCATGATTGAATAACATTAGTCACTTGCAGTTCTCACACCAATTGTAACCAGTGATCTTGCGTTAATAACGATCGGTGGATTTTCTCAGAATCTGAGTGACAGCAAGTATTCCCAGCTTTGCAATATTCTCCGTTCCATTCGATCATTATTGAAACTTCCTTGATGTTCTCTCACCTCTCGTTACCAGTGATTTATCGCTGATAATGGTCGTTGGTTTACCCTGGAATCTGGAATAAGCCACCATAAAATCTCAGTCAGTACTCCGTTCTAGATATGGAATGTGCTATCCTTCCTCGGTCTTACCTCCTTCTTTATATATATATATATATATATATATATATATATATATATATATATATATATATATATATATATATATATGCTCTACTTGGTATTGAGCACTCTTGAAAAACTTGGTTCTGTATTCACTTTATTAACACATTTGAACTTGATCAATTAATATATATATATATATATATATATATATATATATATATATATATATATATATATATATCTAATTATTTATATTTATATTTATACAGACATGTACAAAAAACGCTACATTATGTCGATGGTATCGATCAATAGTTATTAGATACAAAGATCTCATCAGGAGGATAAAAAGTTTAATATTACACTTAGATGTTCATATTGAACCATATCAACATATAAGTGAATGATCAGAATTGATCAATAACATCGACATGCCAGCGTCGCGGCTTTTGTACATGTCTGTATGAATAAAAAATATTTATAAATAGCTCTATCTACTAGTGAGCACTTTTTTATAAGCCCGGTTGAAATTCTGTCGATTTTTATCTTGTGGATGTATATATATAGTAAGGTATGAAAATATATTTATGGCAATTAATCTACACAGAGACTTCCGCGTTTCATCCTCGTAGGGAATCGTCTTACTACCTAGCTCTACTCACGTATTGAGCACTGTTGAAGTAAATACTGACAATTGATGCATAAAAGATTATATATATATATACAGGGTGCGTCAGGTATATGAGAACATATTTTCCATTTTATTAAATGATAAAAAAAATCAAACAAAAATATTCTTAATCAAAAACAATTATATAAACATGTAAGCTAAGGTATTGTTTAATAATTTCATTCAATGAAATTCCCCTCTACTTCAATGACAGCTTCGATTCGAGACCTAAACCAACTGCAAGCGCGCTTGAGATGGTCCTCATCTATGTTGTCCATCACTCTGACAATGGATGCTTTTAGAGAATCTTTAGTGTTGTGGAGGTGTTTATTAACATCTCTCTCCACGACGCCCCACACATAATAATCCAATGGATTCAGGTCTGGAGAGTTTGGAGGCCACAAGTTTGGAGTGATGTGATCATAAAAATGATCCGCCAACCATTCCTGAGTGTTTTGAGCCTTATGTGCTGGTGCAGAGTCTTGTTGAAAGATGTAGGGCCTTCCATTTGTTACTCTATCGATCCAGGGCTTAACAACAGTATCCAAGACTTCAATGTAAGCAGCAGAAGTGACTCTTAGTCCTTGCCGAAAGAAATGTGGTGGCATCACATGTCCTTCGTTGCTAACAACCCCCAAAACCATAACAGTTGCAGGAAATTTTGTATGCATGACTGTTGGAACTTCGGAAGGGTCATTACACAGCCATCTGTCATTCCTTCTGTTTACCTTTTGATCTTGATCAAAGTTTTTCTCATCTGAGAAAAACCAAAGCATGCCTTGCTCAACAGGATGTTTCAGTTTGTTTAACAGCCTCTTGGATCTTATCAAACGATTCTCTTTGGTGGTCTCGGACATAAACTGGCCTCTCCTCATCACATAAGACTTGTAACAAAGATTTTCATGAACAGTCCTTCGAATTGTGGCTTCTGAAACATTCAGGTCTTTTGCGATGGACCTCGTTGACTTTTGGGGGCTCTCATCAATAATATTCTGAACTTGATGAATAAATTCAGGTGTTCTAATCGTGTCTGACCGTTGGTCGTGCTTTTTACGTTTAGCAACCTGCTTACAATCACCATCATTTTCTTCTAACTCCCTACGAACTTTATAAACAAAAGAACGGGCGACTTTAAGAAATTGTGCGATTTGTAAATCGCTATGATCTGCCTTTATTGCGACAATTACAGCCTGTCTTTTCATTTGTTCTGTTACATTATTATCTGCCATTTTTCATTATCTGCAAAAAAAGAATAAAAATAATTAATATAACGTAACAATAACGACATTACGCGATGTTCTCATATACCTGATGCACCCTGTATATATATATATATATATATATATATATATATATATATATAAAAGTGTCGGATATATTCAAGAATAAAGGTGTCGGATGTATTCAAAAATAAAGGTGTCGGATGTATTTAATAGTAAAACGTCGGATGTATTCAAAAATAAAGGTGTCGGGTGTATTCAAAAATAATGGCGTCGGATGTATTAAAAAATAACGGTGTCGGATATATTACAACACAAAGGTGTCGGATATATTCAAAAATAAAGGCGTCGGATGTATTCTAAAAAAAAGGTGTCGCGTGTATTCAAAAATAAACCCGTCGGATGTATTCAAAAATAAAGATGTCGGATGTATTCAAAAATAAAGGTGTCGGGTGTATTCAAAAATAAAGGTGTCGGATGTATTCAAAAATAAAGATGTCGGATGAATTCAAAAATAAAGGTGTCGGATGTATTCAAAAATAAAGATGTCGGATGTATTCAAAAATAAAAGTGTCATTCAAAAATAAAGGTGTCGGATGAATTCAAAAATAAAGATGTCGGATTATTCAAAAATAAAGGTGTCGGATGTATTCAAAAATAAAGGTGTCGGATGAATTCAAAAATAAAGGTGTCGGATGTATTCAAAAATAAAGGTGTCGGGTGTATTCAAAAATAAAGGTGTCGGATGTATTCAAAAATAAAGGTGTCCGGTGTATTCAAAAATAAAGGTGTCGGATGTATTCAAAAATAAAGGTGTCGGGTGTATTCAAAAATAAAGGTGTCGGATGTATTCAAAAATAAAGGTGTCGGATGTATTCAAAAATAAAGATGTCGGATGTATTCAAAAATAAAGATGTCGGATGTATTCAAAAATAAAGGTGTCGGATGTATTCAAAAATAAAGATGTCGGATGTATTCAAAAATAAAGGTGTCGGATGTATTCAAAAATAAAGGTGTCGGATGTATTCAAAAATAAAGGTGTCGGATGTATTCAAAAATAAAGATGTCGGATGTATTCAAAAATAAAAGTGTCGGGTGTATTCAAAAATAAAGGTGTCGGATGTATTCAAAAATAAAGTTATCTCGTACCTTACCCCATATATATATATATATATATATATATATATATATATATATATATATATATATATATATATATATATATATAGCCCGTCAATTTATGATTGTTATTGCTCTTTAAAACTTAATGTGTGACTGATTCATTCAGATTAATCTTTGGTTTCTCGCTTTCTGTGTATCAATTTCATGCCCACTCCTATTTGTTCTTTATCCTGGCCAGTTCCTCTGTCTTCTTCTTTCTTATCGTTGTTTACACCCCCCCCCCACCGCCTTCCCCATACTTGCTCAGTAGGTGTGAAAGTGAACAAGAAAAAGAAAATAAATAAAAATATAAAACGAAGAAAAAGAAACAAAGAAGAATGTGTCACCCACTTGTCATATTTCAACGTCACTAAAAGTCTTCTGATATGGTCCAATCGGATCATCCTTTCCTCATCCCATGTGTGTGTCTTCAAAATAAAGTTATTTCCAAATCTTTACTTTTTCTGAAGACGTACGCCAACACGAACGAAACCGGTCAAATCTCTTGTTTTTGTTTTTCTCCTGCACTTTAACATGTTTTCCGTTTGTCATTTTTCACACATTTTGTCAACCACGGCATTTCATTTTCATGAATTATCGTGTATCCTACCCCATATATATATATATATATATATATATATATATATATATATATATATATATATATATATATATATATAGTAAGCTATGAATATATATTTATGGCAATTAAGCTACACAGAGGCTCCCACGTTTTCCCCGGGGGGGGGGGTCTTCAGGGTAAAATGCATCGAGTCATTTTTGCCGGATCTTTTAATATACACGGCTAGCTAGTTAACTAATAAGATTCTTTGTTGTTCTTTTAGCCAATCTTTGGGCTTCCCACGAACAAAGGTCCCGTTAGTTTTAATTCTTATATCCTGTTCTATTGTTCTGTTTTCTATAGAGTGACCTATATCCTGTTTCTTTGTTGTGTCAATATAATGGGTGAACACGTGGTTTCTTGGATTTCTATTTTAGGTTTTAGTTTAGTTTTTTTTACTTATTTGTTTGTTTTTTATTTATTTATTCATTTATTTATTGTTAGCCTAAGGTAAATTTACTTCTGTGCAGGCAGCTGTTTGCTATCTCACTTCTACAGTTTAATAGATTTTGTGGGTCTTTAAAGTGTAAGATTTAAAATTTTTCATTCAGACATAATCTACACGATTCGTCTAAATTTCTACATGTACTGGCCTGTCGTATTATTTTCTATTCAATTATTGGTGAGCGTCCATTTTCTTTGAGCTTCCAATAATGGTTTGCTAGTGCTGTTTTAATTCGACGTTCTCTGTTTTTAAATGTGCTTTCGTGGTCATAATATCTGGTTTAAAAATCTAACCGAATAACAAGAAGTACTACGTGGGTATGACCTCCCTAGATTTTAAAACCAGATATTATGTTTCCATCTTTTTCTCTCTACCTCTTTCTCCCCCCTCTCTCTCTCTCTCTCTCTCTCTCTCTCTCTCTCTCTTCCTCGTAATCTTTCTACTTTTATTTCTCTCTTTCTTTTTCTTATCAGGGTTATCAAACATTACATATATATATATATATATATATATATATATATATATATATATATATATATATATATAATCCTTCTTCCGTTACTTATCTGCTCTCACTCTGTTCTTATTTGCACTCTCTTTCTTTCTATCTTTCTCGTTCTCTCTCTCTCTCTCTCTCTCTCTCTCTCTCTCTCTCTCTCTCTCAGTTGTTTTTTCTCTCTCTCTTTTACTTTCTCTCACTCTAGCAGAGACCAGCTCTAGTTTGGTCACACGACTACCTATCAGACTCTAGGGTGTAGTAATTTCGATTGGACCTTTTAAGGACTCAATCCGGATACCTTTATAGGTTCGTAAGGCAGTCAACGAGCTTCCAGGCAGCCACGACAAAAGACGTAGATACTCTCTCCTGCCACCCGTTGACTAGACCCTCTGAGCACGGCTATCTCCACTTGAAGATATAATACTGCAAAAAAAGACTTTTGACAGCTGACATTTATTAATACTAGTTAATTACTTTCAATTTACTGTCTCAATTTCTGTCAACCTACACCCAACTGTGTATGCTATACAAATGAATAATGAAATGTGTTGTATCATAAAAGCGTTTTCTTTTATTTTCTTTGCCGATTCTTTTGTAACGGACTATCATAGTCTTACAGTTTAGCTGACGATTAGTTTCTATAGGTCCTACAAGTGCGTATAGCAGAATAAAAAGGGTACTACTTCAGATTAGCACCAGAGCTAAATTTGACCCCAACCCTGACCCTTATCATAACATTAACCCTAACTCTAATCCTGACCCTGACGCTAACAGGGTCAAAGTTAGCTCGGGTCCTAATCTGGAGAGGTACCGGAAAAAATTCCGCTTGTAATGTCATTTAATTTGTAACCGTGATATATTCACAAACTATTTTCTTTTGGGCAAGTTTGTTCTTACACGTGGAGTGGTTGGTATATTATCCAATCAGAGCACTTTGCGTGAGAGGCACTTCCGTCGAACGATTGTATTCTGTTGGTTCTTTAGTCGGGGATTTTGACATCAACCTAAAGAGGCGTCTTTGTTCCTGTCTTGTTCCAAACTAAGACTTCCGCAAGAAAAGTGGACTTCAAATCGAACCAATGAAACGGTGGGAGGAGGAGGAGGAGGAGGAGTAGTAGTAGTAGTAGTAGTAGTAGTAGTAATAATAATAATAATAATAATAATAATAATAATAATAATAATAATAATAATAATAATTTTTTTTTTTTTTTTTCAATGTATAAATTGTCAGTGTACTCATTGACTTTAATTTACTTTTTCACACTTAAAATAAAAAATACACTTTATTTTAAATGTAATTTATCGTTACGACACGTTAAGAATAAATCGAGTAACTAAAGTTTTAAATCATGTAAAAAACAAATGATAAAATTGACGCAGTTCGTAACGTAAAAATAATTTTCAACATTTAAAAGTTTTATTTCAAATTCTAAGAAAAAAAATTGGTAAACAGATGTCATCAATAATTAAAAACTAATACCAAGTTTAATATGAACCTCTTTTGTTAAAAATAAAATAAGATGTTAATTGCGTACACTCACAAATATTTTAATTAAATAAGCATTTCCCTTTTTATGATAACAAAATAAGGGTACTTAAATTTGTTTGTAGCGTTAAAAAGAATAAAGAAATTAATGGATAATAATTTTTCAACTTCTATAAATTATTACAAAACCATTTTTATATATAAAGTTAAAAATGATAAATTATAACATTTTTTTTTTTTCTTCCATATATTTTGCATAGCGATAGTCAATTGGTAAACAAAGTTGTTTGCCGATTATGTGACGCCGGATTTTACTCATTTATGACTTTTGGGGGTATAATTTTCCTAACTTTTAGTAAAATGTGGGATTTTTTTTTTTTTTAACTCAATATCTTATGACTTTAATTTAATAATTATCTTTGAAATAGTTCCCAAAAACTTTATTTTTCACACGTAAATATGCAGTTTTTTTTTTTTGTTTTTTTTTTAAGATTACGTTTAGGCTTTTATCTTTCAAACACAAGAGGCGGGCATTTTTGCACGTGCCTGGTGTGTATATGTATATGTGTATGTGTATATATATATATATATAATTATTATCTTTTTTATTTATGTATTTATTTTCATTTATTTATCAATTATTCATTATTATTATTTATTTATTTATTTATATTTTTTTTAATTTATTTTTTTAATTTATTTATTTATCTATTTATTTATTTATTAAATTATTTTTTTTTTTTTAATTTATTTATTAATTTATTTTTTTTTTTTTTTTTTTTTTTTTTTTTCGTAAATGTTTCTTTATGTATGTGTGATAGTGCACCTTGAACCTCATGAAAATGAGAGAAACACTATCCCTGTGACAGGATCACAGGTAAACTAAGCCTGGGCCTGGTGTTGCCACAAACACTAAACCATGATAAATGTCTATAAACACAAATAAACGCCGTGGGACTCAGAAGAAATATCTGAGTGTCATGATGGGCAGGTGCTCCCTCGATGGCCAACATGGGGGACCCGGTCCGCATCCTGCGAATGTTGGCCCTTCTCATTTCAGAAACAAGACAACGGACAAAAACCAGGTAAGTAACCTCTCTGATTCCAGGTATGACAAGGACACAGACCAGAGACAAGTAAACCAGAGCGAAAACAGCAAACTGGAAAGATATAGAAAGAAATGGACCATGAAAGAGAACAGACTGGTGATGGAGTGCTACTATAAAAGCCGCTACCCTATAGAAAGAGGCTACCGAAAACGAATGAAACATCTCTGGGACATTGCTAGTGACCCACATACAACGGAACAAAGGATAGCAGATCAAGCAAGACAGATCCTCAAGCGAGGATGGTTCTCGGAGATGGAACTGACGGAAATCAGACAGAAGGCTAATGGCGAAACGGAGCAAGAAACACCACCAAAGGAGAGACCACAGGAAGAGGACAGGCAAAACATACACACTGAAACTGAAGAGATTGAAGACTACGGAATCACAGAACCAGGGGAGATAGAAGACTGCGGAACCACAGAACCTGCTGAGATAGAACTCAACGAAAAAGAAGCAAGTGAAGTGGAGAACATAAGACGATACATGTTAGAAAACAAAACAAAACTCCCATCTCTCAGGAATGAAGTAGCGAAGAAGTTACAAGCAGAAACAGAAAGAGTAAACAGACTCCTCACACACATCCCAACAGAAACTATTACAGACCTAAACAACCTGATATATGCAGGGGCAAAATCGGTAAGTATGAAACTAAGAAACGAAGAGAATGGACAAAAGAGAGGACCGACAAAACCTGGATGGGAAATCAGACTGGAAACCCAGATCACCAAACTTCGGAAAGAAGCTAAAACCGTGAACAGAAGGAAGGAGGACATGAAACGATTAAGAAGCAAAAATCAGAAACGCAAGGAAAAACTAAATGAGAAACATGAAGAAATAAAACAAAGGATAGCAGCAATAGAAGGAAGACTGAGACGATACAGGTACAAATCAGAACAGAGCAAACAGAACAGGACCTTTGAAAACAATGAAAGCCAGTTTTACAAAAACGTAAATGGAGAAAAAACAACGACAGAGCAACCGAACCCAACAGAAACAAGACAATTCTGGAGCAAGATATGGGAAGAACCAAAAAAGCACAACAAGAATGCCCAATGGTTGAAAAACATGAAAGATGAACTGCAAGAAATCGAAGAAGGAACCGAAACAGAAATCAACAAAGAAACGATCAAGAAAACCCTAAGAAAAATGGCAAACTGGAGAGCACCAGGCCACGATGGAATACATGCATACTGGTTTTAAAAATTCACGACCCTGCATGAAAGAATAGCGCAGAAACTGAGCGGATGTATCCGCAAAACAGACATACCAGAATGGATGACGGAAGGAAGAACAACACTAATACAAAAAGACCCCAAAAAGGGAACGACCCCCAGCAACTACAGACCGATAACATGTCTACCAATAATGTGGAAAATTCTCACAGCACAACTGAGAGAACAAATCTACCAATCCCTGGACAAACGTGGACTGCTCCCCGAGGAACAAAAAGGATGCCGGAAAGGACAAAGAGGGGCACATGATCTACTATACATTGATCAAAAGACTCTGAAGGAGGTGAAGAGCAGACAAAAGAACATAACCATGGCATGGATTGACTACAAGAAAGCCTACGACAGAATCCCCCAAACATGGATAATTGAATGCTTAAAAATATACAAGATACCAGACAGGATTATTAATCTCATCCAGAAAGCAATGGAAACATGGAGACTAAAACTGACAGCCGGAGGACAATACCTGTCTGAGATAAAAATACAGAGAGGCATTTTTCAAGGAGACTCTCTATCACCACTACTGTTTATAATAGCCATGATGCCACTCAACTACATACTCAGAAAGTGTGATGCCGGATACAGGTTTACGGATACAGAACAAAGAATAAACCACCTGATGTACATGGATGACCTTAAACTGTTTGCAAAAAACAAAAAAGAACTGGAAAAGCTGATAAACACAACCAGGATATTCAGCCAGGATATCCAAATGGAGTTTGGAATAGAAAAATGTGCACTGCTAGAGATCAAAAGAGGAAAACTGGAAACGACAGAAGGTATAGAACTCCTCAACCAAGAGGAGATGAGGGCGCTAGGAGAACAAGATAGTTACAAATACCTGGGAGTTCTGGAAGCAGACACAATCAAATATACAGAAATGAAAGAGAAGATTGGAAAAGAATATCTACGAAGAACAAGGAAACTCTTAGAAACTAAACTATATAGCAGAAACCTAGTAAAAGGGATAAACACATGGGCTGTATCACTAATAAGATACTCTGGACCATTCATAGGCTGGACCAAAGAAGAACTCAGGCACCTTGACCAAAGAACTAGAAAACTAATGACTATGCACAATGCACTGCACCCAAAAAATGATACGGACAGACTCTACGTGAAAAGAAATGAAGGAGGTAGAGGACTGGTAAGTATAGAAGACTGTGTGGAAGACACCAAAAAAGAGCTGGAGAAATATGTAACCCAGAACACGGAAAGACTGATCACCACAGCAAGAGACACCAGCCCAACAAACAACCCCGGAAGCACTGAACCCAGAAACAAAAAGACAAGAAAGGAAAAGTGGGAAGAAAAACAACTACATGGACGCTTTATAAGACTCACAAGCGATGAAGCCAATGAAAACAGCTGGGCATGGCTAAGAAAACGAAACCTGAACAGAGAAACGGAATCTCTGCTGACGGCCGCACAGAACAATGCGATTAGGACAAACTTTATTAAAGCAAAGATAGATAAAACCCAGGAAAACAGCAAATGCAGATTGTGTGGACAAAGAGACGAAACGATAAATCATATAATAAGTGAATGCAGCAAGCTAGCACAAAGGGAATACAAGAACAGACATGACAGCATGGGGAAAGAAGTACACCGGGAAATGTGCAAACAACTGAATTTCGAATATGCAAGAAAACGGTACAAACACAAACCAGAAACTGTACTAGAAAACGAAAAACACAAAATCATATGGGATATGAATGTACAAACAGACAAACCCATAACAGCAAGGAGACCGGATATGATAATAATCAACAAGAAAGAAAAATCCTGCAAAATCGTGGACTTTGCCGTTCCAGCAGACCACAGAGTGAAGATCAAAGAGACGGAAAAGAGAAGCAAATATACTGAACTTGCCAGAGAATTGAAAGGAATATGGAACATGAAGAAAGTCAGTATAACACCAATAATCATAGGAGCACTAGGAACAGTCCCCAAAAACATGGAGAAAAGACTAGGAGAAATAGAAATCAAAGGGATAACTGAGACCATACAAAGGACAGTAATGATCAAAACAGCTACAATCCTGAGAAATGTCCTCGCATGCAGAAACCAACCCACATAAGCAACGAATGGAGAACAAACACATGGAAGCACAAAACAACAGAACCGGGGAAAATACAACCGCACGAGAGAGGCGCAAGCATAGGCTGACGCCACGAAAATTATGGACAGAGGGTCGAGGAGGGAAAGCGCAAAACCAGACCTCCACTGGAAGAGCGCGGACAGCTCTGGGACCTTGGGAAGGCTTGTTGCCACTCGGGCCCCAGAGGGGACCAATGGCCCTTATCAGCGGGAAATCGTTGGTAGGTGGCTGTTGTGATTACCGCAAGATCATCAGCGGTGATGAACGAAAAGAGGTGGAGCATACTGGAGGCCTGAGGAGACTTGTTGTCACTCAGACTCCAGGGAATACCACAGGTTGTCGGCAGTGGGTGACCACTGACGATGACCAGTGTGATAACTCCTAGTGAGTAAATAATAATAATAATAATAATAATAATAATAATAATAATAATAATAATAATAATAATAATAATAATAATAATAATAATAATAATAATATGGATAGGGCCCGATATTTTTTGATACGATTAAGTTAGCTAGTATGAATTATGGCTGGGGTCAAATGAGACAATGAGTGCGGGTCAAGCTGACATGTACAGAAGGGGACCTTTATGAGTCAATCATGTTTTTGTCAGATCATAACAAAGTTACAAATTCGACGCCGACACAGGGAGTTGCGGGTCAGAGAAGGTCAGAAAACATGAGTGAAGGAAATGCTTTTTGCATGAGTGTCGCACGTGTGGATCTGTGACGTCCCTCCTTCTTCGTGAGAAACTAAAGTTTTTTGAAAATGAACGTTTTGGAAGCTCGGAGCGTTAACACGAAGATGTAGCCGCTCGTCCAGAAAGCAAGCGGATCCATGAGAAAATGGGCTAAAAGTTAAGAAATTCCCGTGCATCGTCGCATCCCACAGAGAAAACTATAAATGAGTGAAGTACAGAATCGAGCGAATGCATGGAAAACTCCTCCACAACCAAGTCCAGAATAAAAGAATCGAAACTCTCTGAAGAAAAATTGTCTCCGTGTTTTGTCCCTTGCCTGTCTATAAAATTCGTCCGCAGAACAAAGACCACCAGCATCGATCAGGGCCAGATACGCAATGGAAACCGAAGGCACCAATGGCGATCACAACCCGTAGACGAAAGGTAACTTTTTGTGCATAACATTTTCGGGTCCTAATCTGTTAGGCTAAAAGAGTTTAAAACGGAAAGAACACGTGTACGATATTTTAAAAAAACAATGTTTAAGAAGAAAACTGCAGCATGTTTAAGGTGAACAATGTTTAATTTGAATCTAATTTCAAGGTGAACAGAGAGCTTTTTACGTGTTTAAAAGAACGAAAATGTGCACCATGTTAAAGAGAAACAATGTTTAATTTGAATCTAATTTGAAAGTGCAACGTAGGTCTGTTACGTGTTAAAAAAAAGAAAAAGTGCACCATGTTTAAGATGAACAATGTTTAATTTGAATCTAATTTGAATGTTAAAAAAAATATGTAACGTGTTAAAAAGAAAGAAAAAGTTCACCATGTTTAAGATAGACAATGTCTGATTTCAATCTAATTTGAAGGTGAACAGATAGCATGTTACATGTTAAAAAAAAACTGCTAATGTCTAAGATTAACAATGTTTAATTTCAATCTAATTTGAAGGTGAAAAGAAAGTCAGTTACGTGTTAAAAAGAACGAAACCGTGCACCATGTTAAAGATGAACAATGTTTAATTTGAATCTAATTTGAAGGTGAACAGAAAGTATTTTACGTTTTAAAAAGAAAGAAAAAGTTCACCATGTTTAAGATGAACAATGTTTAATTTGAATCTAATGTGAAGGTTTAAAGAAAGTCAGTTACGTGTTAAAAAGAAAGAAAGAAAGTGTGCACTATGTGTAAGATAGACAATGTCTAATTTGAATCTAATTTGAAGGTAAACAGAAAGTCTGTTACGTTTTAAAAACAAAGAAAATGTTCACCATGTCGTAGATAAACAATGTCTAATTCGAATCGAATTTGAAGGTGAACAGAAGGCCTGTTACGTGTTAAAAAGAAAGAAAAAGTGTACAATGTCTAAGGTGAACTGTTTCATTTAAATCTAATTTGAAGGTGAACAGCAAGCCTGTTACGTGTTAAAAAAAGGAAAATGCGCACCATGTTTGAGATGAACAATGTTTAATTTGAATCTAATTTGAAGGTGAAAAGAAAGTCTGATACGTGTTAAAAAGAAAGAAAGGTCGCACCATGTTTAAGATGAACAATGTTTAATTTGAATCTAATTTGAAGGGTAACAGAAAGTCTGTTACGTGTTAAAAAAGAAAACGTGCACCATGTTTAATATAAACAATGTCTAATTTGAATCTTATTTTAAGGTGAAAAGAAAGTCTGTCACGTGTTAAAAAGAAAGAAAGAAAAAGTGCACCATGTTAAAAAGAGAACAATGTTTTTAAGTAAAAAGTGTTTAATGAGAAAAATCTTTAACGAGAAAAATGTTTCATGAGAAAAATGTTTAATGAGAAAAATGTTTGGAATTATTTTTGTTTAGATTCAATGTTTAAGAAAAGCTGTGTTTTAAAAGTAATGGAAGGAAAAGATGTTTTAACGAAAAAAGAATTTAAAAAGTAATGTTTAAAAGGACTGACAGTTTAAAGGCTTAAAAGTGTCTTAAAATGTGTTCAAAAACGTTGAGAACGCTTCTAAACTTTCGTATGGTTTTCGTATTTGGAGAAGCGTGGTTTAAGAGACTTTCAAGCCGAATAATTTTCATTGAAAATTTAATTTTTTATCGGTTTTATAAAACCAGCCTTGGCCGGCGCTTCCAAGGGATTTTCGTATGATTTCGTACTAGGATTGTGTGGGAGCAAGTATGTAACACTAATAATAATGATTATATTACTACTACTACTACTACTAATAATAATGATGATGATGATTATCCTCATAATCATGATAATAATAATAGTACTACTACTTATAATAATAATGACAATGATAATCTTAATAATAATAATAATGATGATTATAGTGATAATAATGATAATAATAATGATATTAATAATAATAATATTAATAATATTAATAATAATAATATTAATAATAATAATAATATTAATAATAATAATACTAATACTAATAATAATAATAATTATAATCATAATGATAATAATGACAATAATAATAAAAGTAATAATAATGATAATAATAATAATGATAATAATAATAATAATAATAATAATAATAATAATAATAATAATAATAATAATAATAATAATAATAATAATAATAATAATAATAATAATAATAATAATAATAATAATAATAATGGACAGAGGGTCGAGGAGGGAAAGCGCAAACCAGACCTCCACTGGAAGAGCGCGGACAGCTCTAGGACCGTGGGGAGGCTTGTTGCCACCCGGGCCCCAGAGGAGACCAATGGCCCTTATCACCAGGAAATCGGTGGTAGGTGGCTGTTGCGATACCGCAAGGTCATCAGCGGTGATGAACGAAAAGAGGCGGAGCATACTGGAAGTCTGAGGAGACTTGTTGTCACTCAGACCCCAGGGAATACCACAAGTTGTTGGCAGTGGGTGATCACTGACGATGACCAGTGTGATAACTCCTAGTGAGTAAATAATAATAATAATAATAATAATAATAATAATAATAATAATAATAATAATAATAATAATAATAATAATAATAATAATAATAATAATAATAATAATAATTAATAATAATAATAATTAATAATAATAATAATAATAATAATAATAATAATAATAATAATAATAATAATAATAATAATAATAATAATAATAATAATAATAGGGCGCTGGGCGAACAAGATAGCTACAAATATCTTGGAGTACTGGAAGCAGACGCCATCAAATCTACGGAAATGAAAGAGAAGATTGGAAAAGAATATTTACGAAGAACAAGAAAACTCCTAGAAACGAAATTATGTAGCAGGAATCTAGTAAAAGGAATAAACACCTGGGCAGTAGCACTAATAAGATTCTCTGGACCATTCATAGGCTGGACCAAAGAGGAAGTAAGGCACTTGGACCAGAGGACCAGAAAATTAATGTCCATGCACAATGCACTACACCCAAAAGATGATACGGACAGACTCTACATGAAAAGAAACGAAAGGGGTTAGTTGACTGGTTAATATAGAAGATTGTGTGGAAGACTAAAAAAAAGATCTGGAAAAATACAAAACTCAACACAGGGAAATCCTTATCACTGCAGCAAGAGACGCCGTTCCAACGAACAACTCGGGAAGCACCGAATTTGACTCGAATGCCCAGATACATGTATTTGGGGATTTTAATGGCCACCACCGCGACTGGTTGGGATTCTCCAGCCTTACTGACGCAGCCGGCAACTCTACGTATAATTTTTCCTTAGCTCACTCCCTCTCTCAGACTGTCGATTTTCCGACCCGCATCCCCGATCGAGTGGACCAACAAGCCTCACTTCTAGACCTCTTCTTGACCTCAATACCCGAGGCTTGTGTGACGAAAGCTCATAGCCCACTCGGGAATGCTGATCACATTGTGCTAATGATACATATCACGCTAAAAAGTCGTCCAAAAGCTGATGAACCGTTGCTCAAAACAGCAAGATACTACGAGCAAGCTGATTTTGAGTCAATCAGAGATCACATCAGTGACGCCCCATGGAGGGAAACCTTCGCACTCCCTGCCAACCAGTGTGCAAACGAATTAACTGAATGGGTCAAAGCAGGCATTAAAGCCTATGTCCCCATGCGAAAATTCTTTAGCAAGCCCCACTCTCCTCAATGGTTCACTTCGGAATGTGCAGCTGCCATTTCTGAGAGGCAACAAGCATTCCGTATATTCGGCCGCCATAAGTCAGCTACTAATAGGCATAAATTTATAGAGTCAAGAAATAATTGCAAAGCCGTGATAGGCGAAGCGAAAAGAAGGTATCATGAGTTAACAAAAAAACGCATCCAGTCACAGAAACTAGGTACTCGCGATTTCTGGAAAATCTACAATAGTGTAGTGAATAATGGTCAATCAACGATTCCCCCACTTTCAAACCACAATGATGTCGTTTGCACGGCCACTGATAAGACTGAACTACTTGCACAGCGTTTCGCTTCTAACTCTACTTTAGACTCAGATAACCACCCTCTCCCTGAATTACCTTTGCGGACCGAAGCCACACTTTATAACCTGGTAATCACCCCATCCCAGGCCAGAGACATCATAAAAAACCTTGGCACCTCTAAAGCTTGTGGGCCTGATCTTATAGCTGTAATAGTAATAAAGAAATGCTCTGCTGAACTGGCCCCTGTCCTCTCCAAACTCTACAATAAATGCCTAGCCGAATCTTGCTTCCCCGATAGCTGGAAAATTGCCTCTGTGGTACCAGTCTACAAGAGTTCTGGGAATAGAACCGACCCTTAGAACTACCGCCCAACCAGTCTACTGCCGATCTTTGCCAAAATCTTTGAATCCTTGATCGATCTAGCGATAGTACGGCACTTAGTTTATGCTAAACTTCTATCTGACCGCCAGTATGGATTTAGACAAGCACGATCTACTGCAGACATTCTAACGGTCATCTCTGAACGCATGTATCATACACTCGACAAGGCAGGTGAAGCTAGGGCAGTAGGGCTTGATATATCCAAGGCCTTTGACAAGGTATGGCATAAAGGGCTTCTCCTGAAAATACGCTCATACGGTATTACTGGGCAATTACTTAATATAAGTAGATCCTTCCTAAACTAAAGAAAAATCCAGGTTGTCTTCGATGGCCGTTCATCTAAGCAACATGACATAAATGCTGGTGTGCCCCAGGGATCTATTCTTGGGCCTTTGTTGTTCCTGATCTATATAAACGATCTCCCTGCTGACATAGTGTCTGAGATTGGTTTATTTGCTGACGACACCACGCTTTACTTTCGCCATGTTGGCAAAACAGACGCGATCATATCTGAGGCAATGGCTGAATCTTTAGAAAATGACCTCCAGGCTGTAGTGGATTGGGGCCATAAATGGTTGGTAACTTTTAATGCCGCAAAAACTAAGCTCCTTTCCTTCAACAACTACAAGAAGCCTCTCCAACAACCGATTGTCATGGCAAATAACACCCTACCTGAGAGTTCATCATTCAAACTCCTCGGCCTAACCTTCACAGGTAACATGAATTGGAACACATACATTGAAGACTTTGCCAAGGCTGCCGCAAAGAAGGTTGTCTCCCTCTACCGTGCTAGTAAACTCCTCACACCTGACATTAACCTGTATCTCTACAAAGCCACCATTCGCCCATGCATGGAGTATTGTTGCCACATCTGGGCTGGTGCATCATCTACTAGTCTCTCCCTCCTTGACAAAGTCCAAAAAAGAGTCGTCAACCTCATAGGTCCCTCACTGTCAGCTAAGCTCCAGCCCCTGTCCCATCGCCGCAATGTAGCATCCTTGTGCTTGTTTTACAAATACTTCAATGGATTATGCTCCGATGAATTGGCTACTCTGGTGCCCCTCGATGTAAATTCACTAGACCAACTCGATAATCAGCCAAATCCCATCCATTCACTGTGGAGTTCCCCAGATGCCGGAGAGCATTCTACTCAAATTGCTTCTTTCCTCGTGCTGCTGGCCTCTGGAACTCCCTCCATGCCCCCTGTTTCCCCGACAGTACTGACATGCAGAAATTTAAAACTAATGTAAACAGACATCTCGCTGCTCAGATCCCAATTTAAGCTGAACCACCAATCCTTCTCCCCTTTTCCTTTTTCTCAGTAGCCCCTTACGTTTACAGTGGCGGCCTGCCTTGTTTGGGGTCAATCATGTTAAAAAAATTAAAATAACAGAAACAAAACTGCAAGAAAAGAAAAGTGGGAAGGAAAAAACTACACGGACACTTCAGAAGACTGACAAGTTAAGAAACCAACGAAAATAGCTGGACATGGCTAAGAAAAGGGCACTTGAACAGAGAAACGGAATCCTTACTGATGGCTGCACAGAACAATGCAATTAGGACAAACTACATTAAAGCTAAAATAGATAAAACTCAAGAAAACAGTAAATGCAGACTCTGTGGACAAAGAGACGAAACAATAAATCATATAATAAGTGAATGTAGCAAACTAGCTCAAAACGAGTATAAGAACAGACATGACTGTGTGGGGAAAGCAGTACATCGAGAACCGTCCAAACAATTGAATTTCGAATACGCAGACAAATGGTACAAACATAAGCCAGAAACAGTACTGGAAAACGAAAAACACAAAATCATCTGGGATATGGATATACAAACAGACAAACTCATACAAGCAAGGAGACCGGATGTTATAATAATTAACAAGAAGGAAAAAGCATGCAAAATCGTAGACTTCGCTGTTCCAGCAGATAACAGAGTGAAAAGCAAAGAAACGGAAAAACGAAGCAAATACACAGAACTAGCCAGAGAACTGAAAGGAATATGGAGCATGAAGAAAGTCAGTATAATACCAATAATCGTAGGAGCACTAGGAACAATCCTCAAAAACCTGGAAAAAAGTCTGGGAGAAATTGGGATCAAAGGTATCATTGGAACTATACAAAGGACAGCAATTATCAAAATAGCTACAATCTTAAGAAAAATTATTGAATGCGGAAACTAACCCGCATAAGCTACGAAGGATCATACAAAATCTAACACAGGAAGAACACAAAAACTAATGAAAGAAAACACCACAAACAAACAGAAAATGCAAGAAACATCACTTAATAAGCTCCCCCTCCTCGAATAAATTACAACGGCCTCAACTGACACAACACAAAAATGGATCAATGAACAGAAATAGCAAGAAACACCATAAGCTCAACCCCCCACCCCACCCCCAATAAATAAATAAATAAAAAATAATCAGCTCTCCCCCCCCCAAAAAAAAAAGTTGTACCAGCCTAGGCTGACACCACACAAAATATTTGCATAGGGTCAAGGAGGATGAGAAGACCGAGGAGGGACAGCACAAACCAGACCTCCACTGGAAGTGCAGAGACTGCTGGAACCTTGGGGAGGCTTATTGTCACCCAAATCCCAGAGAAGACCAATGGTCCTTACTAGCGAGAAATCAATGGTAAACGGCTGTTGTGATACTGCAAATTTATTTGCGGTGGCTATCGAAAAGAGGTGGAGAATACTGGAAATCTGGGGAGACTTGTTGTCACTCAGACTCCAGGGAATACCACCGGTTGTCGGTGAGCAATCACTGATGACCTGTGTAATACTCCTAGTGCGTACAAATAATAATGATGACGATGATGGTGATCTAATACTAATAATAATAATAATAATAATAATAATAATAATAATAATAATAATAATAATAATAATAATAATAATAATAACGATAATAATAATAATAATAATAATAGTGTTAATAATAATAGTAGTAATAATAATAATAGTAATAATAATAATAATAATAATAATAATAATAATAATAATAATAATAATAATAATAATGATAATAATAATAATAATAATAATAATGATAATAATAATAATAATAATAATAATACAACACATGGAAAGAAACAGGGCGATACGACACTTATTTATTTAGCCACTACTAGTGAAAGCTCGCTGACAAGCGGTGTTCCCTGGAGTCTGAGTGACAATAAGTCTCCTCAGATTTTCAGCACTCTCCGCCTCTTTCAATAAACGTTACAAATTATTCTGCATTATCGCAACAGCCGATTACCTTTACTTTCTCGCTGGCAACGACTATCGGTCTTTTTTTAGGTTTGAGTGGCAATAAGTCTCCCCAAAGTCCCAGTGCTCTCCGCACCCTTAAGTGGAAGTCTGGGTGGTGCTCTTCCACTGCGGCTTTCGATCCTCCTTAACCCCTCATTACTATTTTTTGTGTTTTGTTGTTTTGTTTTGTTTTAAAAATTTTAGATGAGAATTGATCATTTGTAGTTTTCGGACTACTATTCTCGTCTTGGATATTATTCTCACAACACTTCAGTCGACCTTCTTCGGGTGCATCTTGTCGAACTCGGGAATCTTTATGTCTAACTCAGTAATCTATAGGGAATGGAAACTTGGCGCAGTGGATAAAGGTGCTACATTAAATTCTAAGTGACATTTTAAGAAAGTTTGAAGGTTCAATCTTCACTACACGCGATACTATTTAAGAATAAAATGAAAATTACTTCCTTGACATTTCTACCTTGTGATTACTTAGCACTTTTATCCGTTGTACCACGGGTCGTTAAGGCTTAACGCATCTACCTGTCATCGAGAAAACCCTACCCCCATAGATTAAATTAAGGGTTTAGTTCGAAATTCCGTTCAGATTTCGGAGTCGCACATAAACATCCTCGAGTTCGAACAGAGGCACTTGAAGAAGGTCGGAGGTAACATCGGCCGAAACGTTATAAAAATAGCAACCACAATAAAAATAGTTATCGGAATAATCAGAAGAAAAAAAACGCAAATTATTTTTGTTACATAGAAACACTTTTATGTATTTCAGTTGCCCTCGACAAACTCTCAAAAGGGATTTTCGGTCGTCTATTTATGTGTCAAGATTTTCGAGATATTTGAAGAAGTAGTAGATTGCGGCAAGATGTCCGACGAGTTGATGTAACGTTGGTTACACAAGAAACGAAACAAAAATTTATTGTCACAACTCTACACACACCAGGCGTCTTATACAAGCTCGACATTATGTATCTTTAAAACGGTATCCTCCAACACAGTTCTCAGACAGGGGTTGTCTACTTTATAATCGTATCTGGACGTGATCACGTTCGCTCTACGCTTGATTAACCTAGTGGTCATGTGGAGCCAACCACACACTAGTGGTCTTCATTAATTCGCTGTTCAGGGACCTCGTTATAATGTATCTTCCTATTCCAGTAGCTTATTTACCAGAACCGCAGTCTAGTGTACATTTCTTCCTGTTGAGTGTTTTTCCTACGTATAAGGCTTTTCAAAACTGAGGTATCGTCTCTCTTTACGTTAATCATCTTTTATACATCAAGTGGCTTCATGCTTTGTCTGGAGGGAATTCTGTAAAAAGAACTAAAGCAATTTTTATAAATACAGTGAACCCTAACCCTAATCAGAATTAATTTCGACAAGCGATGACATTATGTGCTTTCTCTCCCAACGGGTTCCGTTAAAACATTAAGTAATGAGTATGACACTAAGCAACAAAAAGTAATAATCCTTGTTGTTACGAATGTAAAGAAGTAATTGAATCAAACTCTTTTAGATAAATCGCTAATTAATATCTATCTTCTATTTACAAGTAAAGAAAGAAGTTCTTCTTAGTCTAAAACATAACGTCATGAAATAAAAGAACAACGTAATTTTTTTGTTTTTTTTTTAAATAAATTATTTATTTATTCTAAAAACTTGAGATCTTTCAGCGATTACGCCTTTGTCAAAAGTATAGACATTTTTTTCTTTTTTTTTTCGTTTACTTTTCTTTTTAATCCCTCTTGATTAGAACATTGTCGCAGCCAAGATGAAATTCGTCTTGATGTTATAACGGTTGGTGTTTGAATATCTGGTGTGTGTATCACGTGGTTTACGTATTGTTGAATACAATAAAGTAGTCCAGACTAGAAAGGTTGATGGAAGGCAATAATAAGAATATTTTGAAGTCATGAGTATAAGACTAAGAAATAAAAAGAAACAATCCTTGTTGTTTCGAGTCTTCCTTGTGTCTTAACCTGCTGAAGAATAAAATCTTCTAAATGCTAGACAATTGACTACCGAATGAAGAAACCAAGTAAATGTCGACTTTCAGTCTTCTTACTACGTGAAATCTGGATGGGTTACAAACGAATCTTTTCAACAAAGATGATAGATACGTACACATAACAATACTGATGTGTAGTGGTGGTATTTGTGAGATATAAGACGAATATTAAGAAGTAATTGAATAAAACTCCTTTGGATAACTCACCAATTAATATCTATCCTCCATTTACAAGAAATAATTACTTCTTGGTCCAAAACGTCTTACTTGGCAAGATCTCTATAAATACCGCTATAGACACGTGTTAATCCAAGACGTTTACGGTCTGGAATGTGCAAGAGACAACTCTACTCTCCAAATATATTTAAGGAAAGAGCTAAAACTAAGGAAAAATAGTTACTTCCCTTTCAATATGCTTTGTAGCTGAACCATTTGAAGTACACGCATTCATATTTGGAATCCGCTTGAAAAATAAGAACCAACGCGACTTAATATTATTGTTCTTTTTATACTATTACTTACCCTAACCATAACCATAACTCAAATTCGACTACTATAGCGGTATTTATATAACATGATAATAAACCAAGTTTAAAGATAGCTTCTTTTTAATTGTTTATTATTATTTTAATATGTATATATATATATATATATATATATATATATATATATATATATATATAGGAAAACATTATTAAATAACACGGAGTTGTTTTGTTTGATGCGACTTTTTTTTATTTTTTCAATTTTCCGAATTGTCCATCTAATGTTTCTAGTCAAATTGATGTAAATATGATCCATGGATTTCTTGTTCCATTCTTTTTTCTTTTTTGCAAGTACTTTCGATTTGAATCGTCAAATCATCTTCAGGCGGTATTAGTTTTAGTGTCTTTACAAATTATGACTTAACTGTTGTGCTCATTTTTTAATTATAACGGCAAGTATATATATATATATATATGTATATATATATATATATATATATATATATATATATATATATATATATGTAGCTAGTGAGGTCAGACCCTCAGGCTCTATCCGCCCACGTTTATATGGATTACCCAAAACGCACAAAGCGGATATCCCAGTGAGGCCCATTCTATCTATGGTAGGGTCATCACAGCAAAAGGTTGCAAAATGGATCGTCAATATTTTACAGCCAGTATTGAATTACTATAGTAAATACTGTCTGAAAGATTCATTTCATTTTGCAAAGTACATTCAAGATTCTAAGGTTGCTAATAAATTTATGTGTTACTCTACGATATTAGCAACCTATTTACCTGTGTCCCTATTTTGGAAACTATCGATATCGGTGCCGATTTTTTATATCGTAGCCATTTATCGTCTCCTTCCATTCCTGAAAGCATATTCGTGCAGTTGATGAAATTTGCCACTACATCCGTTGAATTTAGTTTTAACGATGTAATGTATAGGCAAATAGACGGCGTATCTATGGGCCGACTATGGCAAATATTTTTGTGGGTTTTTTTGAGAAGGCTTTATTATCTGGACCCACTAAACCTTTAGTCTACTTTCGATATGTAGACGATACATTTTGCCTTTTTAATAATAAAACGGAGGCAAATACATTCTTCTCCTTACTTAATAAAATGCATCCCGCATTAAAATGATACCTATGAAAGAGAGCGTAATTCCACTTTAGCTTTCCTCGATGTATTGGTAACAAAAAACCCATCGAGTTACATTACATCAATTTACCGTAAACCTACGTTTACAGGATTATATACTCGCTGGGATTCATTTTTTCCTAAAACACGAAAAGTAAACTTGATTTGGACATTAACACACAGAGCCCTTATGATTTGCTCAAAATCAAAATTGGACGAAGAAATTAAAACTATAACTGTATTAGTTATAGTTTTAATTTCCAATAACGGCTATCCCCTTGATGTGATTACGGCAGTCACCCACAGGAAAATTAATACTTTTTCCGAAATAAAACCAAATACGGTGACTAAATGTCCAATTTACATTCGTTTACCTTGG
This sequence comes from Sepiola atlantica, assembly GCA_963556195.1. Lineage (NCBI taxonomy): Eukaryota > Metazoa > Mollusca > Cephalopoda > Sepiida > Sepiolidae > Sepiola > Sepiola atlantica. The sequence goes on along the minus strand of OY744519.1, from coordinate 21,303,769 downwards.
TTAGGCATAGTAAGTGAGAAATTCGCCAAGCAAATCAGCTCAGCAGTTGAACATTGTTATTTTTCTTCGAATGTGCGTGTTATGTTTTCTACAAAACCTTTATTGGCGTCCTCTCGTAAAGACGTGAGCTACCCCCTCACACACCATAAAATAATGTGATTTATCATTTTAAATGTAGTTGCAGTGCTGACTACGTGGGTAAGACGACGTTAAGATTGGATAGTAGAGTCCAACAGCACATTCCGATTAAGATCAGGAATGGAACCTTCCAGTCAACGGACGTTCAAAATAACACATACGGATCTTTCATTACAGACCATTTACTTAAAAACCCGCCGTGTGCTAGGAATTTTAGCATGGACTCCTTCACCATTCTCAGTCATGCTCACTCACTATACCACTTAATAATCTTGGAGACGATCCACGATCGTCTTAAACGTCCCTCTCTTTACAAGCAAAGGGAATGTCTATTGGGACTAGATGTGATCAGTCTCTAAGATTAATCCTCCATTGTACATATAACATAACGCTATTTTATTTTTTGTACTCTCTCTTTTCACCCCGTTTTTTTTTAATCCCTCGTTTTTTTTTTAAATCCCCCGATACAGCCTTTGTAAAGAGAGGGCGAAACCGGTCGGCTGGCATTTTTTCTCTTGATTAACTTTTAATCATGAACGATAGAATTCGTCTTCCCGTTCATGCTTGCTATAATAAAATTTTGTACTCCCCAAAAAATCATGAAATATATATATATATATATATATATATATATATATATATATATATATATTATAAAGTAAAGTACGATTACCTTATTTACTTTCTCAATTGAAGTGATCTTCGTTGAACGTTTAGATTAAAGTTGAACACATATCTGACGAAGGGATATTTCCCCGAAATATCATTAAACGGAACTTCCATCAGACCATCCTGACCTTAGTAGGATTATTATGTAACACATATATATATGTGTATATATGTATATACAAATATATATATATATATATATATATATATATATATATATGTGTGTGTGTGTGTGTGTGTGTTTGTGTGTGTGCTGTAATAATAAAAAGGTGGAAACTGCTTAACTCATTCGACCATATGTCTTAATTTGCTTCGGTTTGTGTCTATCCGCATTGTATTGTCTTCTAATTTGCTTTTATGTACACATTAAACAATGCTTCAATCAAACTATGTGACAAAGTATCCAGGGTCCCATGGGGATCGGGTACCCTGGTGACGCGCTAGTATGCATCTTGTTGGTATGCTACGCCGGCTGAGGGCCCTGCGACGAGAAGAAGTGGAGATATAAAACTAGTACATATTTGACGTAGAAATGAACTTATTCGAACGACAGAACGAGACGCGATCTAGTCTCGGGGAATTGTGATATTCAAAATCACTTACCCCCAGAGGCAAGAAAACAGTTGCCAGATAGAAGGAAGAGATTAGAGTATTCCATATCGCAAATTTAATTCTGAAACATCAATAAAGCGATATTATTGTTTGGGGTGAATAGAGCGTTTTAGAACCACGATTCTGTAACGGTTGTTTTGAAGACGTCCACTTGAAGGAGATTTATTTGGGCCTGTCATCGTTAATTACAAGCCGATCACATATCACCTCCAGCTGTGTGACAGCATGAGAAAGCGTTTGTTTTTGGCGATAACGATGGGCTAAAAACAAAATCCCATTTATTTTAAGAAAAAAGAGTGAGGCGCCCGTCCCCACCCTCCTTGAGAGAGGAAGACACGAAGGAAGTAAAATGGCGGAGAAAGGGTGTGTACGACCATAGACATCTTCAATAAAAGAATGTGCTTTTTTCACGCACGAGCAATTACTTAATATAATTAGATCCTTCCTAAACAAAAGAAAAATCCAGATTGTTCTCGATGATCGTTCTTCTAAGCAACATGGCATAAATGCTGGTGTACCTCAGGGATCTATCCTTGGACCTTTCTTGTTCCTGATCTATATAAACGATCTCCCTGATGACATAGAGTCTGAGATTGGTTTATTTGCTGACGACACCACGCTTTACTCTCGTCATGTGGGCAAAACAGACGCGATCTTATCCGAGACAATGGCTGAATCCTTAGAAAGTGACCTCCAGGCTGTAGTGGATTGGGGTCATAAATGGTTGGTAACTTTTAATGCCGCAAAGACAAAGCTCCTTTCCTTGAATAACTACAAGAAACCTCTCAAACCACTGATTGCAAATAACACCCTACCTGATAGTTCATCCTTCAAACTCCTCGGCCTAACCTTCACAGGTAACATGAATTGGAACAAATACATTGAAGACATTGCCAAGGTTGCCGCAAAGACGGTGGGCTCCCTCTACCGTGCTAGTAAACTCCTCACACCTAACATTGTTCTGTATCTCTACATAGCCACCATCCGCCCATGCATGGAGTATTGTTGCCACATTTGGGCTGGTGCATCATCTACTAGTCTCTTCCTGCTTGACAAGGTCCAAAAAAGAGTCGCCAACCTAATAGGTCCCTCACTGTCAACCAAGTTCCAGTCCCTGTCCCATCGCCGCAATGTGGCATCCTTGTTCTTGTTTTACAAATACTTCAATGGATTATGCTCCGATGAATTGGCTACTCTGGTGCCCCCACGACGTAAATCTACTAGACTAACTCGAAAATCAACTAAATCTCATTCATTCACTGTGGCGATCCCCAGATTCCGGAGAGCCTTCTACTCAAATAGCTTCTTTCCTTGTACTGCTGGCCTCTGGAACTCTCTCCCTGTCCCCTGTTTCCCCGACAGTACTGACATGCAGAAATTTAAAACTAATGTAAACAGACATCTCGCTGCGCGGATTCCAATTTAGGTTGACTCCCACCCCCACCCCAACTTTCTCCCCTTTTTTTTCTCAGTAGCCCCTTACGTCTACAGTGGCGGCCTGCCTTGTTTGGGGTGAGCTATGTTAAAAAAATGTTTAAAGAACTCCTTACTCCAACCATCATCTCCAACCTTGAAACCTAAGGTACTATGTTCTTCTAAACTCCTGTAACATAATATATAAATGGGGAGAACTACCTGGACATGCTTCGTGAAGTAGTAGTACCACAACTCAAAACTAAACCTGACTTTGATGAACTTTTCTTTCAGCAGGAGGGAGCACCACCACATTATGCGTCTAAAGTAAGAGACTACCTTAACCAAGTTTTTCCACAGCGTTGGTTCGGAAGAAGAGGCAGCATCGATTGGCCACCACGTTCACCTGACCTGACACCAATGGATTTCTTTTTTGGGGGTGTTGTTAAGAACAAGGTTTATGAGAAGAAACCAAAAACAATAAATGATTTAAAAGATTACATTCATGTCGCATTCACAGAAATTGATGAAGATCGGAATTTGTGTCGCACTGTGTGTCAGAGTGTCCTGGAGAGATTTAAAGAATGTTGCAATGTGTAAGGAGGACATTTTGAGCATCTGAGAGATTAAATTATTTGCTTTTATGTTAACAGGTATAATGAATTTCCCGCTGTTCTGGTGTAGAATTTCAAATAAATATTTAACCTATTTAAAGTTTTTCGAATAACCTAGTTAAAAAACTTCAAATATTAAATGATAACTGTAAACCTACTTTTGGGCCACCCTGTATATATATATATATATATATATATATATATATATATATATATATATATATGTGTGTGTGTGTGTGTTTATTTCTATTTGTATTTGAAAATTTGATATTCAAATATAAATGTTATAACAAAGCAATTGTAATATCTATAGATATGTTGTATACATTTATTTAAATTTATACCATATCCAATGTTACATTGTTTCACAAAACCTGTTTTTTTTATTCAGCATACAATTGTTTCGGCTTACACTTACGTGTATATATATATAGTATTTCGAAAACATGGTACGACAAATATATATATATATATATATACATATATATATACATATATATATATATATATATATATATATATATACATATATATATATATATATATATATATATATATATATATATATATATATATATATATATATATATATAAACAATTCTATTGATTCAGGTCGATTTGGAACAAATTTCTAAAGCAATATGAAGCGCAATATTCAAACTTTTAAACAGTCATTTAAAAAATTACATAAATAATAAATATAATACTGTGATTTAATGTCAATTTTGGAGCAATAGAAATTGTACACATGTTTCCGGAAAAGTTCTGGCTATATTTCAGCAAACTCAAGTTGTGACATTGTCTTTAGAGTCAATCTTCAGTTTAAAATCATACAAGATAAATTCACTTTGGTATTGTGTGGATTTCATCTTGCAATTGACTCTGAATGATCATGTGTCGACTTTAACTTTTTTAAGTATGTTCTGAATTCTTTCAGAAACATGTGTAAGATTTCTGTTGCTCTGAAATTGACATTAAATCACAGAATGATATAACTTTGATTGTTCTCGGCACGAGTTCAGTCGTGATTAACAGATACCTTGGGAATGTATGAATCGATGTCATTTCCTTCCGGTTACAGATTAACAAGTAGGGTAGACTACACTCTCAAGCTTTGATTGTGCAACTAGTCTAGGAGAATGAAAATTCTGTAACAACACCGATCCTTTTCTGCTCATCTTGGCATTGCTTCCAGCCGCCATTGACTTCTCTTTACTATCGAACTTAAGCAATGCGTATTATATATTCTATATTGAACATTTAAGCTCTCAAGTTCTCAAAGTGTCTACCTTTAATCGTCAACCTTGTGTTGTAATTGTTCGCCATTGATCACAGTTATTAGTTGTATTTTTGTTTAATTTTTTGATTTTCAGTTGTTTTACATACGACGGCTAACCTTCACATCAAGTAAAGAAAGAACGCCATTTTGAATTCCTTATTTACACAAGCCTTCTAGGCTGCGTTACAAAAATTTTTTAAAACATTTATCCTAATCAAACTCTTTAACCCTTATACTCGAGTGGCTGTGGAGCCTTAATAAGCGGTGACCTTCAATGTAAAAACAAAATGTTTGAAGTTCCCAAACTGAAACCCTACGCAGATCGATAGCAGTTTAATTTTTGTTTTTTGCGTTTGGTAAAAGTTATTTTTTTTTTTTAATTTTCACACCTTTTTTTCTTGTTAACTATACTGCATGCTGGCCATTGTAATTATTTGACATTGTTCCCAGTTCAAAATTGCTATAAATAAACAAAAAACAAATTTATAAAATGTATAACTTGTTTAATACATGACTAAGTGGTGCTGTATTGTTTTCTATCATTTATTATATTTAAAATGTGTTTGTGAACGTAAAACAGATAATGAATGCTGTGATAGGGGCCAGATTTATAGGGGAGTTGGGCAGCAAGATTTTTTTTTACATTGTATTTAAATTAAAGGGGTGGGATTTTGCTTCTAGTTGGGTGGGTCGGTAGTATTTCCCGTGAAGTACTTATAAAACAAGCACAGGGAGGCAACACTGCGGCAATGCGACAGGGTCTGGAACTAAGTGAGAGTGATAATTAAAAAGATATATAGTTTATTTCTTAACCTTTTATTAATTGCTGGTGTAAGATACAGCGTATATGAATGCTGATTTGGTACCATGGTTCACAAAACGTTTCCCCTGGTTAGGATTAAATAAAGAACTATTCTGTAAATTCTTGTTTGATTTATTTTACAACGACGCTGGTCTGTGCTCACGTGATGAGACACTTAAAGACAACTACGGTAACGCGTGGAAAGAAACAGGGCGATAGGACACTAAAAAAGTATTTCTTTCTAAACCTTGTGCTCGACTGTATTGAGTCTGTTAACTGTTGGTTAATGTTTGTTTTTTGTTGTTATTGTTGTTGTTGTTGTTTTTCATGTGCGTGTTTGATTTCTTAGGTTTCAAATAGATCGGATTAAAAATACCCCACCCATCGGTGCATTCAACGTGCAAAGATCATAAAAGTAAAACGGTTCTCACTCATGAATTGGTTCTTTCCCACACACATTTTATTTTCGTTTATGAACATCTCGGTTCGACCTATTTCATTTTTAATATTTATCCAGACTTTTCCGTTAAGATTCGCGTCTCACGATTCATAAAAGGATACAAAAACATAAGCCAATCGTTTCCATTGACTGCGTTTTCCCAATGAAACACAACCGGAATATTTTTTTTTGTATTTTCGTGTTGTTCTTCTAAGAAAAAAAGGAAAAGTAATTTCCGATAGTTACTCAGATAATAACTATCCGTATTATTATTATTATTATTATTATGATTATGATTATGATTATGATTATGATTATGATTATGATTATTATTATTATTATTATTATTATTATTATTATTATTATTATTATTATTATAATAATAATAATAATAATAATAATAATAATAATAATAATAATAATAATAATAATAATAATAATTATTATTATTATTATTATTATTATTATTATTATTATTATTATTATTATTATTATTATTATTATTATAATAATAATAATAATAATAATAATAATAATAATAATAATAATAATAATAATAATTATTATTATTATTATTATTATTATTATTATTATTATTATTATTATTATTATTATTATTATTATTATTATTATTATTATTATTATTATTACTAGCGAGACCCGTGTAAATTACACGAAATGATGTGTTCAATACTAATTATCTTGTTCCTAACATGTTTGAATAAAATATGATCAAATTTGACTTGTGTATTTATTTTTAAAAAATGAACAATACATGAAACAATTTACAAAACTTCTTTATATACAATATTTCTAGTGAAGGTAATATTTCGACGACTAAACCTAACTTTGCAAATGTTTTCGATTAAATTAAATTTGGCTCCAATTCATGAGTAGCATACAAAGATTCGGAAGGTCGTTGCTTTTGATGTAAGCGTGACACACAAAATAACACACGCTATCGTATTAATATTATCTTCCCGGTCGTCCCCTTCGATGTAGAAACAAAATCTCAGAGGTTGGTTAAGATCGAACTATAAACCAGTCGGGTCCACGTCAAAAACCGACGTCAATATCCTACGTCGTTAACCGTTACGCCAAGGGGAAATACTTAACAACATTATGAACATTATGTGACTTGAATGTTTTTCCAAATTTAGGTGCGGCACGCATGCGCAGAGCTTTTAATGTAAGCGTGACACACAAACACACACGCTATGATATTAATATATAGATAATAATAATAATAATAATAATAATAATAATAATAATAATAATAATAATAATAATAATAATAATAATAATAATAATAATAATAATACATTATTATTTTTTGTTATTGTTTTTGATGCCAGTTCGTTACACGTCGTTCAATAACTTTGTTTTAATTATTATTATTATTATTATTATTATTATTATTATTATTATTATTATTATTATTATTATTATTATTATTATTATTATTATTATTATAATAATAATAATAATAATAATAATAATAATAATAATAATAATAATAATAATAATAATAATAATAATAATAATAATTAAAACAAAGTTATTGAACGACGTGTAACGAACTGGCATCAAAAACAATAACAAAAAATAATAATGTATTTGAAAAAGAAGGGAACTTCTCAGTGATAATTATTATTGGTCTCCACGCGGATTTCTCTATAAAACAGAGTAATTAAACAACGTCAATAACAATAACAAAAAGTTTTAAAAAAACAATAATAATGTATTTTAAAAAGAAGGGAAATCTTCAGTGAAGATTATTATTGGTTTCCACGCGGATTTCTGTATAAAACAAATTAATTGAACGACGTCGATAACAATAACAAAATATAACAAAAAAAATAATAATGTATTTAAAAAAGTAGGGAACTTCTTCAGTGAAGATTATTATTGATCCCCACGTGGATTTCTGTATCCAAGTAATCTACTCTAGTGGATTAAATAAAGGGCTCTGTTCGAAATTCGAAAAGACTCATGAAGAAGCCGAAAAAAATACAATGGCCGAAACATTGTAAAATAATGAGAAATTGTTATTTACATTATTTATTATTATCTTTCATACTGATATCTTTATGGCTGTCATGTGTTTCAGCCGTTGCTCTATTTGGCCTTCTTATTTGATAAACTTCAGCCCTTCAGAGTCCGGCGAAATAGGATAGTCCGTGGTCATAAGAATTCTCCAATTCTTACAGACATGATGAGATGAAGAATGCTGGAAATTCTAGGAAAACGGCGAGATTGGAATAGAATGAACACTTCTACTTTTAGAATTGAAGGGAACATATTGTTGACGATGTAATTGCTACTTGAAGATGGCATTGCTATCGATGTATAAGGAGCAATCTTCAAGTGCTTCATGGCAAGAATGGCAGAAGGTTGAATCTGAAATGAGACTGGAATGTTTAAGAACAATTGAATGTGTGCGTGTGGAAGAATACAATAGGAGCTTATTGGGATGATGGGGTACTAAGGAGATTTTGTGTAATTAATCAAGAAGAAGGGTGGAAGTCGAGAAGGAAAAGGGAGAAATAAAGAAGGGTGAAATGGGAATAAAGACATGGAAAATTAATAGTTGGAAAGAAAGAAAGAAAAAGAAAGAAACAAACAAACAAACAAAGAAAAAGAAAGATAGAAAGAAAAAGAAAGAAAGAAAGAGAAAGAGATAAATTTTAAAAAAAGAGAGAGAAAAAGTAAGAAAGAAAAAAGAAAGAAAGAAAAAAGAAAAAGAAAGAGAGAAAGAAAGAAAGGTAAAGGAAGAAAGAAAGAAAGAAAAAGAAAGAGAGAACGAAAGAAAGAAAGAAAAAGAAAGAGAGAAAGAATGAAAGGTAAAGAAAAAAAGAAAGAAAGATAAAGAAAGAAAGAATAAAAGAAAGAAGAAAGAAAAAGAAAGAAAGAAAGAAAGAGAAAAAGAGAAAGAAAGAAAGGGAAAGCGAGAAAAGAAAGAAAAGAAAGAAAACGAAAGAGAGAAAGAAAGAAAGAGAAAGAGAGAAAGAAAGGGAAAGAAAGAAAAGAAAGAAAGAAAAGGAAGAAAAAGAAAGAGAGAAAGAGAAAGAAAGAAAAAAGAAAGAGAGAAAAAGAACGAAAGAAAGAAAGAAAGAAAAAAGAAAGAAAAAGAAAGAGAGAAAGAAAGAAAGAGAGAAAGAAAGAAAGAAAGAAAGAAAGAGAAAAAAAGAACAAAAGAAAAAAGAAAGAAAGAAAGAAAAAGAAAGAGAGAAAGAAAGAAAGAAGGAACAAAAGAAAAAAGAAAGAAAAAGAAAGAAAGAACAAAAGAAAAAAGAAAGAAAAAGAAAGAGAGAAAGAAAGAAAGAAAAGGAAAGAAAGAAAAAGAAAGAGAGGAAGAAAGAAAGAAAAAGAAAGAAAGAAAGAACAAGAAAGAGAGAAAGAAAGAAAAAGAAAGAAAGAAAGAAAGAAAGAAAGAAAGAAAGGGTTAAACTAACTAAAGGGAAAAGAAAGAGACTAAATTGAATAGAGTTTAATAAAGAAAGAAAAGGGAAAGGACTGAGTGAAAGACAAATAATAAATAGAATAGCGAAATTAAACGAATAGAAAGAGAGAATAAAAGAACGAAAAAAGAATGTAGACATTAAATACAATGAATGAAAGGGAAAGAAAGTAAGAAAGAAAAAAGAAAGAAAAAAGAAAGAAGAATAAATTAAATAGAAAGAAAGAATAAAGGATATATTAAATCAGAAAAGAAGGAAGTTAGGAAAGAAAGTCTAAATAAGATGGAAAGAAAGAAAGATAGACAGAAAGAAAAAGGAATTAATTGATTAGAAAGAAAGAAAAAGAAAAAATGGAATGGAAAAGAAAAAAGACAGTTTAAATTTAATCAAAAAAAAAAGAAAGAATAAAAGAAAGACAAGAACGGCGTAATTAAATAGAAAAGAAGAAAGAAAAGACGAAAAAAAACAAAGAAGAAAATAAATAAAGAAAGAAAGAAGAAAAGAAAGAACAGATAAATTAAATAGGAAAAAGAAAGAGCAGAAAGAAAGAAAGAAAGAAAAGTGAGATGAATTAATTAAATGAAAATAAAGTAAGAAAACAGAAAGTCTAAATTAAGTACAAAAAATCGAAAGAAAAAAAAAAGAAAAAAAGAAAGAAAAAAAAGAAAGAAAGAAAGAAAGAAAGAAAGATAGAAAGACAGAAAGAAAGAAAGAAAGAAATAACAATACTGCAGCAAACAAAAGAAAAATTAAGTAAAATAAACATGGAAGGAAGGGGGGAAAGAAAAAACGAACATACGAAAAAAAAGACAAAAAGAAAAGTGAGATAAAACGAAAGATAGAAAATAGAAAAAAAGATAAAAATGGAGAGCATTGAACACACTGTCTGCATCATCGGTTGTCGCCTGTCGATACACGGCACTTTTGAAAACGCTCGGGCTTCCCTAAATTTGCCCAAACTACACCTGATGCATCTTTCAATATCTATGCGCAACTGACTTGGTAAACACTCAGAAAAGTAGTAACCATCTCAACAACAACAAATAGGATCACCTTTTTGATCTTCATATGGCTAACACACGTGGGCATGCCTAGAAAGTCAGAAAGCAGTCAGTAAACATTTTTGGTGCTTATATAGATGAGGGCACATATGAAAAACGCAGTTCCGAATAAATTAAACAGAATATTCTTTGATATACTTATGTATCAAACAAAAATAGGTATATACACCAAAAATTAGCAAAAATTATCGAGTAGAATTTTAATTCAAAATAAAAATCAGTTTAATCGTATTTTATGAATCCGCCATTGAGTTGAGCGAAAAACACATACATCAGGGGGGGGCGTAACTCAGTCTGTCATATTAACAAGTAATAAATCAATGGCCATCGGCAAAATACGACAAAACTGATTTTGATTTTTTATTACAATTTTCGATAATTTTCCATAATTTTTTGAGTGAGGATATATTGTTGGTATTTTTTGCAGTTTTCCTCGTCGAATACTAGTTTTATTGTTAGATAGCAAGGGGTGCCTGTGGGTTGGGGCGTTAAAAGGAGGGGAACCTAAAAGCGGAAGTCGAGAAATCATGTCACTCCCGTCAGAGAGCGGTTCTGTCTCTTAGCCTGCTGACCACTAGACTGAACAGACGCGAGAGACGTCGTTCTACCAGCCAGCCTAGCTGGGGAGGCGGGAACGGTCAGCACAGGTTACCAAAAGTCGGCCTGTCTCTATCTGTTAATGGTATCTCTCCCTCCAATTCATTTCTTCTAAATCTCTCTCTCTCTCTCTCTCTCTCTCTCTCTCTCTCTCTATATATATATATATATATATATATATATATATATATATATATATATATATATATATATATATATATATATATGTTTCTCTCTCTCTCTCTCTCTCTCTCTCTCTCTCGTACACACGCACTTGATTTCTGTCTTTGTTCTCTTGAAAATAAAACTCTTCAAAAACCAAACAGGCATCCACGTGATCAACAAGCGAGGAACAGGAGCCAACAGTGCGAGCATTGACGAAACCTGGGTACAACAAAGATGCACGGTTGTATAATGTTTATGCGCCCGCGATGATGAGAGTATCCAACACTTTTCGTCTGCAGATAAGACCATTCGGACGCCGATGCTGGTTTATAAAAATGGCTGATTTAAAAAGAGAGACAGTCACAGAAAATATCAGAGCGATTGTCCACTTGTATACGCGTGGGGGAGAGAGAAAGAGTGACAGATAGACGAATAGCTCGTCTTGCTACATCAGCCACATTCTGCACACTTCCCTCTCTTACCATTGGGGATAGCACCCAGACACGTTTTTTTCTGCTTGAAATCTCGGCACCGAAATAGACAGAAAATCCCCTGGAAAATACGTGGTTTCTCGACTTCCGTTTAGTGGTCACCTCGAACCTTTAAGGTGTCACTGAAACTTTTCCATTCAAAGACACCTTGTTATGTAACACCTCTTCATGAATTGAAAAGATTGAAACGCCGATATTGAGGCTTCACAAAACATAGTGACGTATATCCCATCCTCATGAACAAACCATCTTTATTTACTCGTTGAGTCACACGGTAAGAAGGTGCCAACATTTCCTCGCCTCTTTCATAACTTTCCTACTTAGAAATGCCAGATTTCCGACTTGATTTTCCGACAGATTTTTTCCACCGGATTTTTCCACGAATCATAGATTTATCGTTCGATTTATTTATCTTTTTTTTTAGTTGGGAAAATTATTTTCATGAGATGAAAACGAGATTAAACAAGTGTTGATGAGTTGTTATGTATTTCAGGCAGAGATCTAAATATAATCAGGATTTGTTTGGAAAGAACGAAGGAAGGAAGGAAGAAAGGAAGGAAGGAAGGAAGGAAGGAAGACAAAAATAGAAAGGAGTTTCTCCTTCAAAGAGAACACAGGAAGAAAAGAAGTGTTGAGTAATTTAACCATGAACAATAAAAGTACATAGTGAATAAATAAACAAACTTTATATATAAACTAGACAACTTGTGACCCGTTGGATCAGTATTCGTCATAGCTCTCTCTCTATCACTCTCTTTCTCTCTTTCTTCTCTCTCTCTCTCTCTCTCTCTCTCTCTCTCTCTCTCTCTCTCTCTCTCTCTCTCTCTCTCTCTCTCTCTCTACGAAACAATGGTTTATAATATGTCTATCCCTTTCTACTACGTACGTGCAAAATCAATGGTCGATCTCTAAAATGTAAAAACATTTTGACCATCCCTTCACTTAAAAAATCACTAAAATTCATTAAATCAATCAATTTTAATGAAATTTTCAATATGTATTAATCAACAATCACAGAATACAATAAACCCATTATTTTTCTTAGAGTCTTAGTGAAAATGTATTATTTTTTTTAAACAAAATACACCTTTACTAAAGTTATATTTTTATATATTAATAAAATAATTTTTTTGTTTTTATGAAAATAAAGCATTGTAGATGTTAACAATTAAGAACACTTTTAAAATATTTCGTATATATTACAAAAACGCCCCTAATACCGTGTTAACAAAATCACTATAACTCAAAGAAAAATTAATTTTTTGAATTAACGATATTATTATTGAATGAAGCATTTTTTAATCAATATTTTCACCAAAAAATTAATATAATTGTAAATAATATTTCATGTGATTTTAATGCTTAGAGTTTCTAGGAAAATAAAAAATGCGACATAATTATATTTCCCTTTCATACATAAACGTGTCATCATCAGCGTAAGAATCTTTTTTATAATCTTCAAAATAAACCAAAAATTGACAAATTTGAGACTCAGGAACATAACGAAAAAAAGAATTTATAGAATTGGATAATTTTTACTAACGATTAACTTGGATTGGTATGGTGGTCCTGTTCTGTAATAAACATATGGGATTAGCTTCCAACCACCACTCACTTTTACACTGCCCTCACAATTTTATTTTCAGTGATTCAACAATTTCTTTAATTTCACGATTCATTGTCAATTACTTAGAAAGATAAAACGTAAGTTTGTCTTTGTTTTTGTCATTAATAAATATTATTTTAAAAGTTTAAAACAATTATTTATTAATAAATAGTTCAAATATGACATTTTCTTTAAGACTTGAATTCTATTTATTTAATTTTAAATAATTGTTAATGTTTTAATTTTTTTCAATGAATAAATTGTCAGTGTAGTCATTGGCTTTAATCTACTTTTTCACACTTAAAATAAAAAATACACTTTATTTTAAAAAGAATTAATGTAATAATTTATCGTTACGACACGTTAAGAATAAATCAAATAACTAAAGTTTTTAATCATCAAGTAAAAATAATAATTTAAAAAATTAACGCAGTTCGTAACGTAAAAATAATTTTTACATTTTAAAAAAGTTTTCTAAAGCAAAACATTGGTAAACAAGACATCATCGATAGTATTACTAAATTAAAAACTAATACTAAGTTAAATATGAATCTATTTGGTTAAAAATAAATAAAATCTTTATTGCCTACATTCACAAATATTTTAATTAAATAAGCATTTCCTTTTTTATTACAACGATATAAGGGTATTTAAATTAATTAAATTTGTTTATAACCTTAAAAAGAATTAATAAATGAATGGATAATCATTTTTCAACTTCTATAAACTATTACAAAACCATTTTTATATATAAAGTTAAAAATGATAAATTATGAAATTTTTGTCTTCTATATATTTTGCATAGCGATAGTCAATCGGTAAACAAAGTCGTTTACAGATTAACTGACGCCGGATTTTACTAATCTATGACTTTTAGGGGGATAATTTTGCTAATTCTTAGTAAAACGTAGGATTTTATTTTTTTAATTCAGTATCTTATGACTTTAATTTAATAATTATCTTTGAAATAGTTCTCAAAAACTTATATTTATCTTTCAAAGGATTTTTACGAGTAATTTTTTCAAAGTTCAAAATTCACTGAATTTTTTGTTTTTTTAGCCGTCGTGATAACATATTTCATTATAGTTTCTTTTTCACACGTAAATATACAGTTTTTTTCCTTTTATAGATTAAGTATAGGCTTTTATATTTCAAACACAATCAAAGTTTACACGGAAACTAATTAAATAATTAATGATAAGCGCTTTTTAATAAGCATAGTCAATACTAGAGACGGCCATTTTTGCACGTACCCACTTTCTACTGATTCAAACTAGCGTAGCCGCGCTAATAGACATACCAGATTGTTCTTTTTGACGATCGAAATGAAAAAAGAAAAAACAATTTGCTTTGACAAGGAAAATTCTATTTTTCGAAAGCTCAGATTAAAATGAATGTGATTTATTTCAACACACACATTGTTATGGTTTTCTCAACAATATATATATATATATATATATATATATAATATAAAATGAAATAATGAAATAAGGTGCGAATCAAATATTATTAGAATTCAAAGTTCAAGCAAAGTATCTTAACATCCTTAGCTCATGAGTTTTCAAAGATAATTCTTCTCTTCAGAGGACCATTACCGCAGTGACATTACTACAGGTAATAAAATTACACTTTGAAAATATATAAAATATATATAAAAATACATAAAAATATATAACATACAATATATAAACCCAAAAACATACTTTTTTGTTAAATCTATACAATCCATCCAAGTCATACAATTTAACAAACATATTCAGGAAAGATATCCAGAAGGTTGACTGAAGATTGATCCAGGTAATGAGTGAAGTCCAAAAACGAGAAATTGAAAGAGTTGAAAAAGTTATCCAGTCGTGAGATGCGTCAACAATCGATGAAGTGAAAAGTATCCAATGTTTATGTTAATTATTACAACGATAAATAAATCAAATCAAATAAAAAGTTCAATAAACTCACTATGTGTAGAAATCTTAATGTTCAAAATTCCAAAAATTTGATCTGAGCAGTACAAATCAAATCAAAGTTCGCTGGTTAAATGGAAAATCCGTTAAATCCGATTTGAACAAAATTAAAATTGAACTGAGCCGACAAACACGGTTATCTCTTCCCCCGGGTCGAACAAATACAATTTTGAAAGTATTCACTCTCCCGCAAGCCAAATAAACAGAACCTTTCCTCGTCGAATCGAAAGCAAATACTAAAGGCGCTAGATGCCTACTTATCCGAACGACGTTATCAGGGCGGAAGTTACGTGTCTAAGTTAACCAAGAAAGAAGCAACATCCCATATCGACAAGTATGTCAAATCAATTCAACTCAAACCGGATGTTACTTGTCTGGGTCAAAAAATAAGTCTAGGTCAAAGGGAAGAGGTGTGCATATTTAGGTCAGATCGTCTAGTCACGTACACATCCCCAAGTAGCCACTTAAATGTCTAACCCACAATAAAAACAGACTTCACAAATCCAGCCCTATAAGATGATATAGAAAATTTATGAAATTAAAAATTACGAAGTTATTAAAGTAGTTAGAATTTAATAGTTTAATCTAAGATTTAATTTTATCAAATTAGGAAATTTAATTTAAGGTTAAATTTTTCCTAATTAAGAAGTTGTAAAGATATTTACAGTTTAAAAATTTAGATATTTAGACTTTTACAAATTCAGAGTCTAAACCTTTTAAGCAAGGAGGATTAAACGAACACATCTCCAAAGCTGGACACCCTCGGTTTCTGTACTCACTCAATCAGCTACGGTGGGATTGGCGGTGGTTTCCATATTGCATACTTGAATTTCCTTCCATGTCGACATTTGGAAACTAATTCATTTCTAGAATTGATCAGATTTAAATGTTTAGGTTCAGTGGCTATCATTACGGCTTCTGAATTGCATAGACCACAAGATCTAGATCCTGGGCTATAAGCGTTTGATTTCATTCAGTATATTGAGCTTCAGTTTTTATCCGGATGTTTCACTAATTATCTGATCATTCCTCCTATTCCCGAAAATCGTAGAGTTTATGAAATTTGCCACGATGTCGGTAGAATTCAGTTTTGACGACATTATGTACAGACACATTGATGGTGTCTCTATGGGCTCTCCATTAGGGCCAGCATTGGCCAATATGTTTGTTGGTTTCCATGAAGAAGGTCTCCTATCTGGTCCAAATAAACCAGATATTTACTTTCGTTATGTTGACGACACCTTTTGTCTGTTCAACAATGAAACGGAAGCGGACGTTTTTTTACGTCCCTTAACAATATTCATCCAGCTCTGAAATTCACAATTGATGAGGAAGCTAATTCCTTACTCCCATTTCTTGATGTATTGGTTAATAAAGCTTCCTCTGGTTTCTTGACGTCAGTATATCGGAAACCTACCTTTACTGGTCTTTACACTCGTTGGGACTCATTTTGTCCCACAAAACAAAAGTTCAATCTTATTAATACCCTTACCCATAGGGCCTTAAAGATTTATTCGAAGACCAAGCTGGATGAAGAAATTAAATTCATCACTAAGACCCTCTGCAACAATGGCTATCCTTTAGACATTGTACAATCTACCATTAAAACGAAAATATCAAATTTTTACAAAAGCAAATAAACTTCTGTAGACAGATGCCCTATTTACCTTCGCCTACCTTGGCTTGGTAACATTAGCGATAGATTCGCCAAACAAATCTTTGTCTGTACAACAATGTTATTTTGCTGCAAATACACGAATGTTTTTTTCCTCCCGGCCGATCTTGACTTCTATTCGAAAAGATGTCCTTCCCCACATCACAATAATTCTATTATTTATTTATTTAAATGTAGTTGCAGTATGCACTACGTTGGGGTGACGTCACAAAGATTAGACATCCGCGTCAAACGTAAGCTCTACGGTTGGGTTTCCAGCCTGGCTTGAGGCACTAGCTGGTCTAGCCGCACTAAAGAGCTGTGATACAGCAAAACAGTCTGTATGTTGATGACTATATATATATATATATATATATATATATATATATATATATATATATATATATATGTTGTGTGTATTTAGGCAGCATTTTCTCATTTATGCAAACATTGTTAAAAATAACAGGATTCGTCTTTATACATTTTTTATTTTTTCAATTTTTCTGTTGGTCTTTATTTGTATTAAAATCAAAAGAATTCATAAATGTTCCATAGGTTTCACAGGTTTCACGAACGTTTGCGATTCTTCGTTGAATCATCCTCAGGTGTCAAATTAACAAAAAAAAGCTGGATAAAGAAGAAAATTTTTAAAAGACGGCGTAGAAAAGCGCATAGAACGTTTTTCGCATTGTTCAAGAGAGTCGTTGACGATTTAAATTCAGCAATGCTGGATGGCATCACAGAACAAAATCGCATTACGTTAAACATTTTAAAATGTTATTACTGGTTTCAGATGTGATGTTGTTAATTTTAGGTTGTTGTGTTTTTATGTAGATAGCTTCCAGTATTTTTTAATTGGTTTCGGAATGTATAATTGTCTCTTAAATCAGAGGGAGAGAAGTTATGTTTTTGTAGATGTTGGTAAATTGATCTAGAGTTTACAAGATGCATGGTGGGGTGGCGGAATAGGGTAATGGTTGTAAAACCAATGTAGCTATTAGCTTTCTAGTGTGTTTTTTAGTTGCGGAAGAATTGTTTTTTACTACAAGATTTTAGGCTTTAAATTTCTTATAGTAAATAATTTTATTGTTATTTTCAATTGGGGATATGTATCTGTGTATAATATTTTTCATGGCTTTTTCTTCTAATCTGAAGTTTGGTTGCATTTGATTACAATAGTATATGTTAATATTGTTCGAGTTGTGATGTTAAATATTATTATTATTATTTGTACTGGTGTTTTTTAAAGTTTTGAATCATTAATTATATATATATATATATATATATATATATATATATATATATATATATATATATATATATATATATATATATATATATATATAACCAACGTTCTTGCTAAGGTCGTGCCTGTGAGGTAGGACGGGAATAAAGAATTTTACATGCATCAAATATTATCATAATTTAAGTCGCTTCTAACCCCACACATTTACGCATCGGGTAATATTAGGTGCAGTAATCAGAATATGTGTACGCATATAAAAGACATGATACATCCGCATATTCGCACAAACATTTCTTATCACTCATACATACACACGCACAGATAAAACGTATACTCAAACACATATGTGTTTACACAGTAACAAGCGAGACCAGCTTAGATATCGTCTAAACATGGTTGGAAATAACACAACCATATCACCGTGTATTAAATATATGTGGGTTTGTAAAAAGATTTAAAAATATATATATATATATATATATATATATATATATATATATATATATATATATATATATATATATATATATATATATATATATGGGGGGGTGTATACACTGTATTAAGGGTGAAACTATTTAACCTGTTCCACCATTATATGTTTTATTTGCTTCAAGTTGTGTCTATCCGTCACACCTCTGCATTGTGTTGCCTTCTAAGTATCACATTTCTATATACAAGTAAACAATGCTTCAAGAAAACTATATATATATATATATATATATTTAAATAAATAATATGTTTATTTAAAAAAGCCTCTGCATTTTACTGGTTTAAAAAAACCTGTTTCAATTACAAAATTTAAATGCATTCTATACAGTGGAACTCTTTACATTTATATATATTATATTCCCGAAACAGTTTTTCATGGTAAACAACTGATGATCCCTTTAATAATGTTAGAAGCAAACTAATATAATAACTGAAAAAGTTAAATTTACGTACATGAGTGATTTTCCACTGAACGCGTTGGGACTTTAAGTTTTTATTTATCAGATTTATAAATCTGATAAATAAATAAATAAACTTTAAAAGGAAAAAAGTATTTTGTTGTGATGAATGATTTCGTGAACGAAATGTTTTGGTAAACCTTCAAAAAAGCACATATAAATGCTCTGTACCCTGAAATTGAGTATCATCGAGCTTATTTTTACTGGCCTAATCCCGGTCTTCACTGAATTAAATATCTTCTAAGTGAAAAATCTCTCTCTCTCTCTCTCTCTATATATATATATATATATATATATATATATATATATATATATATATATATATATATATATATATATATATATATATATATTAAATAAACGTGCAAATTAATTTGTGTATGTGTACTAGGCGTACATCATTCAGGGCTGGCTGCTTCGACAATAACTAAATTGTCTAAAAGAAATTTCAGATATAGATAGAAATTCAGACTAGCAAAATTATGACCTTCTTTCCAAGGTTATGACTACTGGGGTAGGGGCGTGGTTGAAGACTTTTATGTGCGTCAAATATTATCATAATTAAAGTCGCCTCTTCCTCAGCACGTTTACACAATTACGACTTAAATTATAATAATATTTTACGCTCATAAAAGTCTTCAACGCCGAAAACGTAAAAGCATGTAAAACAAATTATAGTTATTATAATTTTAACATTTCGAGAGGTCCACGCTCTTTGTCAAAAAATGATTTAAAAAAATGAATGAAAATGAAACCGTTCAGATAAACTGGAATTTTCAACTTTGTGCAGCGTTGATATTTTGTATTAATGTGCAAATCAGTTCACGTGAAAGCTCTCTACCGATTGCCAAAAAAACCGTTGTCTTTTTTATGCACGTGTGTGCGTTCATTTCGTTGTGAAGTACAGTTAAAACAACTGATTCTTTGAGTGGACAGAGTTAACTTTAAAAATATACATTTTTCTCAGTCTGTAGAATATTTATACATACTCAAGTTAAGACTTGTTTCGTGTATATTCAGTTTTATAATCGATTTTGGGTTTGTTTTTTTTTTCGGTTTACGTACATATGTGTAGACGGAAAATTGGTTTGGTTGAAATGTTCGGCTATTTGGAAGTCTGATGTGTTATGTCTAATACAGGGCCGGCGGGACAGTTATGAAAGTGGGGGGGCCGGTTAAATACATGCATATCAACTTAATTATTGATGACCGTAAAGTGTGGGGGGTTCAGCAAGCCTGCCCCCCTCCCCCGGTGCCGCCGTCCATGTAATATCTAGTTAGTGGTTTTTAAATCTATATCTAAAAGGTTGATTTAAATCTATGTACAAAAGGTTGATTTAAATCTATATCTAAAAGGTTGATTTAAATCTATGTACAAAAGGTTGATTTAAATCTATATCTAAAAGGTTGATTTAAATCTATATCTAAATGGTTGGTTTAAATCTATATATAAAAGGTTGATTTAACAACCACAAACTAGAAATGTGGAATCATAATATTTGTTTACAAGAGGAAAGAACTGTACAATTGTGCATTCCGTTGAAAAAAAAAGGGTTTTTTTTTTCATTTTGTAGTTTGTTAAACTTTGTTGAAAAAAATGTGTGTGTCATTGTTTTTTCTGTGAATGCAAAGAGTGGTTTTCATTAATCGATGCCAAATATGGTATTATATTCTGGTCTTTTGTTGTACTTTGGACTAAGAAGAGAAACTGTTTTTTGTAAACAAACAATTTTTTTAATAATTATTAGCTTAAGTAGGATTCATTAAGTGTTTAAAATCGTGGTCAGTCGAATAATTAATTCAGGTTACGATGTGGCAATTGAAAGATACGTTGTTTTGAGCGGTGATTTATTTTCTTCGGGGTTCGGAAGAAGTTGCTGTTGAAGTCAATCTGGATTTGTAGGAACCCTGACGGTGTGTTTATTTTTCGAGGAGTCTTGCAATGTGTCATAGTATGGGCTTTTGGAGGGAGCTAAAAGAGATATTCAAAGTTTAGCCAGTATGAAATCAAATTGGTACTTGATCTCGGGTACCGACCTGGGAGAGCTTTCCCCACATACGGAAAGGCAGGCATGATGTGAAAAGACAGACGGTCATAGTCATTTCTGTGGATCAATTGGAACTCAAGAATACCGAAGTTATATATATATATATATATATATATATATATATATATATATATATATATATATATATATATATATATATATATATATATATATATATATATGATGTGAGTAAACTTTAAGATGAAGTTGTCAATTGTGGTCCCGTCTTCGGATTTTTATGCATACTGAGGACATCCCACCCCCACTGCGCAGATAGAATCATGGGGAATGAAAAGGTTAGACATAGCTGGAGCCTCTGCTTTTGGGAGTTCGATGGAGTGTGATCCACCTTGATGTGCATGTCGGAAGGCAAATGGATTTCATATATGGTGTCAGAATATAAGAAAGGCACCGGATTAATGTAAATCTATAGAGTATAAGAGTAAGACGTCGGCCTGTTTTCGCAATCTGATGCGTACCGGTGGTATGGTGTGGTGTACTGTGGTGTGGTGTGGTGTGGTTAATAACCTTCGACGTTTTGCCGTGTAGTTAGAAACATGGGGTGGGTTGTTATGTAGAATTTGGAGTTGGCGTTTCCTCAGATAACAGGGGTTGGAAGTTTGATGAAGGTGTGATGTTTTTCGGTGATTCATGCCAGGAGTGCTGAAGTGTCTCGAACATCGGGTTCAGAGATGGTGATCGTGTATAGTCGCGGTACCTTATATAAAACTCTATGGCTGACCATATGAGAAGATATTATAAAAAGAGGGGATTCTGTTTTTTTTTCTTTTATATCTATGTAATACGCATGAGTTAAATTAATTTCAAATCGGTTCTAATTTTATGCATTGGAAGAGTATGTGTCTGTGTATAATGAATGCCTGAGAATGGCGTATAAGGACCCCGTAAGGTAAATAGACAGGTCGTTGTGGCTTGTGTGTTTTAACCTATGCAGTTAGTCAAATAAACAATATATGATTTAAACACATGTTAATCCTATTGCTTTATATCTGGAGCCTTATTTTGCACAGAAACTGACTCGTTTCATTAGAATTTCGTTTAGGGGACGTAGATTGTGTGGTTTCATCCGACGCAGTCAGTTAATAAATGTAAAGGATTTAAAGATATGTTAATCCTGGGGCCTAATTTACACATAACATGTAATCGCTATTTTAAGAGTTAGTTATGAGAGCGTGGCTTGTTTGTTTAAACCCGCATAGTTGGTCAATGATTAGAGGGTTTAAATACATGCTAATCTGCTTACTTTGTGTTTGCAGCTTTTGTTTGCACAGAAAATGAATGTTTTTAGAGTGTATTTTGGGGGTGTTGTAATTATTCAAAAAGATGATAGAGGATTTAAAGACATCTTTATCCTACAGCTTTATATCTGAAGCCTCATTTTGCACAGAAACTAAATCGTTTGTTAGGGTTTATTTTGGAGTGTGGCTTGTGTATTTTTATCTGGCCCAGTCGTTTAATAAATATCGAGGATCTAAAGACATGTTAATTTATTTTTGCAGTTTGCACAAAGTACATAATGAGCCATGCCTTAAACTGGATGGCAAGGAGATTCAAAGGGCAGACGAGCATACGTTCCTGTGAGTTATTTTATCCCTCATATAAAGTATCTCTGGAAAAAATGCAACAAGGCAATAAATCCTTACTCGAGGTCGAAACTCGATTATGGAAGTTTCATATACGGTGCAGCAAGACTATCATACCTGAAGAAATTGGAAACTATTCATCACCAGGGACTAAGACTCACATTGGGATGATTTTGCACGTCTCCGGTGGAAAGTTTGTATGTTGAAGCGAATGAAGGTCTTTTACTTCTAAGGAGAGAGAAGTTGGCACTTCAGTATGTGACAAAGTTATCATCATGCCCATTAAACCCTGCATACGGATGCGTATTTAATCTTCAAAATAAAACTCCGAGAGAAAAAGCAGTGCCATCAGATCTTTTAGCTACCGCATCGAGGAACTAAGAAATAAACTGGAGTTCGAATCTAGTCTCATTCACCAATCGATAATCTCCAAAATTCCACCATGGGAATTAGAACAACCATCTTAGATCCTGGATTTGACAACAGCTGCAAAGAACAAAACTAATCCAATTGTGTTTGAGGATGAATTTGAACTTATAAAAAACTATCATTCGAACTATAAATACATCTATACAGTTGGATGTGCTGCTGTCTTAGATAAGACGAAATGCAGTATAGGATACTAGACAGGGCGTCAAATTTCAGTGCAGACATATACTTGGCTCAAAAGATAATATAAGATATAATACTGACAGATTCATCATCTTCTCTGACTCCCTATCGATGCTCACAGCACTAAGGAGCAAAAATATGGATAACTCTTTAGTAGTGAAAATCTTAAACAAAATTACAACTATCTTTATAACAATAAAGAATGTGAAATTAAATTATGCTGGATACCGACTCATATCGGTATTCGTGGAGACGAAAAAGCGGATAAACCCGCAAAAGAATCACTGAACATGATAGCTACCAATACTGGGATCCCATACACTGATCTTCGACCTTCTATAAACAGGATAATCAAAGAAAAATGGCAAGAATATTGGACTGAGTTCCCAAATAATAAATTATACAAGATTTGACCAACTATTGATGAGTGGCACCTGGCCTATAGAACAGCAAGAAGAGAAGAAGTTATAATAGCCAGACTCCATATAGGACACATATATATTACTCACAAGCATTTATTGGAAAGAGAGTAGTCTCCAATGTGCATATCATGTCAAGAATCTTATACAGTCAAACATATATTTATAGAGTGTCAAGATCTGCAACTAAGCCGAAAGTAATACTACAACTCGGAAAACCTAAAGGATCTTTTTAAAGACTCAACCCCAAAGAAAATCTTAGACTTCATAAAATTTGAAAATGAAATAACGCATTTGAAACTAAATAATTTAATTTCAAATGCGCTAATTAACTTTTCATTGTCTTTCAAGACAACATGAAATAATTACCGTAACTTGGGAGTTCATTTGACAGCTTTATTCGGCATTCTATTATCTATATATAGTTGTTATGCAGAACAACGAATCAACATAAAAACACAAATCAAACCAAACATGTTAATCCTATAGCTTTATATCTGGAGCCTCATTTTGCACAGAAACTGAATCGTTTGTTAGCGTTTATTTTGGAGTGAGACTTGTCTATTTTTATCTGGCTTAGTCCGTTAATAAATATCGAAGATTGAAAGACATGTTAATATAATAGCTTGATATCTAGAACATCATTTGGCACGGAAACTGAATCATTTGTTCGGTGTGATATGAGAGTTTGGCTTTGTATTTTTATATGGCCCAGTTGGTCAATAAATATCACGGATTTAACGACATGTTATCCTATAGCTTTATTTCTTGGAGCTTCATTTTGCATTGAAACTGAATCTAAATTTTAGTGCCAGTTGTGTGTTTTTTCTGGCCCACTCGGTCACTAAATATCAAGGATTTAAAGACATATTTATCCTGTAACTTTATACCTGGAGCCTCATTTTGCACTAAAACTGAATCGTTTGTTAAGGTTTATTTTAAAGTGTGGCTTGTATATTTTTATTTGGCCCAGTCGGTCAATCTGGATATTGCACGGAAACTGAATCGTTTTTATGCTGTATTTTGGAGTGTGAGTTGTGTGTTTTTATCTGGCCGAGAGGTCAATAAATATCGAGGATTAAACGACAAGTAAATCCTATTGCTTTATTTCTTGGAGCCTCATTTTGCACAGAAACTGAATCGTTTGTTAGGGTTTATTTTAGAGTGTGGATTATGTATTTATATCTGGCCAAGTCGGTCACTAAATATCTAGGATTTAGAGCCATGTTAACTCTATTGCTTGATATCTGGAGCCTTATTTTGCAGAGAAAATGTATCGTTCTATTAAAATTTGTTGTCGGGGCGTGGCTCGTGTGTTTTCACTCACGCTGTTAAGCAATGAATATCGAGGATTTGAAGACATTTTTATCCTATATTTTTATATCTGTAGCCTCACGGTGAATGCAGTCGCATTCATATAGTTTGTTTCGGGGGCGTTGCTTGTGTGGTTTCTCATCTACGCATTTGATCACAAATAGGATTTAAAGACGTGGTAATCCTTTTGCTTGATCTGTGTAGCCACATTTCTCACGGAAAATAATGTCGCTTTCACAGAGTTTGTTTTGGGGGCGTTGCTTGTGTTTTCTCGCCTACGCAGTTGGTCAAAAAAAGGATTGAGCATTTAAAGACGCGTTCATCCTTTAGCTTTTTATGTTGATTTGATTTCATAGTTGGGTGCACTGACCTACATTTTATTTCTCGTTTTATAGTTTGTTTATGAGAAATTTAAGTTTTTCATTTGATAAAATCTGTCCGTTTTTCTCAGTAAGTGGGTGGACAAATTGGAATAAGAAAAAGGAAACAATATCAAGAACGCTCATCCCTGCCAATGTTTTGCTCACAGGTAAATCAAGTTGGAAAAAAAGATATTAACTCACTGCATTTATTATCGAGATAATTGTTGCATGTGGTTTGCTAGTAATTACCAACGAGTTGTTATATAAATAGGTTTAATTGAGCGATATAATGCAGTCTCCTGTAAAGAAGGGTTTGTAAAGAAGGTTACCTTTACCGTTTGTTAAAGGTCTCTCTCTCTCTGCGTTCTTCTTTTTCCTAAGTTGTTACCGTTATCGAATAAATTTAAAATCTTCACTTTTTCTGAAAACGTTTGTTGATCCGAACGAAACTGGTAAAATCTCTCGTCTCTTGATGATTTTTCTTGTATTTACATTTGTTTTTTCCATTTGTCTTTTTTTTTCACACATCTTGTCTTTCACGGCATTTCATTTTTATGATATATCGTGCATTTTATCCTCATATATATATATATATATATATATATATATATATATATATATATATATATATATATATATATATATATTGTGTTATAATGAAGTAACTCCAGGCGGAAATCCGTGTATGAGAAAGCAATGTAATAAACAGAGCAAGAATAAAATAAAATATAGTAACACGAAATTACATAAGCATCGATGCAATAATTTATTTCAACCTTGTGGTATTTTCAAGCATCCGATTTAGACGATTACATTTTTGAAACTGAAAAAGAAAAATATATATATATAGTGAGTTAAGATCAACCAAATTTGAACATTATTAATATTAGTTTCAAGAATTCAAACACAACGATTATTTGGCGTACGATCGTTTCCAAGACACTTACTTTAGAAATATTTTATTTTGTATTATAATTCTGATGACTCCAAACCGTTTTATAGATAGAGAGATGGGAGAGAAGGGGAGAGAAAATATTCTAATGTTATTCAAACCATATCAACAAAGAACAAATTCTCACCAATTTCACCAAAATATCAATTTTTATTTGCAGCATACAATTGTTTCGGCCTACCACCAAGATATATATAATAATGTTCCAAATGTTCAAAGCCGTTATTTCTTGGGATGGTTATCTTCAGTGCTCGTAAAAAGGGAGGTAATTGCAAACAGTACTTATTTTTTTTTATTAGTTAGTTTCTCTATGTCTTATTTACATATCTTTTTTTATTATTATAGTGTTCAAGGGGGTAGTTTACGCCTGTACATTCAGATCACGACATAAATATATATATATATATATATATATATATATATATATATATATATATGTGTGTGTGTGTGTGTGTGTGTGTGTGTGTGTGTGTGTGTGTGTGGGTGCGTGTGTGTGTGTGTGTGGGTGTGTGTGTTTGTGTGTGTGTGTGGGTGGGTGGGTGGGTGTGGGGGGAGGGTGTAATATTAACAATAATTGAATATTATTATAAGCCCCTTCCAAGTAAAATTGAAAGTCGAGCACTGTTGGAAAGATTATAATTAAACATTCACCTAAAAGCTTCAGTGCAATGCTCCGACTCTGTCGTTGAGTGCTATCGAATGCTTAGATGGCTATGCTCGTGCTTTCATTTCTCCGTTATTACATGACAATCCCTCGTGGCCTAATGAGACTAGGTGAACACCTACAAATTCAAGGTGTATGGGGTTTTCGGCCTATGACCGTCTTAGATTGTTATTTTGCTGATGAAAGCCATAAGCTCAAAACGACATTTTACGTAGGTAAAATATTAAAAATAATTGAATATTATTATAAGCCCCTTCCAAGTAAAATTGAAAGTCGAGCACTGTCGGAAAGATTATAATTAAACATTCATCTAAAAGCTTCAGTGCAATACTCCGACTCTGTCGTTGAGTGCTATCGAATGTTTAGGTTTCAACACTCGCCGCTTTCAGTGTAAACATCACATAATTTCTCCATTATTACGTGACAATCCCTCGTGGCCTGAACGCCTACAGATTCAAGATGTATCTGTGAATGGTGTTCGCGTCTTATGACCGTCTGGGGTTGTTGTTTCCCTGCGTTGATGAGAGCCATAAACTCGAAACGACGTCGTACGTAGATAAAACTATTTTAAAACTATTAAAACGAATTTTTCGTTTTGCGATCATTTCGCTAGAAAACCCTAGTCTTGTCAAGCAGAGATGTTGTAGAAGTAGTAGCAGTACCTGTTTGTAGTTGTCCGTCAGAATGGAAATATGGCGAAGATGTTTTTATTTTTATCTTTTACACTGGTTTCTCTCTATATATAATAAAATGGTGAGATGATAAAGATAAAATATTATGTTTAAAATTATCCTATCAAGAAAAGTCAATGCTCAATATACGAGATAGAGCAATTCTAAAATGAAATGAGTGATAAAAATAAAAATTAGAAAAAAGAACAATTTTTATTGAATCATCAAGTAGTTTAAACATGGAAGATATCAAAAAATTAAAGCCAAGTGAAATTTTATGAAATAAATATTTATTTTTTTTAACGAAGAAAGAAAAATAAACAGGTGATAAATTACATTTTGAAGTTTTTTTTAGTTTTTTTTACTAAAAATTATTTTTAGTGTGTAATCAGATAAAAATGGCGTCGTTAGTGTTAGGGTTTTTTTTTACTGAAAATGATTTTTTGCTTCGTTAGGGTTAGGGTTTATTTTTTGTTTTGTTTTTTTTGCCTGCACATTTTTACTTTTGCAATCAGTTTTTCTTCCTGACAAAAGTTAATCACTCCTTCAACAGACGCAACAGCCAGTAATAGCTTGTGAAAATTCTTTGCAGTATTTTCAAGTTTCAATCAGTTGAAATGTTGACATGTCGTCTGCTTATTCGTTTCAATCAGTTGGAATGTTAACATGTCGTCTGCTTATTCGTTTCAATCAGTTGGAATGTTGACATGTCGTTTGCTTATTCGTTTCAATCAGTTGAAATGTTGACATGTCGTCTGCTTATTCGTTTCAATCAGTTGAAATGTTGACATTTCGTCTGCTTATTCGTTTCAGTCAGTTGAAATGTTGACATGTCATCTGCTTATCAGTTGAAATGTTGACATTTCGTCTGCTTATTCGTTTCAGTCAGTTGAAATGTTGACATGTCATCTGCTTATCAGTTGAAATGTTGACATGTCGTCTGCTTATTCATTTCAATCAGTTGAAATGTTGACATGTCGTTTGCTTATTCGTTTCAATCAGTTGAAATGTTGACATTTCGTCTGCTTATTCGTTTCAGTCAGTTGAAATGTTGATATGTCGTCTGCTTATTCGTTTCAATCAGTTGAAATGTTGACATTTCGTCTGCTTATTCGTTTCAATCAGTTGAAATGTTGATATGTCGTCTGCTTATTCGTTTCAGTCAGTTGAAATGTTGACATGTCGTCTGCTTATTCGTTTATATCAGTTGAAATGTTGACATTTCGTCTGCTTATTCGTTTCAATCAGTTGAAATGTTGACATTTCGTCTGCTTATTCGTTTCAATCAGTTGAAATGTTGATATGTCGTCTGCTTATTCGTTTCAATCAGTTGAAATGTTGACATTTCGTCTGCTTATTCGTTTCAATCAGTTGAAATGTTGACATGTCGTCTGCTTATTCGTTTCAATCAGTTGAAATGTTGACATGTCATCTGCTTATCAGTTGAAATGTTGACATGTCGTCTGCTTATTCGTTTCAATCAGTTGAAATATTGACATGTCGTCTGCTTATTCGTTTCAATCAGTTGAAATGTTGATATGTCGTCTGCTTATTCGTTTCAATCAGTTGAAATGTTGACATGTCGTCTGCTTATTCGTTTCAATCAGTTGAAATGTTGACATGTCGTCTGCTTATCAGTTGAAATGTTGACATGTCGTTTGCTTATTCATTTCAATCAGTTGAAATGTTGACATGTCATCTGCTTATCAGTTGAAATGTTGACATGTCGTCTTATTCATTTCAATCAGTTGAAATGTTGACATGTCGTCTGCTTATTCGTTTCAATCAGTTGAAATATTGACATGTCGTCTTATTCGTTTCAATCAGTTGAAATGTTGACATGTCGTCTGCTTATTCGTTTCAATCAGTTGAAATGTTGACATGTCGTCTTATTCGTTTCAATCAGTTGAAATGTTGACATGTCGTCTGCTTATTCGTTTCAATCAGTTGAAATGTTGTGTGTCTATTTTCTCGCAATTTGATTGCCTAACCACTTCGGTACTTTCCGGCGGTTTACGTAAACATCTGGAAAGTGCATACGCCAAGTAGATTTTAGCATGAGTCCTAATCTAAAGAAGTACCATCATTTTAAAGAAAATACTTTTGGGAAATTAGTCAAAATCAATTTACTTTTCTTTACCTACTCACTTGTGACCTATTTGCGTTAAAAGAAAAAATATTTAATACTTAAAAGAAATTTTAAGCAATTTAATTTACCGTAAATAGTGACTGAATAAACGTTTGTTCGTTAGTTACCACCACCATCACGTGGTTCACTTTTTTGATGGACCAAATTTGTTTCTTTTTTGTGTACAATTACCTATCATTCGGGGGGGGGGGGGGTTCTTAATATTTTATATTTTAGAGCAGGGATAACTTTCCTATATAAATTTAACGTAAACTGATCACCTACTTAATGGATATCACCATTTTTTTAATTTTTTTCTGTGCAACTAATCATGTTACTAAAATATTACCGATGTTTTTCCAAAATATTTTAGATTTTAACGTGGGGGATTACTTTCCTATATAAATTTAACATAAAATTATCACCCACCCACTTTCTGACCATCACCAATGTGACCATTTTTTTCCTGTGTACACTTTGCTTTAGTATATATATATATATATATATATATATATATATATACTTTTCAATTTTTTTCTTTAAAAGCCTAAGACATTACCCGTAAAGGCTATAAAAGTCAGGTGAGAATGTTAACGAGCTGAGCTTTTTCCTCAGTTTCTGTTGCATGGGCAAACTAATGCGTTCGGAGTTCATTTGGGCATCGTTTCTGGCCGCGCTCGAATGTCGGGGCAAAGGCATGTTCAGAGCATATACATTCAGCGGACGAGTGTTTCCAAATCACACAATCAAAAAGTTGTTTTAATCTTATGTAGTGAATTCACTACTTTATGGAAGTTGATGCGCCAAAACAAATCATTTGCTGTTCTGCACGAGTATTGGAATTGTACGAATTAAAAACTAAAAAACGATCACTCTACCCATTAAGAAATTGTTACTTTTGTCAAAAATACAAATAAAAAATGGTTGCACTCTTATTTCTACATTAAGATTCCGAAAAGTGATGATGGTCAAGAAATGGGTGATCATTTTACTTTAAATTTATATAGGAGACTGATCCCCCAGGTTAATATCTAAAATATTGTTTAAAATAAAAAGAAAAAAAAGAACGGAAATCTCTAGCGACATACTCGGAAGATGTACACGGAAAAAAAATTGGTCAAATTGGTGATGGTCATAAAATGGGTGATCAGTTTACGTTAAATTTATATAGGAAACTGACCTCCCTCTAAAATCTAAAATATTTGTATAAAAAATTTGGCGAATGTGTAGTTTGACAGCCAAAATGGCGGACAACTCTGACGTCAAGCTAGCGTCTGCTCTATTCAACCGGTGCCTCGAAAAAGTGGTCCCTTGTTTAATTGTGATAAACATTTTAATTGTGAAAATAAACTTTTAAATTTAACACCGTTCGATTTCGGCGGAATTTTTCCGCGCCATTCCAAATGAATAAAATGCATTTCATATGTGAAGACGAACAACCAGCCATCAAGCTTTGCTTAGTTAATATTTCCTTAGAGAGAATTCATACTGGAAACGGCTGATTGTTTTGAAACTTTGCGATGGTTAGCAAGGCACGGATTAATCGCCAATTGACGTATTTGTCTAAAATGTCAATTGCAAATGTCATTATACGCCGCAAATGGACGTTCTTTTTATTGATAATTACTGTTGGACGTGCAGGACATGTCGGAGAAAAAAAAACGAACGTACGTGTTAGATCGTTCTTTGAGCGTTCCCACATAAAGCTAGAAAAATTGATTGAAATTATATATCGGTGATCTATAGAGGAGTCTCGGGTGAACGTGTGCAAGCAGACGGCCGTATCAAACTATGCTATGGTTGATTGGTATAATTTCATTTTACCCCGCCTAATAAACTGGTATTGTCCGGGCCTTTGGGTCTAAATTTACGCCGGTCTGTTGGGGGTTGTCTGGTCCTGTGCAGTTCTAGGAGGTGCACCCTCCCAGGCTTCGCCTCCCCTCTTTGGGGAGGAGTAAGTTTATTGCTTACTATCTGAGGCGCCCCTACCGGGGAATGCCGACGGGGCTGCCCAGGCAATTTTTAAATGGCCAGAGTGTTCACCTCTCGGGCGCTGGCTTATCTAATCCCACTTTCCCGACCTTGTGTCACATCTTACCTTGTGGGAGGTAGATAAATAAATGCATTAGAGAAATTTGCACACTTCATTTGCTTGACAATCCTCTGGAGATGGGTTGACCTGGTCGAACTGTTGAAATTGACTAAAGTAAGTTTATGAATCAAAAACATCACCGTGGAAGATATAAAGAAATGTTGGTTATCTTTCGAAAAAATGTTGATTAAAATAAAATTTGTAAAAAGGAAAAACAATAATTTACTTTAAAAAGAAAGAAACAGTTTTTTTAATTGTACATAAATGTTGGTTATTTCCCAGAAAAATGTTGGTTAAAAGTTTTGTTGATTTTATTTTCACAAAAAAATTTTAAAAAGGAAATATTTTCTTATTTTACGTTGTTTCATGTACACGAGGAACCATTTTTTCGAGACACCGGTTGAATAGAGAAGAGTTGTCCGCCATTTTTGGCTGTCAAACTACACATTCGCCAAATATTTCTCCAAAAAACAGAATTCTCTAGAAAAAGGATCGGTAATTGTATACAGAAAAAAGAAAAAACTTTGATCCGTAAAAAAGGTGAAAACAAGTTGTGGTGGTAAATAATTAATAAGCGCCACTGAGTAAAACAATCCGTATTCAGCCATTACAGGAAGTTAATACATAACCGGATTATTTTACTCACAGTCTCTATTCACGACAAATATAAATTGCTTAAAACTTCTTTTAAATATTAAGTATGAGAAAAAAGTTAACGCAAATAGCTCACACACAAATGAGTAGATAAAGAAAATAAATTGTTTTTGAATAATTTCCTTTAAAATAATTTATGTCGGTAATAGTTTGATTACCAATAAATGTAAGTCTTTGCAGCGGAACAAGTTACACCGAATTATTACTTGTTTGCCTAAAACTGTTAAGTGTTAAAACACTAAAACAGTTATATCTGGTTGCAGTGAAAACGAAAGGAAATAACTCAAAGAAAAGGGAGATAATTCAAAGAAAAGGGAGATAATTCAAAACAAAGGGACATAATTCAAAGAAAAGGGAGATAACTCAAAGAATACAAACATTCTAATTTAAAGAATAATGACAACATAGTCTCTGGGCATTTTTTAATTTTTAAATTAATAATCTCATGTAAGCTTTAAAAGAAAATTTCTTTAAATCTTATTGAGGTAAAAAATGTATTATAGTTAACCACGAGAGGAGATAAATATACAACAAATAACTGCTACCAAACGCAAGAAAATTTACTTTTCTGCATAAGTATGAATACTGATTGTAAGATTTATTATCTATGAATTTGTTTTTTTTATGAATTTGTCGATTTATTTTTAGGTCGTCGAGAATTTCAAGATAATAAAAATAAATGCTTTTCTAAAAGGAGGATTAGTAGAACCATAATCCGGGGTTGGTTGCCAGTTGAATTAGGGTAAGTTGTTTTTTTTTATCTTTTAACAAAAAAAGGCTACTGTTCTGCACACATCTAATCTTCTCTGAAGTCATCAGAACTAAGCCTGTCCTTAACACTCACATTACACATGCATTGTATCATTCTTATATCATTTCTCTCCATGCAACACATGTCCTCAACCCTCACTGGCAATACATCATTACACTGCATACACATGTCTGATAGACTCTTCCTTTGATCGACTATGGTAACGCTCTGTTGGTTAGTAATGACAATAGTTCTTTAAAATCACTCCATCCACTCCTAACTCTTGTAATCACACTAGCACCTGCTCCTCCCTGTGCTCCAATGGTATCACCATGGGAACTAAACTTCTGAACAAACTCAATAACACTGTCATCCATCGAGTACCATTATTTTTGCCAAATTTAATTGTGCGGTAGATTTAGCAGGGATGTGTGGCCAATGGCAAAAGAAATCTGAAATCGAGATAAATTTCTTAACCTGGAGGGCCATGGCCCCCACCAATTTCCCAATCTAAGGGTTCAAGCGTTCACTTATAATCGCCTAAAAAAAGTAGAATCTCATTTGGGGGGAGGCAGAGGGTGATTTAGTGAAGGATGTTAATCTGCAATACCTTTTTCTTTTCATACTGAAAGTGCCGACTAATATGTTTTAAAGGAGATAGGAAGATATTTATTGATGAAACAAAAGTCTTCTACCTTCCCTACTGATGAATCGTTTGAAATATGGCAAAATAAAAATTTTCAAAGAAAGGGAGGTGAAGCAAGGCAAGACAAACGATGACAGAGAAAGGAAGAGGAAGAGGGAAAACAGGAAAAGAGAAAGAAAGACAAGAATGTAAAGTGATTTGGTCTTTTCTCATAAAAAATAGCGTAATTCCACTTTTTCTGAATTACAAACGAGTGAAATTTTGTTCCAGAATTTTTTAGATGAGGATTGATAATTTGTATTATTTGGAGTCTTCGGACTACTGTTCTCATCTTCGGTGTTATTCTCACAACGTTTCAGCTGATGTAACCTGTGACTTTCTTCAGGTTTATTTTGTCGAACTCGGGAATCTTTCTGTCGAACTCGGGAATCTTTCTGTCTACAGAAGTTCGAATAGAATCCTTTATTTGATCCACGGAGGTAGCTTGTTCAGCCATGACCGGGTACAAGTCTTAAGTAATTGGCAATTGTATTCTTAGTATCAAGAACTCGTGTCGTAACAGATAAAGCCTTCAGTGACATTTTTCTGAAGGTTGAAGGTTCAATCCTCAGTGCGGGTAATACTAAGAATATAATTGTGAATTACTTAAAACTTCGACCCAGTCATGGCTGAAAGAACAGGAGCAAATGACTCCCGTTAATTGAATAAAGGGTTTCGTTTAAAATCCCATACAGATTCCCAAGTTCGACAAGATGCACCTAAAAAAGAACGGAGGGTACATCGGCTGAAACGTTGTGAGAATAACATCCAAGATGAGAACAGAACAGTAGTCCAAATATTCCAAGTTGTACAAACTAAGTATATACTTCTTTAATTTTGTAGATGTGTATATGTATGTGTCCTTCTTTTCTAATTAAAAAATTATTTATTTTAATTTTAATTTTGCTTTTAAATAAAAAGAAAATTTAATTAAAAAAATTTAATAAAAGTTTTTTTTAATTTGAATTTTTTTTAATAAATTTTTTTTTTTACAAATATTTGTTATTGGCACTTTGTTAATCTTTCAGGGACAAAGCAGCACACTTTGGCAGCCAGCTCCAACGGAACTTGAACAATCACAGTTTAGATTCGTTTCTTAAGTCGGGAAGGACGCAAAACTGACGAATGAGATGGCCACACAAGCAGTCCAAAATTATTTTAGGGTTGACAGCACTCTCAACCCTAAAAAAATTTTAATTCCAAAAAATTATTTTTTTTATTTTTTTGAATGAAAAATTTTTTTTTTTTAATTAATAATAAAAATTGCAAGTTTTAATCTTATACAAATCTGATTTCCATCTTTGTTATTTTCTGTTTATTCCAACCCTGTAATGATCTAACCCATGAAAAGAGAATCTCAACAAAAAAGTCGCATGATACGTAACATATAATAAAATAAAAAGTGGGATTCTTATTAGACTTGACCTTTTGGTTGCCACTCGTGTTCGCTGTTATTAAATAAATTATTGTTTATTCTATTCACTTAACATCACCTTTCTCTTGTCCAGGGTTGAATGTTTTTTTATATTTTTCAGCTCACAGTTCAGCCGGGTCAACTATCTCCAAATTCCACTCAGTATGCTTTTGTTCGATCACTTGCTGTCAAGTTTTTTTAGGGCCAGTCAACATTCCTGCGAATCAAGACATTCAAGCTTCTGCAATGGTTTATCCAGGAGAGTGAACACTCCATCTAACCATACTAGTGTAACTGATTCATCCTTAGGATAACCTCCATACTGAGCAAGTGTAGTACTTTCACAAAATCCTCTGACCTGATGTTGGGTTTGGTCAGATTTCACATTGCAGATCCATCTGATCATGGATCTGTTATTACGCTGCCGTCGAGTGGGAGAGTAGAGGATGAAGGGGGAGACAGCTCGCGATGCTATCAGAGGCAACAGCTCACGAAATTTTACACATGCCGCCTTCACCATTGTGGTTGTAATGAGTTAACATCCACCATCTGAACTCAGCGTGCCTTCTACCTCCAGAGTATTGTCATCTAGTACCATCTCTTTGTGCGGACGTCTGTCAATCAGGTCACTACACTGGAAACAGAATTCACAATGAGAAAAATGTGCCTACAAAGGACTG
Source organism: Sepiola atlantica (assembly GCA_963556195.1). Lineage (NCBI taxonomy): Eukaryota > Metazoa > Mollusca > Cephalopoda > Sepiida > Sepiolidae > Sepiola > Sepiola atlantica. Next base: position 21,267,561 of record OY744519.1, on the reverse strand, counting down.
TCTTTAACTGATGTCGCTTTAACCAACTCTGCCAAAAAACAAGACTATAATAGACTGAAGGTTTAATCTGTACAGCTCAAATTCCGACCTTGTGAACAATGTCTCCCTTATTTTTATTATTAGCCCATATCGTTTTCGGATGTGTCAAACAGAAACTACAGTGAACTTACAAACTAAACAGAGGTTAAAGTGACGTCAGCTAAAGGTAGTCCCTGTTTGTAGGCACAGCTTTGAACCATGTAGATCTCCTTTACGTTTGTCTTTGAGAATTTTCTATGTTCCCAGCCATCTAGAATAATTAACAGTTAATAGCAGTATCACCTACGCAAACACGGGTGGAAGACTAGATCAAAGATGCAATTCAGCATTGTAGCAACAGTGCGAAGTCAGTCTTCTGTCATCTGCAAGCTCGCTATTTCGTTGTGTAGTAAAGTCTGACAAATCACACACATCCGGATTTATCATGCGCTAATATTGTTACGTTGTCGTTTACACCAGCTTTTTTAAATCAGTCGTCACTTCAGGTTCTCAGTAATCTTTTCTCATTTTGTATACTGACGTCCGGCACTATCATCATCATCGTCTCGTGTGCTGTATTTCATCATCATCATCATCGTAGTGTCTGGAAATAAGTACTTTTTCATTCACAGAGAAGAAGGCGCAAAGCGACGGAGAGTTCAAATGGTTGTTTATTTTGGAGATTTTCTCATCATACGATTGAATGTCACACATTCATTAAATTGAGCAAGAGGCCAAAATTGTTCTTAACTTAATTCTTAGTTACGGATAAAGGAGGAAGGGTGGATAAACCAGTCGCTATCAACTCATTTAGGAATTAAATTCCCATTGTACTTTTTTGGAATTACATCTCAAATTAACATCTGCTCGTCACAACTGCTAAAAACGTTTTTCTTTCTTTCGCACGATATCTTGACATCGCTGTCCAATGGGACAGAATTTGTCATAACACATTTGTTGAACCTTTCCTAGAACCCCAAACCTGAAGCTAACCCACAGTTCAAGCTTGTTTATTTTTCTAGTCTGATAGCGATCTGATTTTTCAGGTTTTCATGTCATGGTAACTTACACTGTTCCACCTAGATACTAAATCCATACTAGCTGATGTAATCGTTCTGCACATACGTCCATCCATTATGTAACAATACATACCATCCTTCTTTACAGAGCTGACCACTGCAACAGGGGGATTTGCACAGACTACATGTGTTCGATCATAACTGTTTGCATCGACTGGCCCGCATCAGACCACTGGACAGAATCTTCAATGTCGAAGTCCGACTCCAGTGCGACACACATCACGTCTTCGAGTTGCTTGTAACTAGACATATTCGGTGGTTGGGTCACACTCTTATGTGAAGAAAGTGAATCCATGCAATATAGCGAAAGTGTAGGGGCAGTCAGCTGAAAACCTGGCTCACAACAGTCAAAGCAGACATAGAAACTGACTTTTTTACAGCTCGTTTGACTCGTTGGTCTAATGGTTTCCATCAATTCGCTGTTTTGATACCTCATTGTAATACAGCTTCCTATTCCAGTAGCTTCTTTCCAAGAGCTTCAGACCTATGGAACTCTCTTCCTGCTTACTGTTTTCCTCCTACATATAGCCTTGTTCTTTTCAAGACTAAGGACAATAGGCATCTCCTGTCTTTACGATAATTATCTTTCGTTCTTGTTAACTCCTTACATCAAGTGGCTTCATGCCTTGTCTGGAGCGATTTCCGTACACATTTTTTTTAAAAATATGTTTGGTCATCGCATATACGGCATCCGATGTTAGACAAGGGACTGATTCCAAATTATCAGATGTTTCCTTTATTATTAACCCATACCATTTTTCTATGTGTGTGGAATAGCGAATATGGGAAACTTACGATAAAGTAAACAACGGTTAAATCAACACCTGTTAAAGGTGGTTCCTATTAGTAGATTAATATTTCCTTTCTTAACAAGAAATTATATTTCAAAGCAATAAAATGAAAAAACACTTACTCTGCTCTGGTGAAAACAGATTACATGACGGATATTTTGGACTTCGAAAAGGAGATCATTCTGACCGAATTTCAGTCTTCTATATCAAACAGTTATGGAGGGGGGGGGGGAATGTCTGTACGCTTCAGTCAGACCAACTTTATTCAGTAAATGAAAAATACCAACATACAAAATGACCAGTGGATTGCTTACAAAGTAGTCGCTGAAATAGGTGACCCAGTCCAATTTTTCTGTTGTATTGTAGCATCAGGATAAACCCATAAAAAAAAAAACAATATATACAGGGTCGGCCATAAGAAACTATATAATTTTATTTCAACATAATAAATGTAACTGCAATATAAAAACTAACAAAATTTACACTTAAGTTTTTTTGCAACATAAAACATGAGGTCTATGAAAGCACTGTGTGCTCTCTTTGCAAAGCTGAAGGATTAGCCAAGTGCCAACAATGGCACTTGAACAACGGTAGATTCAATTCGTTCCTTAAGTTTAACAATGCTATGGGTTTTGCTGAGTAGACACAGGAAAAAGTTGGGAGGGGGTAAAAACTGGCGAATAAGATGGCCACTCAAGCAGTCCATGCCTGTCAATCCATAAACCGGGTAGGTTAGAGTACAACCGGTCCCGCACAATCGCAGCACAATGGGGTTGTGCGCGCCCTACTCAAAGTACAGACCCTCTGCACACTAGTGTTGAGACAATTACTTGGAATCGCGAATCAGAAAAATCACAACTTTTGGGGGTATCCGTATCAGAAACGGAAACATTTGTGCCTATTTTCCGATGCCAAAAACGATTCTTTTAATTATTCTTTTTTTTGTTTGTTTTTATTTAAAAACTTAATTTTCCCTCGTTGATACTCATGATAAAATGATAAATATTTATTGATTTTAAACTATCAGTAAAACAAAAATCTAAAGATCCACCCCCCCCCCCACACACACACACAAGTGTATTTTTAAGTTTGTAAAACTATATGCTCATATTACATGGATTTTTACGGTAATCCGAAAATTAAAATAACAAAAACTCTATAGCTAAATATTTAGAAATTTTTTAAAATTTGGAATCGGTAATTGCATCGGAATCAAGAATTTAGAAAAGAATCGGTAATTGTATCGGAATCAGTAATTTAGAAAAGAATCGGTAATTGTATCGGAATCAGTAATTTAGAAAAGAATCAGTAATTGTATCGGAATCGGGAAAACTCTTTGTAGCGTAGTGCCGATTCGAATCTTTATGTGTAACGTTGATTTTTATAGTAATGTGTCAGATAGCCATTATCTTTGATAAAAAGATTCACTCGTAACTCATCAAGATCTCACGTATGAAACAGAAAAGATGAAAAATCTGCACTTACTTGGTGCCTTTTTTCGGCAGTTGATCGTCTCGTCATTTTGGGTAGAACATCAGAAAAACTCGACACAAAAGGATTTTACATTGTTAAACTTTTATTGCTTACTCTCACACTCATTTCCCTATGGTCAGCAGGCTCCCTAACAGAAACCCCATTGGGGGAGCAAAGCACAGAACGTCCTCAATTATCAAATTCATGTTTACTCTTCATCTTTCTCTGATCAGTTTACACTATTTATCAAAATCTGTTTTTATTTTTACACATTTTTTTCTAAACAAAATGTTTATATAATAATAATTTTAATTTCCTAATTCACAACCAGTCAACACAAAAAACAGCCTTGAATTACAGATGTAAGCAAATCTTACCTGACACAGTCCATTCATTAACCTATAATTTGCGTAACCTAATTATCTCACGTTAAATATTGTTACAAGTATGGAGATTATTGTTTGGCTTTTTTACGAAACTGGACTATTAATATTTTTTTTTAAATGTTTTAAATCTGTGGAACTTTGAAGTAAAAATTTTAATTCAAAGATTATTTTTGTGTAACTTAATTATCTAATGTTAAATATTGTTGCATATTAGCAATTTTCAGTTTTTGTATTCATCGGTTTCAGACACAAGCAGAGTCTGCTGCAGACAGACAAGCAGAGTCTGCTGCAGACAGACATACAGAATCAACTTTATTACAATATACACACTGCATAATTGAATTTATATAAATAGTGTATATAGATTTTATAAATCTTTGTTTGATGACAATTTAACCAAATTAATAATTTATACAAAAATCTTTTTTTTAATTTTAAATTAAAAAATCTTTTAATGAAATAAAATTTTAAAACTAAAAAAGCAAAAATTTTCAAATAAAATTTATATCTTTTATTTTTTTAAAATAAAAAGCAAGATTAAATGTTTTTTTTTATTTCTGCTTTTTGATGCGCCAATTCTTTAATTCTATCCCAGCATTTTTCTTTTGCTTTCTTTTCCCAAAAGACAGAGAGAAAGAAAAAAATGATATATATAAATGTTTATGGGTAGAAATTTTTTTTAAAGTAAATTATCTCCCATCAAAAGATCTTCTTTCACTAACAATCATCAGCGAAGTAACGTTAGATTGTTTTGCAAAATTTAATATCACAGCAAAATTCGATACACAATCATTAAAATATGTGGAAAAGATTCATTGAAAAGCCGAATTCTGACAACAGGAAATAAAAATTCTGACAATAAGAAATAAAAAATAGCCTCCAAAACGTTTAAATGGGTCATTTTATGCCGAAACTGTACACAATTAGTTTCTTGATTACTTTGGAAATCTGACAGATATTACCATTCCGAGTTAGAGTGAAGCTGGAAGTACTGATAACTAAGATGTGATTCCACACTCCAAAACCTTCAAAAAGGATGCAGTTTTGTTATATACCTAGAATAGTTAATAGGATTGGTGGATCAAATGGAGTTTAGGCACCTCAAATGAGCAACAACAAAAAAAGGACACATTTTGCTTTAACACCGATTTTTTTAATTCTCGTTTTATTTATCGTTGATGGTAAATTAAAGAATTTTATAGCGAAAAATATTATTTTAAAAGAAAAAAAAAAATTGTTTTAATAGAATCCAATATTTAAAAAAATTTTTTTTTTAATTGTGTGACACTATCTCTGCACTTTTTGGGTGTTTATGCAGCTGAAAGCACACATGAAAACACATTGCAAATAAAAACTGTTGTAAATACTCATGTATCAGGCAAAAATAAGTATTCTCACCAAAAAACGTTTTAAATTATCGACTAGAATTTTTATTAAACCTAAAAATCAATTTTATCATATTTTGCATTAGGCAAAGCACACTTGGGAAGATTTACGTAAAATAGGGGAGGTAACTCTCCTAAGAGGCCTTTTGGCTATGATCAAAGTGTAGTATCTGTTCCAATGGATACTACATTGTCCTGTGCAGTTCTAGGAGGTCCACCCTCCCAGGCTTTGCCTTCTCACTCTTTCAGAAGTTAGTTTATTGCTAATCGCCTGAGGTGCCCCTACCGGGGAATGCCGACGGGCTGCCCAGGCAATTTTTGAGGATCATAAGCGCTCTTCCTCTAAGGTGCTGACTTATCAAATCCCACTTTCCGACCTTGTGTCACATCTTACCACTGTGGAAAATAGATAAATAGATCCAAGAAGTAGTACACTTTTTTTATGCTGGGGCCATGGATTTTGAAAAATATGATTGAACTGATTTTTACTTGTAGTTAAAATCTACTGGATAATTTTCCTAATTTTTGGTGAGGATACTTATTTTTACCCGATACGCAAGTATGAACGATAGTTTTTATTTAGAAATGTGTTTTTCATATGTGCTTTAAGCACGGTTTTTTTATGTGTTTGTTTCGTTTGTTTATAAATTTTGCTTAAATGAAAATCTTTGTATACATGTATTTCTAAAAATGTTTTTATAAATCTCCAAAGTTTACAAAACAGATGATTTGAAAATGTTTTTAAATTAAAAATGTGCGCATAAAAAAATGTGCCTGTAAATAAAATTATGTATTTTTTTTTAGTTATTAATAAAAGTTGTTTTTTTATTATTCACTGCTTTGTTTTGTTAATAATTCAACAGGAATTTAAAAAAAGGCAATGTTACAGCAAAATGTGTCGATTTAGTTGTTGCCAATTCTGGGTGCCTCAAATCTATTTGATCCAGATTAGGAAATAGAGTAGGCAGAAAAGGTTGGGACAAATGGATTTCGGATTGGTGGAGTAGCGTACCCAAAGGTGTCCGAGGCCGTTTAGTATCGTGATCAGGACAAGTTCTATTTAATCCATAGATCAGACCCTGACACGTACTACCATTCCTGGACCTGGGAATGATGGTAATTAAGAGTTGACTCCACACTAGCCCCCCCCCCCCCCCCTAGAGCTCCCAAATTGAGGTTTCACCACCAATGCACACTAAAATTATATCTAAATGAAAATGTGGATTTGCATAATTCACCAAGTGAGGCTGTACATTCCATTGCATGATGAACTTGCTGCACTAGTGCCCCCTCGACGTAAATTCAATAGACAAACCCGACATCAGCCAAATCACATCCATTCACTGTGGAGGTCCCCACATGCCAGAGAGCTTTCTACTCCAATAGTTTCTTTCCTTGTACTGCCGGTGTCTAGAACTCCCTCCCTGCTCCCTGACTGTACTAACATGTAGCAATTTAAAACTAAACAGACATCTCGCTGCACAGCTCCCAACTTAAGATGGCCCCCAAAACCTACACCCTATTTCTCAGTAGGCCCTTACATCTACAGTAGCGGCCTGCATTGTTTGGGGTGAACTATGTTTAAAAAATAAAAATAAAAATAAAAAATAAAAAATGCAATTGTGTTGAAATCTAACAGAATGAAAGTTTCAGATTCAGGGGTTGCACAACATTTATTTGATTATCTTGCTTGTGGTAAACATTACGCAGATGACTCGTTTCAAAATCTTCAGTGATATTATTTTGCTGCTAGGTTCAATTCAATTCAGAGTTACTTCAAAGAAAATCTTCTCATGGGAGATAATTGACTAAATGAACATTCAGCTTTTATTAGCTAATATATATATATATATATATATATATATATGAAGAAGAATGGAAAGGAATTAGAGAAGCAAAAGCCAAATCAAATTTCAATTCAATTGCTCAGAGCCAGGTATATTCCGCAAAAAGGCAATTAATTCAAGTTTAACTTGAATAAATTGCCTTTTTGCGGAATATACCTTGCTCTGAGCAATTGAATTGAATTTTGATTTGGCTTTTGCTTCTCTAATTCCTTTCCATTCTTCTTCATATCTACCTGCTCTATCCTGGATATTGAGCTGTATACTTTTCACAATAGGTTTTACCTTTCCTAAAAGTTCGCTTTTAGTTCACCACTTTATATATATATATATATACACACACACACATACATACATACACACATACATACAAACATACACAGGGTGCAGCAGAAATACCTCCCACATTTTAAAGTATCACTTATGTGTTGCTAATGAACTTATGCTAATGTTTTCATTTACCTAATGACTTATCTTTTCTTTCAGCTAACCTCATTAAGCAATATCCTTTGGACTTTGAGTGATGGAAAACTTTGGAAACCGGTTCTAAAAGTGTATAGCAAATAAAGCTTACCATTTAGAGAATGTCATTTGATTTTAATCAAATAAACAAAAACTGTAACCCTTTGTTTGAACAATACCAAAGTTTTGCGACTAAAACAAAAAAAACTTGCCAGATCATATCGTTCATCAGTCATGTTTATATATGGCTGACAAGCGATATGACAAATTATACCCGACAATTCTTTGCCAGGCTCTACTTTAGTCGCAAAACTCTGTAAAATCATGAATAAACATTATGCTCTTATAGAACAATCAAGCATCCAACAGAACCAATATATATATATATACATATATATATATAATTATTTTTATTTATACAGACATGTACATAATCTGCGACACTGGCATGTCGATGTTATCGATCAACAGCTGTTAGAAACTGAGACCTCATCAGGCAGAATGAAAATCTTATCCTTCCCTTGGATCATATTTGGAAAGAATCTTGGAAAGGTTCTTTCCAAATCTGATCCAAGGGAAGGATCAGATTTTCATTCTGCCTGATGAGGTCTCAGTTTCTAACAGCTGTTGATCGATAACATCGACATGCCAGTGTCGCAGATTATGTACATGTCTGTATAAATAAAAATAATTATATATATATATGAGAGAGAGAGAAAGAGGTCTATTTCACTAAATATTGAGCTGCTGATATTTGCAAGTTGTTGATTAATTTTTATAGTTATCTCATTGAGGATTCTCTATATTATCTAAATTGAGGGTTTATATGGGTCAGTGTATATATTTGTATACACTGATACATAAACCCTTATATATATATATATGTGTATGTGTGTGTGTATATGCATTGTAGGTGTATATATATCTGACCTTCTCTGAAAAATTAATATATGTATATATCATAAAATTGTCTTGTCAATCCACCGACAGTAAACATATGATTGTCGTATATGCATGGTATAACTTTGGTAAAATACGATTACCATCCGGCAAACTTGGAACCGGTGGAACTCCATCTTTTGGAAGATAGGTGAAGCCAACCTCACCATTTCCAAAGAAGCCGAGCAAAGGAGTCTTGGGGAAAAATTTCCTAAAGACATCTGCTTCCACATTGGAGACACCGTAATGATGGGAACCGCGTCCGATACAAGCAAACATAAATGCAAAACTCTGCTCCTCGGGAATCCGACAGTTTTTTAACGTCTTCATTGTCGCTTCAACTTCTTCTCGGCTGTTAACGTAATCCTCAATGACGATTGATGCTACCTTCAAGCGGGGCCCACCAAACGTGATACACTGGAGCGAGGGATCCAAGACCCTAAAATGAGAAACAGAAAATGGAAGTACTTGTAAAACAAGCACAGGGATGCAACGTTGTGGCGATGGGACAGGGGCTGGAGCTTATTGGACAGTGCAGGACCTATTAGGTTAGATACTATTTTTTGTATCCTGTCAAAGAGGGAGAGAAGTATTTTATCATGATATAAATTATTAAAATGGTTTCCCTCCCTCACACCATATTAGATATATGGATTTACTTAGATATTTCATAGAGAAAACGTTATGGTTTTGTGATGATGGAGTCAATGGTGATAAAGTCAATGAATGGGAATAGTGAAGTTATGGCATGATAAAGTCTTCTACCCCCGCTCCTATCTGCACCGTGAATCGTTTGAAGCATGGCGTGAGGCAAAGCAAAACCGAAAGAGGAAGAGCGAAAAAACAGGAAAAAAGAAAGATAAAGCGAGAGAGAGGAAGAAAGAGAAAGAGAAATAAAATCGAATGACGAAAAAATAAGGACATTTAGGCAGAAATTTGTTAAAAAAAAAAATAAATCCGCTTTTTTCTGAATTAAAAAAAATAGAATTCCTTTTTTTCTGATTTAGAAAAAAACAGGTCTCGCGTCCCTGTTATACTAGTAATAGCTATCATCCTAGTCGGATTGACCCAGCTTTATCCCGAGCAAGTACAGCATCTCTGACAATCGTAACCCACTTTTGCCGATCCTGAGCTAGGACACATGAGATGGCAAGCCAATCCTAATTCCAGAGTTAAAGATATACTACTTGGTGGCCTGATAGTACTGTTCGGTAACCTCTGATTGCCGACGCCCAAGTCTGCAGCGGCCCACCGGCACATTTGCGCCATCAAGATAGAGAAGAGGTGAGAAGTATTAGTTTACTTGTCATAGACAAACATCCGTTGTCCAAACCGTTATCTTTGTTTTCCCAGTCAATAACCAACAACAACAAGCAAGGGAGATCACTCTAAAAACTTATCACAAAGGAACAGAACTCTCATATCTTAATACAAAGGGAAATAACTTAACAAAAAAAAAGGACAAAGCTGTAACAATTCGGCAGAAATCAGTCTTTGCTAAACACAGAAAAAAATCTTCACGTTTGCGCCAACCAGGTAGAGAACGATCTCGTGGATAAGCTCTCACTATCGCCCCCCCCCCCTCAGGTGCCGAGCTGCATGCACAAACCATCTTAGACAGGTTCCGTTTCGACAGATTTTTGGTTTAGCTCCTCTGTGGTGTATTGTTGTCTAATGTAAATAAATCTTGTTTTTAATGATGTTTTTAGTTTACTTGTGAATCACCACAAATCGAAACTGACAATCTTATAGGTAAAAATGGCTGTGAAAGGTGTATTTCGGAATGGTGCTGCTATGAATGTGCTTGCAGGTACCTTGCTCAAATCTAACATCTTCAGTTGCATAAAGGGAGTTGGGTACAACTCAATTTTGTGTGGTACTTGTAAACATTGGGTACAAAAGAAGTGCAGTGGAATTACTGGTAGCTGAAGAGATGATAACTAGTTTGCGCAAAGACAGTATATTTGGGGGGGCGAAGCTATCGAGGTTGTTGAGAATTTTTGTTACCTTTCAGTATGAAAAGAAAAAGGTATTGCAGATTAACATCCTTCACTAAATCATCCTCTGCCTCCCCCCCCCCCCCAAAATGAGATTCTACTTATTTTTTTTAGGCGATTATGAGTGAACACCTGAACCCCTAGATTGGGAAATTGGTGGAGGCCATGACCCTCCAGGTTGAAAAATTATTTATTTTTACCATTGGCCACACATCCCTGCTAAATCTACCACACAATTAAATTTGTCAAAAATAATGGTACTCGATGGATGACAGTGTTATTGAGTTTGTTCAGAAGTTTTGTTCCCATGGTGATACCACTGGAGCACAGGGAGGAGCAGGTGCTAGTGTGATTGCAAGAGTTAGGAGTGGATGGGGTAAGTTCAGGGAACTTCTGCCATTACTAACCAGCAGAGTGTATCAGACATGTGCCCACAGTGTGATTATATATGGAAGCAAAACCTTCTGAGTGAGGGTTGAATGAGAATGATATAATGGATTTGAGTCTTTAAGACAGGCTTAGATCTAATAACCTCAGAGGAGGATTGAACCTAAACAGGTGATGTGTGCAGAACTGGAGACTTTGTTGGTATGGTTACATTGAACCAATGAATGAATGTTTGAGATAGTAGACGTAGAACAGTTGGGGTAGCAGGGTCAGTTGGTATGGGAAGGCCAAGGAAAACATAGGAGGAAGTAATAAGGATAGATTTGAGAAAAAGAGGGATAAATAAAGACTTAGTCAGAGATAGGTTAGTTTGAAAGTCAATTGCTAAAAGCTGTCCAACAGATGCAAACATGTAAAACAGGCATTCAACCGAATATGATGACAAAAGAATGGACGTGAGTTTGTTGGTTAGTAGATGTAGAACAGTTGAGGAAGCAGGATTAGTTGTGCAAGGCGGGAGGGGCAAGGAAAACATGGGAAGAAGTAATAAAGACGGATTCGAGAGAAAAAGGGATACAAAAGAGTTGACGAGAAATAGGTGAGTTTGGATGTCAATTGCTAAAAGCCATCCAACGTATGCTAACATGTAAAACGAAGATTAAACCGATGATGAAGATGATGATGACGACGACGACGACTACTACTCACCCCATGGGATCATTGAGACAGTTTTGTGGGCAAATCAGATTGTCAACGTAACCCCCAGCTACGATTGAATCATGGTAATGCTGCAATAAGGAATAACCAATTTCCGGTGGACATAACGGTTCATTGCAAAAGAACAAAACAGCCTTGACGTCTTTGCTGCCTGGAATGTCGTTGATTTCTGACAGAGCACTCGGCTCGAAATGATTGTCAACAGTTGACGTGTACGTGTTGCTGTCAATCGTGAAAGTGTTGATCTCTAAACCATCCAATTTGGGTATGAGCAAATACGACAGCGACTTTTTGCTCTCTACTTCGTGTGACCGGGTCGACTGTGCATTGGTGCCTAAAAAAGACAAAGAAAAAAAATATGTACTAAATCGATAACAGTTAGCAATTTATGAAGAAGATAGATTTTAAACTGATTTGGGTGGCAGATTGTCTTTAGCCGACTCCTCACATCTGAGTTGGAGAATCAGGAACTCCATTTTATTAAAAGAAGTCTGGAGTTGGAATTGGAGTTAGTTTTTTAAAGTTTTTTAAATGACTCCAGTGTTAAAATGCAGGTTCTTTTGGGTTTTTTTTTTTTAACTGCAAGACTCCTTGGCTTTTCTACTAAGATCAAAATGTAGTATCTGTTCTGATACTACACTTCATCTTTTTTTGTCCTTAGTTAGTGATGGCAAAGTCCTTCTAGACTGAGGGAATTTCTATTTTTGTTCCAATCCTCACATTAAAAAAAAAACGACCTTGTGTCTAACTCTGCTCTCATAAATACAGACTCCAGAGTTAAAATATTTGATACAAGCTTAAAAGTCACATATCCTTGACTTTCATCTTGTATAACTAAAAATACGAAATAATAAAGAAATTAATTTTAATAAGTTAACAATAAATAATATTAACATATCACATAAGCTATATAAGTGCAACGCCGATCTTTTGGTAACAAATGGTCCGGTACCTCTTTTAATCTGGACAAAAGCATGAGGGAACTTGATAATTCTGTCACCGCTAAACTAGTTTATTAGGTGTCCAACAGAAGACTCCATGGCCATCAATTTTTTTTTTTTAAATGATATTTCACCCCAAACAAGGCAGTACGCCACTGTAGACGTAAGGGGCTACTGAGAAAAAGGGTGAGAGTTTTTTTTTTGGGGGGGGGGGGGTCAACCTAAATTGGGAGCTTCGCAGCGAGATGTCTGTTTACATTAGTTTTAAATTTCTGCATGTCAATACCGTCAGGAAAACAGGGAGCAGGGAAGGAGTTCCAAAGGCCGGCAATGCGAAAAAAAGAAGATTTTGGAGTAGAAAGCTCTCTGGCATCTGGGGACCTCCACAGTGAATTGATGGGATTTGGCATATTGTCGGGTTGGTCTAGTGAATTTACGTCGTGGGGGTACCAGAACAGCAAGCTCATCAGAGCACAATCCATTGAAGTACTTTGAATCTTCATAGTACGATTCGTAGCACAGACAGAAACAATTTAATAATAAAGCAAAAATTTAATTTACTAAAGTTTTCAACTTTCGATTTCTCGATCAGTTAGCCATTTATCTTTAATGCCATTCTTTTCATCGACGTTCGGTCCAAGAAATTCTGATGTCATCCTTACTATTCTTGCAGTGACATTTGCTTTTTTGCAAAATTTGAAAAGGGAATGAGCATCCCGACCAAGCGGACGAACCACTGTCTTGAAAAAGTACCTCCTGCAGTTCAAATAATCTTTCAAGACCCTAACGATGGAAACCTAAAAGTACATGAACCATGCATTGAATAGCGTACAACGTTCCGACTGGTATTTTATTCTTGATCCTCTTTTTTTCTACCCACTGTTGAAGTTGACTTGAAGATTTCTTTTCATTCGCTGCACGGTCACGCATGAAGAAGTTGAGTTTCTCGATAATTACAGATTTGCCCTCCTCCTCACCATCTATGCTACAAGCAGCCAATTCCTCAAGTTTTCTGACAGTGTTTTCCCTAATAGAGGATGCATCCTCTTTTGTTGTACACTTGAATCCCAAAGGGTAGAGCCTCGCTGGAATCCAATTCCAGTATTTTTTGTTTTTTTCTTGTAGTTCCATCTTTATTTACTCCAAATCCAGAACTTTCATTTAACCAATCATTATAAAATGCTTTGATTAAAAAATGTGCTTCATCAGACATTCTTAAAACCGTTTGTCTGGAAGGCAAAGCTTTCGCTTTACATTTATAATGAAAAATCTGCCAGCTAACAGCATCAATCACATCGGGATGATGACACTTTCAAAGCCAAAAGTTCAAACACACAAAGACGCATTTGAATGTAGAGAATCGCTTTTTAAATTTTTTTTTATTTTATGGTTTCTTCTATTTGTGTTGGCGTCTTGTTCTCCTATTTTCGAAAGCAATTTTCCCTCTGCTTTTCTTTTGTAATAACTTTTCAATTTACGTTCTTTAAAATATTCCGCATCAGTTTGGCTATTTAATTGAGTTTCTTTCAAAATGATGAGCTCTTTCGAAATGTGTCATTCAAAAGCAATAACCTTTTTCCTTCTTCTAACATTTATAGGCTTATAATATGCATTTTTGAAGCATGACTTTTTTAATGCTTTCTTATGTCACATTTCAATTTTTTTTTATAGGTATTTTTGTACCTTTTTAATTTTAAATTCAATAAAATTTAAAAATTTCACTCCTCACATTACTTCATTGCCACGTGATGCAGACGATGAAAGAGTTGGAGTACAGGGAGATTAATTGCTCTCATTTTCTTTTTTCCTAGATTCAGATGGTGGAAGTCAGAATTTAGTTTACCTCTTTAGAATAAAAAAAAAGGCATTGCATGGAATTCGGTAAGCTTTTGTCCTCTCAGTTTTTTTATCATCAAGAACTTTTTTCATTTTTAATCGTAAAGATTCTATGCTGGCTGGTGTTGTGGATCAACCTGTCCATTCACACACCATTAGTGCTGGGACATTGGTAGACAGCTTTTTCTGCATGCAGTCACGATAAATATTGAAAATGCTGCCATTAGAAACATTTTTTCCATCGCCATAAAGCGCTATTAGATCTTCTTTAGCTGAAGAGAAAAAAATTAATTTCAATTTTGTAACATTCAGGGTTAGGTAAGGTAAGATATTGCTTAATGGCACATCAACTCTTTTTGGGTCATTTCATGCCATGAATGTAGAAGGAAATATCCTTCATTTGAGTCTTTAGTCAGTGGGTCATTTATAGTCATTAGTTAAGAGCTTTGATATTTTGAATTGTTGTCATTTTGGTGAAGGTTTTTATGCTTCAAGTTCTTTATATCTTCAAATGTTTAATCATGGTTTTTGGTTTTGTTGTGTTTGTTTCACGGCATGTCAAGCCTTTTTCAGGTCATTTAATGCTGAATCCGGTCATTTTGGTGAAGGTTTTTTTCTTATGCAAGTTCTTTATATCTTCAAATGTTTAATCATGGTTTTTGGTTTGGTTGTTCCGTTTTACGTCATATCAACCCTTTTCGGGTTATTTAATGCTTAATCTGGTCATTTTGGTGACGGTTTTTATGCTTGAAATTCTTTATATCTTCAAATGTTTAATCATGGTTTTTGGTTTGGTTGTTTTTGTTTCATGTTTAATGCTGAATCCGGTCATTCATGTGAAGGTTTTTATGCTTCAAGTTCTTTATATGTTTAAGTATTTATTCATGGTGTTTGGTTGAGTGAAAGGATAGGGGGGAGAGGGGAAGGGAAGAAGAGGGGAGGGAGGGAAATTGTTTTTTGTTTTGGATTTTCCAGAATATGATCGAGTTTTGCAAAGGAAAAAAAAACAATAAAACATCAACGTTTGGTGCATTTTGAGTCAGGCAGTCAATAACTTAAGACAGCCTTATTTGGTAGCACCAGTAGGTTCTATTTGAACCATAGATGGGACCCTTACAGGTACTACCACTCCGGGCCAGAGTGGACCTGGGAGCAATGGCAACTATGGGGCAACTCCACATTCCCCACAGCTCCCAAATGGAGGCCTCACCACTGGATGTCTTTTAAGGTCATACCCAGGACCCTCAAGGTTAGGATTAAAATGTATGGTTGTTACTTCGATTTTCCATGTAAATATAAAAATTAAACAGACTCACAGCTCATAGCTGTCACCAATCATGCAAAAATGTAATGTTCAACCGAACTGTGTATTTTTTGTGTAATTTTCTATTTTTGAGCAATTATCGAGACTCCACGTGACTATCTAATGTCAGCCATTTTTTTTTTGTTCTAACTTAACAGAGTTGACATTGTTTTGTTTTGAACTAAAAACGCTTTAAAATAAGTTGAAACACAAAATAACCTATTCAGGTAGGTAGAAGAATAACTTATTTTACCTTTGGTACAATTTATTTGTTTTATATTTGTTGGGGTTTTTTTTCACCCCTTTTTTGTTTTGTTAGCTTTTGTTAAAAATGCCAGAAATGTCATAACATTGAATAAAAAATGACAGACTTTGAAACATTTCTACAAAATTTGAAAAAATAAATTTTTCTGAAGTAATTTCGTTAATTACTGAATATAATTTGCGAATTTTTTTACCTCCCACATATATCGTTTTCGTTTCAGATAAACACCTGGCACAAAGTATATATATATATATATATATATAGATATAGATAGATAGATATAGATATGGGCGATAGATAAATAAGTCAGTAAATGTTATATTTAGTTTTAATTTAATAAAAAACGGCTTTAAAATTTCAAAATTTTGAAGGAAATTCCCTTAACTTGGAATAGGTCAGAGAAGTCAAAATAAAATTCCTCATTATAGTTGAATGTGTCTTCTAAATGCTTATAAAATTTCAAGAAAATTGATGTAGATTTGCCACTTTTATTTTGCAAAACAAACGAACGTGTTAAAATAAGTTTTGGAAAAAAAAACGTTTCGCATTTTCGGTTGTTCAAAGCAAAATACCATTTGAATTCGCTGTTAAAAACTAATGCAATAGATAAAAGCATATGAAAGTTATATATTTACAAAGATTATTTTCTTATGTTTTCAACCATATAAATATTTTAAAGATTTAACCAGAAATATGTGAGAAAGAAATTGCAAGTGTCAACAGCTTATATCGTAATGCCAGGTGGGTTGGGATTGTTTTAATTATATATTCTGATAACAGAATAGCTCTAACTAAATATGTAAGAACATTACGAAGAAATATTTTAAAGGAAGGGGGGGGGAGAACATTTTCTATATCTATATTTTAAAACTTTTTAAATTCGTTCTGGAATGAAAATAAACAAAAATCGATTCTCGTTTACAACTGTAACTATTAGTGCTGTTATTACAGTCAGTTTCCCCAAATGGAAACAATTTTTTTTTCGGATCGGGTAATTAAAAATTGGTACTACCAAAAGAGAAAACAATGTACTATTATAATTTTAATGTATAAAAATAGTAAAAAGATTGATTTACTTACTAGTTGGGGCACGAAGAAATATTTTTTCAAAATGTTCGATAGACGTCATGCTGAAGTTTTATTTTTAGCACTTCAAAAAAAGGAGTGGACCGATTTACTTCGTACCCCGTAAAACATTAAAAGTGATGCTTCTTTTGATTGGTTTCAAATTTCAGGATGAAATTCCGCACAGAGGGATGGTACGAGAGTTTTAAACAAAGGGGGGGGGGGGTAAAAAAAAAGTGACGTAAATGGCCCAAAATGGCGTGAACATTTTTTTGACTATTTGCTAAAAACTCTTAAAAATATATTATGTAGCTTATTATTTATTAATGCATGTGAAAGGATATCCATTTCCGAACTAAATAGTGATATTTTGAGGACTTAAAGTGCTTTAGTTTTTAAGATATGATTATTTTAGTAGAACTACCCTGAAATCTGTGATTATCCAAACCGTTTTATGGTCAGTGGGTATTGCTACATTAAGTTAAAAACAACACCAACATTAAAAAATAAAATGCCCATCATTAAAAAATAAAATGACCAACATTAAAAAATAAAATGCCCATCATTAAAAATAGTAACTTGACGTAGCCTGGAAAAATATATATTGATGATACCGGAGAAAGAATTATACATAAAGAGAAAAGATTAAATTTTGTTTACATCCAAATTTTATCAAAATAACCAAAAAATAAATGATTTATTACAAGTTAAAATTAAAGGGAATTTCACTTTATTTACCCATTTTTGCACACCAAACTGGACGGTCTGTGATACCTATTTTTTTTGTTGTCTGTCTGCCTGCCTGATTGATAGTTGGTCACTTATAGGATCCAAAACTACTGTACAGAATTGGCATGAAGCATCCTTGGGATAATAGGTGCATCCTCAGGGTGTAAAAACTGTCAATACTACTCATGATACTTCAACTAAAAACAACACTTATATGATCTAAAGGTAAAGGTCATAAATGCATTAAATGTGGCTTGAAGAACCCTGGCATGTTGTAAGTTATTGTTTATTCATTGCTTTTTTTTAAATATAGTAACTTTTTTTTTTAATTTGATGACAAAATTTTCCTTACATTTCAACTGGGGTCACCACGATCCAATTATCAATTCCAATTATCACTAACCGAGAATGCAATTAAAAATTTTTTTTTTTATGATATTTCACATTATTCACTCTTACGCCTACCGACTATGTTCTAAAATTCATACTGATCGGTTAATCAGTTTAGGAGTGAATCCTATACATAGAAATATATAAACATATACTAACTTTATACTACTAGTATATATATACTAGTAGAATACCCTTCCTAGGACGAGTATAAGTAGTAAATATAGTTTTAAATCTTAATGTTTTTTTTGGGGGGGTGGGGGGGGGTATTGTACGATTTCATTGGCACCCCTGCTGAAAAGTAAAGTTTACAAGAAAAAGTTCTTGGCCTTTTGGCTAAGATCAAAGTGTAGTATCTGTTCTGATGGATACTGCACCCCATAGACTGGTATTGTCTTGGCCTTCGGGGCTTGATTTACGCCGGTCTATGGGTCTGTCCTGTGCAGTGCAGGCTTCACCCCCCTCTTTGGGGAGGAGTAAGTTTATTGCTTACTGCCTGAGGCGCCCCTACCGGGGAATGCCGACGGGGCTGCCCAGGCAATTTTTAATGGCCAGAGTGTTCATCTCTCAGGTGCTGGCTTTTCAAACCCCACTTTCCCAACCCGACCTTGGGTCACATCTTACTTGTGGGAGTAAGATAAAACTGGCCTTGTGCCTAACTCCTGGAGAGGAGTAAATAAATACTCACCCTGTTGCCTAGAATACATATTCTATAATTCATAAGAGTTCAATAGTAGAAGACTTTACTAAGCACATACATATTACTGACGTTCATGTGCATACACCGATCCTTTTAAATATAACTCAAAATTTAATGTAGAGCAATTCTTTTCTTTTTTAAATTTTTTGTATCTAACTTATTTTTTTAAGTTTTTTGAGAGGGTGTGCAAGTTCGCATGGGTGCACTCCTTTAATGGTTAAGTTTACAAAAAAATAATGTGCCTATGTTACTCACCGTGTTGCCTAGAATATATATTCCAAAATTCATAATGTACAGGATAATCTCAACTAATGAACAGATCACAATGAATTTTGGAATATATATTCTAGACAACACGGTGAGTAACATGACTACATTATTTTTTTTTTGTAACTTTTAACATTTAGGGGGTGCATATAGTATATATAACGTAACCATGGGACATTAGGCACCAGCAACGACGTAACCTTCCGAAACCTGTCTAAAGCATTATTATGACACTTGTATGGCAATAAGCACCGAGCTTGTCTGATTACTGAACAATCAGAGTAGCATTTATGGAACCAAACAAAAGCAGTCTTTTTTGCCAATTGGAGAAGTTGTTTTCCCTCCACATCTGCAGCCATTTTGAAACAGACTTCACAACTTTTTACTCCAGAAGGGCAACTGAAAACAAAACTTTGTTTTGCCACAAAACCACTGAGCCTGCAAACTGTTCTTTTGCTGCTGAAGCAACGAGATATATCAGAGATAAGCACCAAAACATTTTTACACTTGATTTAATTCAGATTTTCATTTTTCAGAGCTGGAAAGTGTGTCATAGTTGTCTGCATCCACAGCCTATCAAATGTGACCATAATTTCCATACAAATTTTTCAAACTGTTACAAATTCAAATTGCCATGTTTTTAGTATTTTAATTGCTTTGTATTGGTAATCATTTAAGCATACAAGCATATAATTGTGTGCAATTTATTTGTTTAAAAAATATCTTGACTTTTGAATTGTTTGTTTTTTGTTTTT
This sequence comes from Sepiola atlantica, assembly GCA_963556195.1. Taxonomy (NCBI): domain Eukaryota; kingdom Metazoa; phylum Mollusca; class Cephalopoda; order Sepiida; family Sepiolidae; genus Sepiola; species Sepiola atlantica. The sequence continues at coordinate 21,247,832 of OY744519.1, read as the reverse complement.
TGAGGAAGTTATATAAAACCAGAAATTTGTAATAACAAGTAAACATTTACTGATAATAATAATTGGGTACACAGGTGCCTAATGCCCGTTAAAAATGTGTTTGTTCACAGTTAGCAACTATCAGAAGAAGATAGAGGATGGAAGGAGGAATCTAAGCCAGTCAGAGTAGATGGTTTCTGCATATGAGGCTGTCATGAAAAAGCAGATGCCTGTCAATCAAGTAGCCAAGTATTATAAAGTGAACAAGAAGCCATTGCTCAGAAGAACATCTGGGAAAATCCCTATGAATGTGCATGTTGAGAAGCAAGCAATACTGTCCTCTGCTCATGAAAATGAGCTTGCTGAGTGCATCAAGCTGATGGCAGGATGGCGCTAGGGATTCACTTCTGAGGAGGTCAAAGACACTGTAATAAAGTTTGTTCAAACCCACAGCATAGATACCCCTTTTATGAATGGTCGTCCAGGGTATGACTGGCTACAAAGGTGTTTACGCTGTCATCCAGACATAGTGTATCGTAAAACTGAGCATTTCAGCACGGCTTTTTCAAAGGCAGAGGACCCTGAAATCATCGCACATTCGTTTAAGCTTCTGGATAAGGTTCGCACTGAGGAGGGGATAAAAGATATGCCAACCCAGTTATTTAACACGGATGAAATGGGTTTGTAACAGACCCAAAAACACGCACTGTTTTAGCAGAAAAGGAATCAAAGAGAGGCAATCAGAGTATTGGGGGTTCTGAAAGGGAGCAGATAACAGTTAACTGTGCAACATTTGCTAGTGGCAAGCTACTTCCACCCTATGTTGTCTACAAAGGGAAAAACCTCTACTAGGTGTGGACACAGGGTGGACCTGAAGTTGCTGTCAGTTCCAAAGGATGGATGGAGGCTCCACATTTTTTGGACTAGTTTGAAAATATTTTACTGAATTACACACGTGATGTCAGTGATAAGGCAAGACTTCTTGTTTTTCATGGTTATGCATGACACCTCTTTTTGGCCCTTATAAAAAAGGCAAGAGCAAACAATGTTGTGCTGCTGCGACTTCTGGCTCACATGACACACCACGTGCAGCCACTTAATTGTGCTGTGTTCAGACCTGTGAAACTGAAGTGGCAGTCCCTCTCCCTTAAGGCCCTCATAGCTGAATCCTTCAAGCAAGAGATCAGCAAAGCAGGATTCAGTTGCACAGGCATCTGTCCTTTCAACGCCCGAATGGTCACTGTGGAAAGTCAGCCTCATGTCACTGCTCAAACAAAGCCCTCTACATCATCCTTCACACCAGCTACTCCAGTGTCTGCACTGCCCCTCACTCCAAGGCCCTCATCTTCAGCCCCCACTCCAGGACTATCATCCTCAGACATGCTTGTTGCCTAGCTGACTTGATCATCTTCATCCGCCTAGCTGACTTGATCATCTTCATCCGCCTAGCTGACTTGATCATCTTCATCCGCCTAGCTGACTTGATCATCTTCATCCGCCTAGCTGACTTGATCATCTTCATCCGCCTAGCTGACTTGATCATCTTCATCCGCCTAGCTGACTTGATCATCTTCATCCGCCTCATTGAAAGAGTTTCTCAAACAAATAACTCTTCACAATCTGCAGCAAGAAGGAGATCAGCTAGAATACAGCGATTAAGATATGGGGAGAGTCTCACAGCAGATGAAAGTATCACCATAGAGACATCTGCTGCTTAGGAGGTTGCTACAGCATCCAGAGGATGTGGGAGAGGCAGGGGTAAAAGAACAACAGAACAGGAGACACCATTACCACCAGATCAAGAAGCCCAGTGTCAACATCAGGAGATTCTGACACTGAGGAATGTTGCAGATGTAGTAGAGCGGATGACATTAACTGAGTTCAGTGACATCTTGAAGACCTCGGGAAATGGTGACAGAAATTTGTTGAAAACGAACCAGATTTTTTTTTTAATTCAATAAACATATATATTTTCTATTCTATGATTGTTAACAGAGCATATATTTCTTTTTTTCTTTTTTTTATGGAAATCGCTCTAGACAAGGCATGAAGCCACTTGATGTAAGGAGCTAACAAATACAAATATGATTATTGCAAAAACAGGAGATGCCTATGACCTTAGTCTTGAAAAGACCAAGATTATAGATAGGAGGAAAACAGTTAGCAGGAAGAGAGTTCCACAAGCCTACGGTTCTTGGAAAGAAGTTACTGGAATAGGAAGCTACTGGAATAGGAATATATATATATATATATATATATATATATTATTTAAGAGATAGAGATTGCTCTATCTCGTATATTGAGCTAATCCTTTTCACAATAGGTTCCATCTACTAAAAGTTTTCACTTTGGTTTATTTTGATCCTATATATTATTTAATATTATTTATATTATTTATAAATTTAACAAATAATGTAGTGTACATAGAATAATACAAAATAAATCTCGAGTAAAAAAACAAAAACCAATCTATTTGGCATGATTAGAGTGTTTACCTTCGAACTGTGGATACCTGGGTTAATCTACGCCATTGGCTGGTGTATCTCAGCCGCTTCATCACTGTTGAACGATAACGCGTGCATGCTGGTCTGTTTTTAGGAGTTTTAATTAAACATAAAACAAGAGACAGAGATTGAATGGTTTGTACGAGAGAGAGAGAATGAAGGCACTAAAGAGAGATATCGTCAGGCCATTTTGGGCTTCTGCACCCCACCTCCTCCAGCCTCCCATCTACTGGCAGCAGACCGGGTGTTTTTTATGTCTGCCTTCGTTGGTGAGTCAAGAACAAGACGTCATCTCCGATTTCTGCTTTCTCTCCTCCCTACTTTTCAGGGCGTCCGTCCACCTTTTCGGACACTCTCTCTCTAGGCACCCCCTAACACTAATAGGGCTGGGAAACCATGTTTCAATCTTCGGTCGAGTCATACCAAAGACTTTTTTTAAAAATGGTACTTAATACCTTTTTGCTAAACACTTAGGATTATAAGGTAAGTATCAAAGGTAAGTGGAGCAATCCAGGGAAAAGAGTAATGCCCTCCCCTACATCCCAATGTAGCAGCCAATGAAAAGAGGAGACTTTGTGTCTCCCTCAACTATGGTCGATATATTTATTTTTGTCGTATTTCAAAAAGAAAAAAAAATGTTGTGGTAATAAAAACATGTAATAACTTACCAATGACACCATCCGCAGAAACTGCCAAAAAGTTGCACGCATCAGGCAACATTTCTTTTAAGAAAGGTCCAATATCAATACGCATACATTTTGCCATGCGAGGGAAACGTGTTACGTCGGTGCTGGGCACTTTGAGTGGTTCTTCAAATAGTACAGTTGAACAGAAACCCAAAAAGAACGCCGGCTCACACCAAACATCCTGAAAAATTTCAAACAAAATACACAACTCAAAATGAATGAAATCAATTTTTTGGTTGTTCCAACAAATATTTCATTAATATCTCAAATCCCCGGTTATGTTCTTAAATCGTTTTTTTTTAAATAGTTAAAAAATAGAAAATAAAAATTGTTATAAATCCATTTTAGATTCTGTCGAAAAATAATCAAGGACTGGAAAACAAATAGCTTGTTTATCTGTCTCCCCCAGCGGCAAAGTTTGATACAAGGTCAGTTTATAGTGAGAAACTACTTCTCGTAAGAAAAGGGGTCATTCTGGATGGGTGCAAAATTCACCATGATCAGCATGTAAGCATTTCCTGAAGATTGATCATAAACCAACCCTCCCATCCCAAAGGAGGAGTTAATGTCTGGGAGGATAGCTTCCCGAGACAAAGCAGAATAGATACTACACTTTGGAATACTAGTGCTTAATTATATATCGAGTTACCGCCCCACGTGACGCTGTATTTGTTGCAAGATTAAACAAGACATAAAAGCATACAAATCTTGAAAATAACCTATAAAGTTAGTTTGTCAGATTTTCAAATTCAGACCCAAATAGCAATCTGTCTGACATAATGATACTCGATTCGGACTAGCCTTTTTTTTTAATAATTTCATTAGGTTATTGGCACAGATATATTTTATTTCACATCACGTTTATTCATGAAAATAATTATTCCGGCTAAGAAAATTTTCAGAGTGGATAGATTTTCCATTACTCACAGTATGTTCTTAAACATTACAGAAATCAAGGGAAGTAACTCGTTACATGATTATTTCCCTTTAATGGAAGTAATCATGTAATTAATTTCCGGTAAAATCAAAACACCCTATTTCAAGTTAATTCAACTTAACACAATACACACATCTTTTTTATATACTCCTTATGTATATGCGATAGCAGTCATAAGGTTTACTAATTTGCATATTAGTTTTGAAAAAGGACATTTTATTAATTAACTATTATATATTATTGTTTTTTAATTAAATGATTGTTTAATAAAATAAATGATACTGTTTGCGATATTGTTTCATTTCCTGGAACAACAATTAGCATTTGTGCTCAAATGTTCCTTTCTTTAGAGGGACCAGATTGCAATTGAAAAGTCAAATTAATTTCTTTTTTTATTGTCACATTTAAAAGATTAATGACTTTTGTATCAAAATATATATAAAAGAGAAAGATTTTGTTTCGTGTTTACAACAAAGTTATGAATAAAATGTTTATTATTTTAAATTAATGTTGTAAGTATTTCAAATAGCGAATTTGCAAAGCGATAGCAAGCCGAAAAAGTTTGGTAGTTATTTATAAATTAAAGAGTTAAAAAAAGAAAAAACTTCAAAGTATTTCAGCGATTGAAGAAGCAAAACAAACCATGAAAGTAAAAATGGCTCCTGGGCAACTCCAGGTAGATACGATTTAGCAGAATTGGGAATCGGAGAAATCAGAAACATTTCAGCCTTATTTCTGATTCCAAAAACGATTCTTTTCATTTTTTTTTTGTTTAAAACTTCATTTTCCATTGCTGGTTAAAATGATAAAATATTTATTGTTTTTAAACTACCAGTAAAACTTAAATTTATACATCATAATAACGAATTTAGGTAAAAATAGCATCAGTAAAAATGGTACAAGTAAAAATATAGATGAAAATTTCACAATGAGTTTATCAAATTACCATTTTCAATCAATTATGAGGAAAAAATTAAAGAAAAAAATAGTTAGAAAGTGTATTTATACTTTTGTGAAAATATATGCACACATTGTACAGGATTATATAGTAATCCAAAAATTTTTTTAAAAAAACTCTATAACTAAATATTTAGAAATTTTACATAAATTGGAATCGGTAATTGTATCGGAATCATGAAAAATATTGGAATTGTCCCATCACTAGTTAGAAGAGACGAAAACTGAGGGGGGAGGGAGCTGTATTGAAATAAAAATGCTGCCCCTGTTGAACTAACTTGTAATATTTCTTTGATGTCCGAAGCCAACAATTCTTCATTTTCTTCATCATGACACACATACGAATTCCATCCTAACCTCCGTCGACATTTCTTGATTTGCTGTGAAACCAGTCGCCAAGCCTTGCAGACTCTGAAAAGAAGAAAGCAGAAGAATTACCAGAAATAAAATTTGTCATTCTTTCTACAGATGTCATACTATAGACGTAGATGAAATCCAGCTTTCTCATTCATTATTATTTTTTTTATTTATTTATTTTTTTAAATTCCCATAACATACGGGGACGTCCTCGGGAAGTCAGGCAGATACTCTATCTGTCCTAACTTTTTCTGTGGACATGATAGAACCTGATAGTGCCCATATCCTCTCCAGGCCACATACAGCATCTTGTGTTCCCAAATGGTCACTCATTTAGTACTGGCCAGGCTCAACGTCACTTAACATTGGTGATCTAACAGAAACTAGTATGTCAGCGTGATTATGCCGTATTTAATATCCGCTTTAAATGCTGGCAGGTGTTGGACGGCCCTGGTCTTTATTTATATCTCTTTCTCTCAAATCCATCCTTATCACGTTTTCCTTGGCCTTCCTCTGCCGACTAACCCTGCTACCTCAACTGTTCTACATCTACTAACCCAAGAAATCTCTTCCTTTTTTTTTTTTCAGTTTTAAAAAAGGGTATTAATGTAGATATTTAGGATAGCATGGAGATGGAAGTAAAAATCTAGGTACTTGTAAGTAATGAGTATTTATTTACTCCTCACCAGGAGTTAGGCACAAAGCCATTTTTATCTTACTCCCACAAGTAAGATGTGACCCAAGGTTGGGTCGGGAAAGTGGGGTTTGAAAAGCCAACGCCCGAGAGGTGAGCACTCTGGCCATTAACAGAGATACTCTCCCCCTCGGGCCAGAAGATAAACGTTGCAATTAAAAAGGTGCGGTTAACATGTTTACCGAGCTAGACAGACAATAAGAAATTTCAAAGCCTTGCTAAAAATGTAAAAAGGCAGACGACATTGAAGCATACAAATGTAAAACTCCTCGGCCTAACCTTCACAGGTAACATGAATTGGAACAAATACAATGAAAACATTGCCAGGGCTGCTGCAGAGAAGGTTGGCTCCCTCTACCGTGCTAGTAAACTCCTCACACCTGACATTATCCTGTATCTCTACAAAGCCACCATCCGCCCATGCATGGAGTATTGATGCCACATCTGGGCTGGTGCATCATCTACTAGTCTCTCCCTCCTTGACAAGGTCCAAAAAAGAGTCGCCAACCTAATAGGTCCCTCACTGTCAACCAAGCTCCAGTCCCTGTCCCATCGCCGCAATGTGGCATCCTTGTGCTTGTTTTACAAATACTTCAATGAATTATGCTCTGATGAATTGGCTACTCTGGTGCCCCCGACGTAAATTCACTAGACCAACTCGACAATCAACTATATCCCATCCATTCCCCAGATGCTGAAGAGCTTTCTACTCAAATAGTTTCTTTCCTCGTGCTGCTGGCCTCTGGAACTCCCTCCCTACCCCCTGTTTCCCCGACAGGACTGACATGCAGAAATTTAAATGTAAACAGACATCTCGCTGCGCAGATCCCAGTTTAGGTTGACCCCCACCCCCACCCACCCCCAACCTTCTCCCCTCTTCTTTCTTTTCAGTAGCCCCTTTACGTCTACAGTGGTGGCCTGCCTTGTTTGGGGTGAACTACGTTAAAATAAAAACAAAAAAAAACGGTTAGGTTAGGGTGAAAATTCTTTTTAGCTCACCCCCCCCCCCCCAAAAAAAATAAAGTTGAAATTACTTCTTCAAAAAATATTTTTTAAATAAAGTTGATTCACTTACTGATTTGAAAAAAATTATTAAACCCATTCTTAACATTTAGGGAGGGGAGGTGGGTGGTTAATTGACCCGGACCTTAATTAAACACTTAAAATTATTGCCCTCTTTTGGGCAAACAAGACAACAAAAAAATAATCAGTTTTCGTTAAATAAATTCTTTGCAAAAAATAAAAAAATAAAATAAAAAAGTAACCCTTTTGTTCTGTTTGTCGAGCTTTAACGTCAATACTCGGGACTGAAATTTTTTGGGTACCTATTCCTTACAAGTACCAAAATTTATTATCACGGACCAAGGATGGTAACTAGATTCGGTAAAGGTAGTCGAATCTCTAAAACTTGAAGTATATTTTAAATTGTTCTTTTTCTTCCTATATTGCCAACCCAGACTTAGGTTTAGTGTTGGGGGTCAATGAAGGGCATTTTTTTTTTTTATTAGTGTGTGGGGGGGGGGGGGGGCAAAACAAAAACATCCCCAACATTAACTCTAAGTTGGTAATCATTACTATTACCGACATAAATTATTTTAATGGAAATATCGTTAAGAAATTATTCAAAAACAATTTATTTCTCTTCACATACTCCTTTGTGACCTATTTGCGTCAAAAGAATTTAATATTTAATATTCAAAATAAGTTTCAAGCAATTTAATTTGCCGTAAATAAAGACTGAGTGAAATAATCCGGTTACGTGATTCGTGTCATGTCTGAACGCAGATTATTTTACTCAGTCACTATTTACGGTAAATTAAATTGATTTACGCTTTTTTTTAAATATTAAATATTATTTTTTTTCAATGAAGAGTTTAAATTTATTTCAAATAAAACACTCTTGCTTATGCTTACGTATTATGTAATAATTAGTATAAGGAAAAATTATCGAGTAGATTTTTAATTAATCTTGAAAAAACTTTACGACTTCTTGGAATAAGCACCAAAAAAGCTGTACAGCTTTTGAACCAGAGAAAAATCGCACGTGTACCCCTGATAATCACTCAAAAATCGAAAATTAAACAAAATACTGTTAGAACGTTACATTTTCACACAATTGGTGACATTTATTGGATGTGTTTCTGCCAGTATTTTGTTTCATTTTTTATTATTTAGCGATTATTAAGGGCCCATCTTCTTTTTCATTCTGACGGAACACTAGTATTGATTTACTCCTCTCCAGGAGTTAGCACAAGGCCAGTTTTTATCTTACTCCCACAAGTAAGATGTGACCCAAGGTCGGGTCGGGAAAGTGGGATTTAAAAATTGCCTGGGTAGCCCCGTTGGCATTCCCCGGTAGGGGCGCCTCAGGCAGTAAGCAATAAACTTACTCCTCCCCAAAGAGGGGGAGGCGAAAGCCTGGGAGGGTGGACCTCCTAGAACTGCACAGGACAGACCCATAGACCGGCGTAAATCAAGCCCCGAAGGCCAAGACAATACCAGTCTATGGGATGCAGTATCCATCGGAACAGATACTACACTTTGATCTTAGCCAAAAGGCCAAGGCGGAACACTATGTTTGTTTACAAAAAAAAAAGAAAACATGCTTAAAATAAGTTGAAATACAAATAAACTTATCCAGGTAGGTAAAAGACTAACTTATCTTGGCTTTGATAACATTTATTTGTTGCACCTTTGTTTTTTGTTCCCCCTTTTTTTTTGTCCCCCTCTTTTCTTTGTTTCCTCCTTTTTGTTTTGTCGCTCTTGTTATAAATGCCAGATTTTAACTCGAAATGGTTCCTCATAAATAATATTAAAAAAACGATAATATAAAAAAAATTTTGTTAACATAGTTCACACCAAACAAGGCAGGCCGTCACTGTAGACGGTAGACGTAAGAGGCTACTGAGAAAAAAAGGGAGAAGGTTTGGGGGGCTCCACCTAAATTGGGAGCTGCACAGCGAGATGTCTGTTCACATTAGTTATAAACCTCTGCATGTCAGTACAATCGGAGAAGCAGGGGCAGAGAGGAAGTTCCAGAGGCCAACAGCACGAGGAAAGAAGCTATTGGAGTAGAAAGCTCTCTGGCATCTGGGGACCCTCACAGTGAATGGATGGGATCTAGCTGATTGTCGAGTTTGTCTAGTAAATTTACTTCGAGGGGGCACAAGAGCAGCAAGTTCATCAGAGCACAATCCATTGAAGTATTTGTAAAACAAGCACAAGGATGCCACATTGCGGCGATGGGACAGGGACTGGAGCTTGGTTGACAGTGAGGGACCTATTAAATTGGCGACTCTTTTTTGGACCTTGTCTAAGAGGGAGAGACTAGTAGATGATGCACCAGCCCAGATGTGGCAACAATACTTCATGCATGGCGGATGGTGGCTTTGTAGAGATACAGGATAATGTCAGGTGTGAGGAGTTTACTAGCACGGTAGAGGGAGCCAACCTTCTTTGCTGCAGCCTTGGCAATGTCTTCATTGTATTTGTTCCAATTCATGTTACCTGTGGAGGTTAGGCTGAGGAGTTTGAATGTTGAACTCTCAGGTCTATATGCAATTTTTGGTGTTTCTAATACAGGACCGAAAAAAAAATTCTATCTTAAATTTTGAAGAGTCAAAGTTTTCCCCCAGGATTTATCTTCAAAGGAATTTTAATGTTATGCATTTTAATTAACTTTAAGTAAAGCAAAAACAATATATGCCTAAAAGATTTTTTTAAGAATCAAACAATCACAATGCTTTATGGTATTCGGTACCAATAAAAAGTAAAAAAGATTTATTGAAATTAATTCAGCACCTGAACTTAATCTGTGACCTTGCAAGAAGTCTATTATGTTGGCATTATATCTGGTTAAATATAAAATAGCTTCCAAGTTCAGAGCGTTAAAATCCATTTTTAGATAAATCCTGGGGGAACACTTTGTCATTTGACTCTTCAAAATTACAGATAGAATTTATTTTTGTTTCTGTCATACAAAAGCACCCAATTTTTTTTTTTATCGTATTCTGTTTACACCGTCGATCTTATCATTTAGCACAAAAACCTCTAACCCTAAGCTCGAGTGGCACCCCCCCCCCCCAAAAAAAAAACAAACGCTAACCAAACCACTAACGATAAGTCGGAGTGAAAAAAAAGCTCCCTCCCCCCTCTAAAAAAATAAATATACACCCTAACCCTAAGTCCAACAAGGTGATTTAGCGGAGATTGTTAATCTAGTGGTCAATTTGTGATGGATGAAGCCCCTAAAAAAAAAAAAAAAGAAAGAAAAAATAGAAAAACATACCACCACACACAAGCACATACCCCTAATAACGCAAAAAAGTAGAAGACCTTCCCACCCATTACAAGAAACGTTGAATTTCTGCGCGAAAATGATCCATCACTCTAAATTCTAAAATAATTGTTGTTCTTTTTTTTCCTTCTTTCCGACAGATTTTGGGGGTATTCACACGTAATCGCCAAGGGGAAAAAAAAGGAAAATCTCATGGGGGGGGGGTAGCCAAGGGTGTTAATCTACAATAATACCAAAAAATACAATGCCACAGTCTAAATATATCAATTAAAAATAAACCCTTTTTCATTTTC